>BFEA01000218.1:556466-568404 GCA_003427395.1 Chara braunii
CTCTCTCTCTCTCTCTCTCTCTCTCTCTCTCTCTCTCTCACACACACACACACACACACACACACACACACACACACACACACACACACAGCGTTGTCATGATTGTCACTCTTGTACTTGTCATTGTTATCACTCTCAACAACAACAATGATGAGAAGAACAACAGTCGTTCCTGCTCTTGTCTGCTGTGTGACATACATTCCTCTCGTGGCTTGTGGCTCTTGATAGTGTAGACCCTGATGTCAGGCCAGGAAAAGGCCCTTGGAAGACTGGCCCCTGATGTGTCGGTGAACAGACGAGGAGACCTTTGAAGGCAGAGAGGGGTCTAAAATGGAAGGGACGGGGCAGCAAGACACAGCGAAGGAGGAAACTGGCAGTGTTTGCGGCCTGTTGTCATGTACCTACAGCCTGCACGGTTTCCTATATGATGTGAGTAAGTGATAGTCCACCTTTTCTTATGTTCTTTTTCAGGCGGGCGCTCCCTTGGCAGAAGCGTTTGGCGCCAAGTGCATTCAAGGTATTGGCAGCTCACAGATTTCTGCAATTGACATTGAGCATCGTATTTCACTGCACCCTTCTCATTGTGAGGGCCAAGCTATTTGTTTACAGAGAGGAAATTTTGGACCATTTCTCGATGTATGTGTGTCGTCCTTGCACAGGGGTGATGCCAATCTTCTCTGTATTGTTCCAATTTTCACTTTTGTCCAGAAGGACGGGTGATACGCCACTCTGATCCATGCTGCGTCCATGGATTTGTGTGTTGCTGCATTGGTGTATGACTGGCGACCTGCTCGCCAATGATATATGCTTCCTGGTGCACACTGTGTTGAGTCCCTTGCTGTGTTGTTGTGTGCATGCTCACCTGCCTGCCTGCCTGCCCACTATGCGTTGCCATAAGATGCCTTGTTCATGACGTGCTGCATACTTCTCTGTGTTTTCACACTCAACAGGGTCTAAAGCAGTTTATGACTCCAAGCATCATGCAGACTATCCAGGGTTCAATCTCTTGATAAGCCGGTGCAAGTCCGACGAAACAGTCTGTCACTACTCTCATGTGTTATGATCCTGGCCAATTTCGAAGTGCAAATTCACAAGAAAGCACAACGCCGTCCAATTGCAAAAAGAAATGAATTCACTTGAGAGGAGAGAGAGGGAAAGAAGAAGAAGAAGAAGAAGAAGAAGAAGAAGAAGAAGAAGAAGAAGAAGAAGAAAGAAAGAAGAAGAAGCAAATGTACACCAGCAAAGACCAATGATAATCCCCCTTCTCCTCGCCAACCAAACTTCTCCTCCTTTTCTCCTCCCCTCTTATTCACACAATAAATAATCATAATGATGAATGGCAGAACCAGAATCAATGTCCGAATCCCTCTTCTACTGCCAGCACGACTTGAGGTCCACCATAGACATGGCCGCCCTCCTCGTTCCTCTTCGTCTAGGCCGAGGCTATGGTGGACTACTAGGGACTTGCCCTGACGTGAAAAAGACAACGCAAAGCCGCTATGGCCACTTCCACTCAGGCCGCCATGCCTGACTCTGTCTCGAAGCTTCTTGGTGTGGCTCTACCCCTATGGGGCCTTCCAGATGCAGCGCCCATCAAGGTGATGAAGATGGTGTCCACCATAGCCAGGTAAGTACCCCTGGCGCTCCCCTTTCCTAGTCCCTTCTTCCTCCTCCTCCTACCCGAGCTCCTCCACCATAGCCAAGGTGGAGAGCTGGGCGTCCTTCTTCCCCACAGCGCTGCTCCAACCAGCGCTCCAGCAGCGTGTCTCCAAACTTGCACGCCGCAAAAATGAGAAGGAGCTCTTTGCTCCTCCTGGACATATAGCGGCCAACTTGCCTCTTGGGCGGTGACTTCCAGGCTGCACGGCCTCCAAGCAACCCGTACCTCATCCCTTTCGAAGGGAAACATCATTGCAGACTCTGGTATGGTCCGTACAGCCCCTAGACTCAGACTACATGGACCGTTCCTGCCTAGCTAGACCTAGCCTACACCTACTGGGTCGCTAAAATGCCAAGTCTCTAAAATGCCAAGTTTTTGTCTTCTTCTGCTCGGCCTCCACTCCCCGACACATCTACCGCTACTTGAGTGGTACCGGCCTACCTACTACTTGAGTGCTTTTCCTGCTGCTCTAAGTGTCGCAGGCCTTTTTTTTTTTTTTTTTTTTGGGAGGGTTGTTGGGGCGGGGTCAAAAGGCTCCTGTGTCACACACCCAGCGCTTCTAATAGGCAACTTCAGCAGTTCTCGCTCGAAACAGGGCAAAAAAAAAAAAAAAAAGCCGCTAAATCTGCATTCGTGCCACTTCAAAAAGAACGGCCTCAGTTTCAACCCCCCTCCCCCCTAAACTTGCACATTAAAATTTTGAAACTCAAACAATGACATCAGTGCCATTTTGTCTTTCCTTCCCTATTTCAAACTAAAAACTTAAAAAGGAGACTCAGGAGCAGTTTCCCCTTCTTTTTATCCCAGCCCCTGCCCCTGCAGCAATTGAGCAAGTGGTTAACATCTACCCCCACTTTTTGGTGTTATGGTTAAAACTTAAAACCCCAAACACCGTCATGGTGTTCAGACCGGGTAAAGGTGTTTAAATGCTACCTCCCACTTTTTTATGTTATGGTTAAAACCTCAAACACCGTACGATTTTTCTCGACGTAACCTCACGTGCTTCTGCATCTCTACGGACAGCGGACTGCTGCTGCACCTCCCCGCCGACTTTCTTTCTGCTGCAACTCAAGCTCTGTTATGGAGATAACTCAAGGCCAGCTATGTCTGCAACTTAAACTCATGTCTCCGTTTCGGTAAGCAATTCAAGAGCAACCCGCTGCAAGCAAACCGTCAAGCCACTGGCCACTGTGACGACAGGCACGTTCGTTGCCAGAATGAGTTGGAGGATAAGTCCAGGCTCCGGAAGTTGTCCGAGTCAGGCACGGCCAGCTGTCGAAATACTTATTTGCAAATGATAGACCCTAGACCCTGTCCAGAAAGACGTCAGCAAAAAATTATGCGTCGTGCATGCAGTTGTAGTGACTCGGTGGATGTAGGCCTGTCTACCACTGTGAGTAGCCTGTGATTGACTTTCACAGCTAGTGGGAAGTGTAGGAATAAGGACAATACGGACCTGCTCGGGGGGGGGGGGGGGGGGGCGGAGAGGGGAGGCGAAGGGGGCAAGAGTCTGAGCCAAGGCCTATTGTGAGGATCTTAATTTTCACTTAGTATTATGGTGGCTTCCTCCAGCTTGCTACAAAGGCCACACGCGCACACTGTGCAAGCTTGAGTGATACGTACTAGTCCTTAGGCCAGCCCATCGAGCAACTGATAAGTACAGTGAGCTAAATCAGTCTTCCTCCAGCTTGCTACAAAGGCCACATGTGCACGCTATGCAAGCTCCAGTGATACTTTGTCGTTAGGCCAGCCAATCGAGAAGCAGCTGACAAGTACAGTGCGTTGAATTCGTGGGGATCGTAACGTATGAATGTATGAATGAATACGACTGGATAGTTGCCTTCAATACATGCATGAAAGGACCTGGATAGTTGCCTTCAATACATGCATGCATGAAGCCTCAGTTGAAACTCACAATTTAAGTGGTTAGCACAGCCACGACTACAAGATTTGGGTTAGCATAGCACACCCACTACTGCAAGGCTGAGGTTACAGCACCACACAATGCCACGTAGTCAGCACTGCCGGCCACTCGTCATAGCCAAACGGCTGCAGTGCCAACCTCTAAGCAGCGCAAAGCAGTTTTAGCAGAGCCATAGTACTACCGTCGTCACCCGAATAAAACGCCTGGTCATTATAGCTGTATTTGATACAACTTTCAGTCCACATACGGCCATAATTACCAGGCGTTCTATTCGGGTGAAGACTGTAGCTGCCTTGAGCACGGCCACACAGCCGCAGTGCTGGGCTCTGACCATGGCCACAAAGCGGTTAGCACACCCCTGATACTATCGGCCTTTAGCACGAAGCGGTTTAGCAGAGCCATAGTACTACCGGCCTTTAGCACGGCCACACAGCCACAGTGCTAACCTCTAAACATGAGAACGAAGTTACCTCGCCCATCGTACGTACTAATGACTGGGCACAGCTATACAGCCAAACAGCGCTATTCTCTAAGCACGACTATGTTGGGTTAGCAACTTAGCGTAGCCACAATGCTCACAACAGAGCATAGTCACAAAGCCACGGTGATAACCTCAACTAAGTGCTCAGCACAGCCACCGTGACGTGTAAACCGCAGAGCACAGAAAGCAAGTCACTGTCCGAAACTCTAAAAGCACGACTAAGTGGGTCAGTGAGGCCACTGAAGAGAGCCACACGGCCACAGTCCTAAACTCCGACGAGTGGCGACGTGGATAGCAAAGCTGCAGCTGTGAGATTGGGGTTAGCACACACAGAATAAAAACGCTTGAACATAGCTGGGCAGTTAATATAGCACGGCCATTGTGCTAAGCACTTAGGCANACACAGAATAAAAACGCTTGAACATAGCTGGGCAGTTAATATAGCACGGCCATTGTGCTAAGCACTTAGGCACAGCGGCACAGCTCAGCGACTAGCCCAGTGACCGCTTAAACAAAGCTCCATGAACATAGAGCTTCCGAATGCGAGACACTAGTGCATGCACCACTATATACTGCCTCACTCATCGTCAAATCTCCCTCGTACCTTCTTCATGCTAAAATGATTCAAAGAAGACTGATCCAAGCGGCTGCCGTACCCACTAAGTACTCTGGAGTTCTGGTGACTGTTATTAAGCAGTGCTCAGTGCACCTGAGTAGCTACAACACTATACACCTTTACCTAGTACTCGTAAGTGCTGCATTGCACTACTAAGCATTTCCTGCGTAATGCACTACTACAGATTTATTTATACTGCCCGTTGCAACCAACGGGCCTAGCTCAGTTGGTACACCCATGAACTGTTGAAATACACACCCGAGCTCGAATCCCAACGCTGTCAGATAAACAGAAAAAGATCATTCTGAATTACCTGCGTTCGATCAGTTCAATCATTCAATGATGATCTCTCAAGGCTGTCGCCATTTCAAACACACACACAAAAAAAGAGTACTGTCCGGTGCTTCTGAGGGTTTCACTAAGTAGTGCATCACTTCAAAATTCAAATCCATCTTTTGGGGACCAGCTTTATGCCATACTGAGTACAACTCAGTGTCGATGAGAGTACTGCAGAGTCAGTCCAGACTATTATTGGAAGCTGCTGAGTACTACTGAGAACTGCTGAGTAATACTAAGTGCAACTGAGTTGTTATTACTATGGGTACACCATTACTTACTCATTAGTGCTCAGCTGAGTAATACTGAGTACAACCAGTACTCAGTAGTGCTCAGCTGAGTAATACTGAGTACAACCAGTACTCAGTAGTGCTCAGCTGAGTAATACTGAGAACAGCTGAGAACTGCTGAGTACACCATTACTCAGTAGTGCTCAACTGAGTAACACTGAGTACAACTGAGAACTGCTGAGTACAACTGACAACTGCTGAGTACACCACTACTCAGTATTGCTCAGCTGAGTAATACTGAGTACAACTGAGAACTGCTGAGTACAACTGAGGAGTGCTGAGTAATGCTGAGTGCAACTGAGAACTGCTGAGCACAACTGAGTACAATTGAGAACTGCTGAGTAATACTGAGTACAACTGAGAACTGCTGAGTAATACTGAGTACAACCACTACTCAGTCGTGCTGAGCTGAGTAATACTGAGTACAACCACTACTCAGGCGTGCTCAACTGAGTAATACTGAGAACAGTTGAGAACTGTTGAGTACACCACTACTCAATAGTGCTCAGCTGAGTAATACTGAGTACAACTGAGAACTGCTGAGTACACCACTACTCAGTAGTGCTCATCTGAGTAATACTAAGTACAACTGAGAACTGCTTAGTACAACTGAGAACTGCTGAGTAATGCTGAGTGCAACTGAGAACTGCTGAGCACAACTGAGTACAACTGAGAACTGCTGAGTAATACTGAGTACAACTGAGAACTGCTGAGTAATACTGATTAAAATTAAGAACTGCTGAGTAATGCCTACCACTGAATACTGCTGAGAAATGCTGTAACTGCTGAGTACCACTAAGTACTACTGAGAGCCGCAGAGTACCATTGAATGTTACTGAGTACTACTGTGAACTGCTGAGTACCATTGAGTACTACTGGAGTACCACTGAGTACTACTGAGTACTACTGTGAACTGCTGAGTACCACTGAGTACAACTGAGTACTATTGTGAACTGCTGAGTACCACTGAGAACTACTGAGAAATGCTGAGAAATGCTACGGAACACTGCTGAGCACTACTGAGTACGGCTGAGTACTACGGGGAATGCTGAGGACTGCTGAGAACCGCTGGGTACAACTGACTGCTGAGCACTGTCGACCGCAGCGGAGCACGATCAAGTACCCACTGAGAAACACACAACTACCTCCGTCACCCGAAAAAAAACAATGCACGCTCATTATACTTGTATTTGGGGTATCTTTTGGTCTAAATACAGCAACAACGACAGTGCGTTGTATTCGGGTGAAGAAAGTAGTGATTACAACTGAGTACTAAACAGTGCCACCAAGCATTCAGTAAGTTAAACGCTACTTCAAATCAACCCTTCTGAGGACAGCAACGCACAAGCTCGAAGACTTTGAGAGAGAATTTTTAGCTCTCAGACTCAGAGTACCTAACGCAGACCTAATCAAGGAGAAGAAGGGGGGGGGGGAAGGAGAAAAGGGTCAGCATAACAGCCCCAGGTGTAAGCTGAAGGCTCTGAGAGTCTCCAAGACTTTGTTGTGAGTCAAAATGAAATCAAAGCTGCGCTAGCAGCACTGTAGCTACGTGAGTAGGCGCACTTTCAACCCTTGCTCAATCTTAACTGACTGACTTATGCTCCAGTGAGTGAAGAGTAGCTGGTCAGGTAGGAACTCAGAGAGTACTGAGGACCAACCATGGCAGTCATTGAGACCTTCAACGTCAGTGTTGACAACAACATCCGCTTGTGACTTTGAACTTCAAAGACCGCTCCAGTTTGCTTTGACAGAAAGATGGAAAATATATTTTTCTCTTTTCTCGGTACTGGAACACTTAACGGCTTAAAGCTTGTAAGACTGAAAGTCGAAACCCAATCGATGAAGGCTCATCAAATCCTGACAAATGCGGTGATGTTGCAGGGCAGCCAGCTTCAATGCCATTTCCAATTCCTTTTTTTTTACAAAACTCCAGTAACTTCAACTTACTTATGCATCAATTTGACAATTTGAGGTTTTGGCGGTTAGCATCCCAAGGAATGACGACCTCGGGTTCCCGGTTTTTCCAACACCGAAGGAAAACTGCAGATAAAGCAGATGGATGAGATGTTGCGAGTGGAGCACAATCAGGCCATCGTGTCGTCAACCTAAAGACATAGTCTATGACAGCATTTCCCTTCGGGAATGTCAAGACACAAGAAGAAGAAGAAGAAGCAGAAGAAGACAGTGATGATGATGATGATTCCCAACAGCGTTGTTGACGCTGTTGAAAACAGTTTCTGGTCGCTTGACTGCAGCCACAATCACACTAGGATTCCTTGGAATGTGTCTTAGGACTCGTGCAATGTATCTGGGACTTTCTGGAATGTGTCAGACCACAATCGCACCCTGATTCAGTCAAAAATATCCAAGTGTGAATATGGCCTTTGAAGTTAGAAGAAAGACGTTCCATTGTGATCCAGCACTGATGTTGCTCCCCGTTCTAGTTCAAGTCTTGAATGTTGATAGTTCAGCGCAAGTTCTGCGATCATTCTGAGGACAAACATCCCACGGTGTTTGGCATGTCAGTTGCTTGCTTTAGAAGAAGAAGGAAAAAAAGGAGGAAGAGATGAGAACTCATATTGTTCGCTGTACAAAGGAATAGGGGAGGTGGGGGAGGGGAAGGGCGGGGGGAACTCTCTTCCCTGTCTTCCAAGATTCTGACTGATTGCTTTTTTGACACTTGATAACCATATTGAACTTCACAATAAACTCTGAGAGAGAAATTACCCAAACACTTTGTTGCTGAACAGGCATTTTGATCAAAACGACGTGAAGGTTTGATCGAAACGACGTGAAGGCCAAAAGTGCCGCAAAGAAATGGCTAAGCATCGAACATGCAGCACAATGGCACTTCCGTTACTCTGTTGCTACAGCTGCAGCAACAATAATAATTACAAGGGCAACGACAGTGACAATGCCTGCTGTCTGTGTAAAAGTTCTAGTTCGTTAAACTTGTTAAGATTTAAGGACTTAATGGCACAAGCAGTTACCCGCCTCAGCTTTCGCCCGTGGAGTACACCTCCTCGTCCTCACCATCTTCATCCACCGCCTCCACCTCCTACCCCTTTTGCTCCGTCATCTCGTTCACCTCCTTTCCATCGTCCTCTGCCACATCTTCTGTCCCAATCCCCTATCCCCTTCCTGCCCATCCACCTTCTCATCCTCTACTGTGTTCACCTCTGCTACCTCCTCTTCCTTCTTCTCTCTCTCTCTCTCTCTCTCTCTCTCTCTCTCTCTCTCTCTCTCTCTCTCTCTCTCTCNCTCTCTCTCTCTCTCTCTCTCTCTCTCTCTCTCTCTCTCACACACACACACACACACACACACACACACACACACACACACACACACACAGCGTTGTCATGATTGTCACTCTTGTACTTGTCATTGTTATCACTCTCAACAACAACAATGATGAGAAGAACAACAGTCGTTCCTGCTCTTGTCTGCTGTGTGACATACATTCCTCTCGTGGCTTGTGGCTCTTGATAGTGTAGACCCTGATGTCAGGCCAGGAAAAGGCCCTTGGAAGACTGGCCCCTGATGTGTCGGTGAACAGACGAGGAGACCTTTGAAGGCAGAGAGGGGTCTAAAATGGAAGGGACGGGGCAGCAAGACACAGCGAAGGAGGAAACTGGCAGTGTTTGCGGCCTGTTGTCATGTACCTACAGCCTGCACGGTTTCCTATATGATGTGAGTAAGTGATAGTCCACCTTTTCTTATGTTCTTTTTCAGGCGGGCGCTCCCTTGGCAGAAGCGTTTGGCGCCAAGTGCATTCAAGGTATTGGCAGCTCACAGATTTCTGCAATTGACATTGAGCATCGTATTTCACTGCACCCTTCTCATTGTGAGGGCCAAGCTATTTGTTTACAGAGAGGAAATTTTGGACCATTTCTCGATGTATGTGTGTCGTCCTTGCACAGGGGTGATGCCAATCTTCTCTGTATTGTTCCAATTTTCACTTTTGTCCAGAAGGACGGGTGATACGCCACTCTGATCCATGCTGCGTCCATGGATTTGTGTGTTGCTGCATTGGTGTATGACTGGCGACCTGCTCGCCAATGATATATGCTTCCTGGTGCACACTGTGTTGAGTCCCTTGCTGTGTTGTTGTGTGCATGCTCACCTGCCTGCCTGCCTGCCCACTATGCGTTGCCATAAGATGCCTTGTTCATGACGTGCTGCATACTTCTCTGTGTTTTCACACTCAACAGGGTCTAAAGCAGTTTATGACTCCAAGCATCATGCAGACTATCCAGGGTTCAATCTCTTGATAAGCCGGTGCAAGTCCGACGAAACAGTCTGTCACTACTCTCATGTGTTATGATCCTGGCCAATTTCGAAGTGCAAATTCACAAGAAAGCACAACGCCGTCCAATTGCAAAAAGAAATGAATTCACTTGAGAGGAGAGAGAGGGAAAGAAGAAGAAGAAGAAGAAGAAGAAGAAGAAGAAGAAGAAGAAGAAGAAGAAGAAAGAAAGAAGAAGAAGCAAATGTACACCAGCAAAGACCAATGATAATCCCCCTTCTCCTCGCCAACCAAACTTCTCCTCCTTTTCTCCTCCCCTCTTATTCACACAATAAATAATCATAATGATGAATGGCAGAACCAGAATCAATGTCCGAATCCCTCTTCTACTGCCAGCACGACTTGAGGTCCACCATAGACATGGCCGCCCTCCTCGTTCCTCTTCGTCTAGGCCGAGGCTATGGTGGACTACTAGGGACTTGCCCTGACGTGAAAAAGACAACGCAAAGCCGCTATGGCCACTTCCACTCAGGCCGCCATGCCTGACTCTGTCTCGAAGCTTCTTGGTGTGGCTCTACCCCTATGGGGCCTTCCAGATGCAGCGCCCATCAAGGTGATGAAGATGGTGTCCACCATAGCCAGGTAAGTACCCCTGGCGCTCCCCTTTCCTAGTCCCTTCTTCCTCCTCCTCCTACCCGAGCTCCTCCACCATAGCCAAGGTGGAGAGCTGGGCGTCCTTCTTCCCCACAGCGCTGCTCCAACCAGCGCTCCAGCAGCGTGTCTCCAAACTTGCACGCCGCAAAAATGAGAAGGAGCTCTTTGCTCCTCCTGGACATATAGCGGCCAACTTGCCTCTTGGGCGGTGACTTCCAGGCTGCACGGCCTCCAAGCAACCCGTACCTCATCCCTTTCGAAGGGAAACATCATTGCAGACTCTGGTATGGTCCGTACAGCCCCTAGACTCAGACTACATGGACCGTTCCTGCCTAGCTAGACCTAGCCTACACCTACTGGGTCGCTAAAATGCCAAGTCTCTAAAATGCCAAGTTTTTGTCTTCTTCTGCTCGGCCTCCACTCCCCGACACATCTACCGCTACTTGAGTGGTACCGGCCTACCTACTACTTGAGTGCTTTTCCTGCTGCTCTAAGTGTCGCAGGCCTTTTTTTTTTTTTTTTTTTTGGGAAAAGAAGCTCCATCTATTGGTGGGGAGCAGCACCTGCTGGAAACCGGGTCCAGCGTCCCATAGATACAACCATATCCTCACAAATTGGCACAAACTGGGAACCGGGCCCAGCATCCCATAACTAGTACGCTCAGAAGTCAACAGAAAATTCATGAAAATGAGATGGAATTTGGAAATTGAGATACCGGGTCCAGTACCCGGCTTACTCCCGCCACTTGAGTATTTTCCCCGCTGAAACCCTCAAAGTCACGGCCACAGGTACACACAGACTCGGACCGACAAGCACTCAGACAGGCACGCAGACCAGCAAGCAAGCACACACAGACTTAGGAAACTCCGCAAAGTTCGGGAATCTCAACAAGGCATTCATTCTAGTGGCAAAACTCAGAAATCAGCTGTTCTCAGTCCGTGTTTTGGCAGGTCCTCACACATGTTTCCTCTATGCCGTAACCTTTTGTGTTGTCTGTTTCTTTCTGTTATCTGCATATGTGCGTTCTTTGTGTACGTAGTTTGTATGAAATCCACTACATGACTATGAGAAGTCAAGTACAATTGCAGCTACTTGTCCTAGCATGCTTTGATTTGACAACACACACAAAATAGGCGTCGCTCAGTTGGTACACCCCTGAACGTTTGGAATACAGACCAGAATTCAAACTCCACTGCAAGCCGACGAGTAAAATACTACAGTAATTCTGAATTACCCAGGGCCGGTCAGTTCGCTGATGATATCTCAAGGCCGTCACCATTTAAAAAGCATGCCCAATGACATTGCCTCCTTTTGCTGCCACACAGTTTGCATCGGATCTTATCCAACTGCGTGTGGAACTTCCGGCCTGGAGATCGACTGCCACATCGTTTTTAATATGTTGCCAGTTGTTCTGTGGCCACAAAGGTGTTTTTGGTTGGTCTTTCCAAGCATGACTCTGATGTCTTGGCTGCGTGAAGTCATACTTAGAAAGCATGTGCTATGCAGCCACCCTTCTTTGACAGTTCAGGCCAGGAGAACCAAGAAAACGCTTCCCAATCAAGAAGGAAGTTCGGTGCGGCCCCACCCGAGCTGCATAAGGGCGACCCTGAATGCCTCTACAACCATTAGCTCATCCTTCGGTGGCCATTTCAATATTCTCTCTCTCTCTCTCTCTCTCTCTCTCTCTCTCTCTCTCTCTCTCTCTCTCTCTCTCTCTCTCTCTCTCTCTCT
>BFEA01000218.1:641833-653218 GCA_003427395.1 Chara braunii
CATACGCACACACACACACACATACACACACACACATATACACACACACACACATACATACACATACATAAATACACACACACACACATACACACGTCTCTTATACACATCTAGATGTGTATAAAAGACAGCTCACACACACACACACACACACACACACACACACACACACACACACAGAAAGAGACACAGAGAGAGAGAGAGAGAAAGAGAGAGAAAGAGAGAGAGAGAGAGAGAGAGCAAAAAAAAAACAAAGAAACAGAGATCGGAAATGTGTGTAACCTTTTGGGCTGGCATGTTGGAACTGCCAGTGCATTCTGCATTTCACAATGTGCTTTGGCCATCCAGCCTTGATATCTCCATACACCTTTGCCTCCCTCTATGCTTTACCCCTGTTCCCTTCACACCACATACCCTCACCACACCAGCTCTCCTTGTCGCGGCGTCGCCGCGGCGGGCCCACTTGTCTTTATAAAAGTTAAGCAGGGTCTCGCGTAACAGTCCCACAAGGCCTGGCGACCACTGTTGAGAAATATGTGGCAAGGAAGCACCTAGGCCCAGGCCCGCGCGAAATCTTCCGTTCGTCTGCTTTATTGTTCTTTTGGTCTTCGGGGCGCTCTTTCGAATTGTGTGGGGTGCTGTTTGGACTGAGGCTAGGTGTACTTCGCAACTCCGCGCCCGATGTCATGTTTGGTCTAAGTGTGAGTGGAACTCTCTACCTTGTCACGCAGAATGCCTAACCCCCTAGAAGATTGGGAAGACGGTAGAAGAGGTCTAGGAATCCACTAGAAGAGGTCTGGGAATCCACTAGAAGAGGTCTGAGAATCCACTAGAAAAGGTCTGGGAAGAGTTGAACCACAACCCCTAACCCCCCAAAAAAAATATATCTTCAACCTCTGTCATGTGGCAAAACCTTAAATATATTAGCAAGGATCTATCTCCGTAAGAAGTATTAGAGTAAAGTCCAAAGCAGCTGGTCACGGCGATTGCCGTACAGCTAAGAGTGTCCACTGCAGACCAGATCAATGTAGGTAAGACAAAACCTGATGCAAGGAAGCTGATGAGATGCAAGGAAGCTGATGCATATCTGATTAAATGAAGTGAGAGCAAGTCGTAAATCATATCGAAATATGGAAGGAAGAAAATGACTAACAAATGAATTAAATCGGTTCAATTCAATGCAGATTGAAGCGGAGCAAATCACATAAAGACAAGTGTGAAAGGGGGGTATGGTCAAACAATCCGATCCAAACGAAAACAAGGAAGGGATTAGTTTATACGCATGGCTAAGTTACCCTTCCCCAATCAATACATAGATTGATGGGGAGCAAAGAGGAAGGAGGCAACGTACACGCAATACTCACTCGATGATCAACCACATCCTCACTCTTATCTCACATAGGCACAGGGAAGGTGCACGCAATATTGGCTCGATGATCAACCCAATCCTCACTCTATCTCACATAGGCACAAAGTACTTGACCCACCCCAACCCAAAGGAGGTGAAATACGAGGAAACATAGTAAAAATCGTATACCGATCGCACAAGATAAGAATACAACATGCCAATGGTACTTATCCTCGCAATGCGTAATAAATGTGAAACTGTTCACGAACAATTATTTTTATTGCCACTGGAAGTTTTGTTTGAACCATTGGATATCGCATTTGTACAAGGATGGTTGTCGATGTGATAGTATAAGTGACTATGATTGTTGAGAGAAGTTGTGCTATCAGATCTGGTTGTGATTGGCATAGAAACGACCAGCGTTGTAGAGTTGGTGTTGAAAGCAGTATCAGAAACATTGTGGCTATTGCTGGCAATGTTAGCATTGATTGCATTGATGTTAGTGCAGGTGGATGACTGTCAAATGTCGTCACGAGCTTATCTGAAGGAGCCTAAGGATGGTGCGATTCTTCGTGGCCCTACATCATTACCTCTTCACTGTAGTCGTTAGAACAATCGTTGATGAACATCTTTGTTGAGCGTTCCTTCAATGGGTGCACATATCTCCTCCTTCAAAGAAGGTATAGCAGCTACACATGAGCACATCCGCATGTGTTGACCTCGTACTATGCTAAACTCGACTTTGGGACAACTATTTTAGCGTAGGGTTAAAAAAGGACAAATGCGCCAAGAGGGTTGTAATTGACAATTGACCATGTCTACTCCCAATTGACTTTAGTGAAGAATCTTTTGCCTACTGATGACAGCTGAAGCCATCAAGCAATAAGGATCGAGGGGCAAAATATGTACATTGCTACAAACCTTAACAAAATTGATCAGAGACTTTGTCCCTTGGTCCGTGATACATAAATCTCGTGAGGCTTTCTAATTCCCTATGCTTTGAGGTGGGCAACCCACCACAACTAGAGGAACACTCCATTGGTTGCATCTCAGATAAGCGGCTATACTCTTCACTTCTACACAAATAAAGACGCCTAATTGCAAAAAATGATAGTTTGTGATCAATGATTCCATTCCTGCGTAGTTTTGGTTGGTTTCGTTTATTGTTCGTTTTAATTTAGATTTTAGTTTTGTGTTTTGTTTATTTCGACGCGTACAACAATAATTTTAGGAAATGTGGTGGCTTTGAAAAACCTCAAACTATGCTAAACTCGACGTTGGGATAAATATTTTAGCGCAGTGTTAGAAAATGAGAAATGTGCCAAGAGGGTTGCAATTGGCGATTGACCATGTCTACTCCCAATTGACTTCAATCAAGAATCTTTTGCCTACTGATAACAAGGATGGAGGGGAAACTATATACATTGCTGCAAACCTTAACAAAACTAATCAGGGGCTTTGTCCCTTGGTCTGTGATATATCATTTTTCAATTTTTGTGAGGCTTTTTAATTTCGTATGCTTTGAGGTGGGCAACCCACCACAATTAGAGGAATACTTTATTGGTTGCATCCATTTTAATAAGTACAATGATACAGATAAGCGGTCAGACGTGTTGCAAAGCTAAAACGCTTCACTTCTGCACAAATAAAGTCGCCTAGTTGAGAAAAACGATAGTTTGTGATCGGTGATTCCATTCCTGCTTAGTTTTGGTTGGTTCGGTTTGTTGTTCGTTTAATTTTAGATTTTAGTTCAGTGTTTTGTTTATTTCGATGAGTATGATAATAATTTTAGGAAATGTAGTGGCTTTGAAAACTTGGTTCGTTATTTGAATCTTTTGGTTTTTGTTTTGATATGTTTCTTCTTTTTTGTTGCAATTGTGTGTAACTTTGTACTCTGCTGCTATAACCAATTCACCTATGAAGGGAAAGTTATGGTGAATAGAAGTACGAATGTTGGTTTTATTACAATTGGTAAATGATTTTTTGATCAAAATTTTGCAAAAAAAAATTACTATATCGCATTGTGAAAGCCAAGGAAGAATTGCTCTATGAAGGCATCGCCATGGAGGGATCTGAACGTCGTTGTAGGGAGTGAGAATGGACTAGGTTGTTTTATAATCCTAAATTGTGGGCGGAAGGTTGGGCTATAAGGTATGTCATCGGGTGTGACCTTGCAGTGCAGGTGCCAAGGTAGTTTTATTTGTGGTTGGTTGATGCAAGAGGGACATCACTTTGTGGAGGCTCATCATGGTGGCTAATGATAGTCCTTCTAGAGGGTGAATGAAGTGTAATGTGTGGTCACCATTCACACAGAGGACGAGAGCGACCCTTAAGGAAAACACGTAAAAGATCATATGCAATTTGACAACAACAGGGGACGGGAATTACTTTTCAGAAGATTAAAGAAGCAACAACTTGAAAACCATTCATGCACAGGATGAGAATAATCGCTTAAACCGCCACTTCCCCCGACGTCCAAAACCTCGAAGGACTGGTAGCGCCGTTTCACGAGGGGTACAGGTAGCACAGAGTGAAAAACTGGGTGAATGGCAAAAATAAAATTTTGCGTCAAAAAATTATTATTGCGCAAAATTGGCCTGGTGATTATTTCACGGTCAAAATGATTTTGTTTATTTGTTTTGATATTTTTTTCTTGAAAGATTAGGACCTAATCTATAGAATTTTAAAATTTTATATTTTTTGAATAATTCTTCTTAACAGAAAAAATCGTCAAAGTTGCGACTTTCAAATGACGGGATTGGACTTGCCGATGACGAACGGTCACCGCCCATCCGTAGAACCCGGCCCTAACTGACAGGGCCTAGTTTTTTCGGTTGTCGGAGGAAGTGGTGGTTTAAAAGTTAAATTAGTTCATATGAGTGTTTTTTGCATCCGTAATCCTTATTAAGCTCACAAAATAATTTAGGATACTTTAATTTAAAGCATAATTAAATTATCAAACCAACGTATTGATGAAATATTTACTCATACCCTGACCAGTTCATACGTATAGGTATATATATATATATATTTTCAATCTTAAGAGACAGTGTACAACACCATTCAAATAAGAGAGATAAAAATAAACATATGGTTGAGTTACGATTAACCAAACCCTTAAGAAAAGTGAAGAAAATGTCCAAGTTATCAATGAGGGGGATAAGGCCGACGATTAAAAAAATAATTTAAATAAATATTAAGTTAGGCAATTCATGCAGGGGAATGGAACAACCTTTTTCGAAAACCAATAAAAAATAAATATGAGTTCGAACTATGCACGCAATACACAGAAACAACCTTTTCATAAAATGAATAAGGTAAGGGACGAGACCATCAATGCAGAGAAGGAGAACAGTCGCTTAGAGGTAAAAAAAAATAAAGCATGCAATTGAGTAATCCACGTACGAGACAAACTCAACTATTTTCAACAAAATAAATAAGGTAAGCGAGTAAACCATCTACATGGGGAATGAGAACATCTGCTTAAAGCGTAAACTAGATTCTCACATTTATCATAACCACTTAAGATATGAGTTTTATTAAAATAACAACTGATGACATTCAAAGTTCAAGACATTTTTAAGTTTTGCAATCACAATCCAAATGAGTGACAAACATTATTTAAATGAACCATACTTTTGCCTTATATACATGAGAATGAGATTTTTTTTTCTCTTCTTTCGTTTTTTTCCCCCTTAATTAAAAATATGTGTGATCACTCTAATAAAACAAACAATTGAGTTTTTCATGCAGAGGACGAGCTCAAACCTTTAAGAAAATGAAAAACGTAAGTAACAAGACCATTCACACAGGAGTAAAGAACGACCACTGAAAACTGAAGTCGAAATTAAACATATGGTTGGACCATTCATGAGATGGAAAAATTATTGAATCTTAAGAAACGATAACAATCCTCTAAAAATCGGTCTAAAAAAAATGCAGTCAGTTCATCTACGCAAAAGACGAGAACGACCTCTTATAAAGCAAGTCAAAATAAACCCCTCGTCAAACCATCTATATGAAATACGAGAACGACCTTTCATAAAATAAAAAAAGGAATAGACCATCAACACAGAGAATGAGAACGACCCTCGCAAAATCAAACAACAAACATAGCGGTCATCAACAAGGAGGAAAAACACGTCCTACCAAAAAACTCTCAACAGCGAAACCATGGGGTAGATGCGACTTCCCTCCAACTCCTTACGTCCAAAACTCCACATTAGTTCAAGCAGAGCTCGTACAATCGTGTGAGTAATCTGAAATTTCATGAAGTAGACGTCAATGGATTGTCATTCTCTCAATAACTATTGCAAAAAAAGTAACTAGGATGTAAGAGAGATATCATAAAATTTTCATATGCTCAAAGTAAGGAGGAAATTGCTCAAACGTTTTCAAGATACCATGTTCACATTCATACCCAAAATGGTGTCTTTCGAATAAAATGACTCATGCACTACTGAACACAACTGATCATAAGGAAAATGGTTCCTACAATGACACTAAAGTCATAGAATCCAATAGCTAAAAATAATGTAAAGTCATACATCCCATCATAAATAGTAAAAAAAACTTTCTCATAAGTAGCATCCATGATAGCCTAGCGTGATAAAAATAATGGAGCTCGGCCCTGAACTTTCATGATCGTAGATGCACCTCATCTAGGTAAGTATTCTAACCTTTCGCTATTGCTCTCTTGTTCTTTTTTCGCACTGTCGTCCTTTCTTCTTTCGTCCACATTCCTCCTAAGTCGGTCGCTGCTCCAATTCACCTGTTTTTTTAATTCTTCGTTCCATGATTCATGATTTTTCACTTGACCCTATGCTTCTTTTCTTCACTGCAAAAGTCTCCACTCGCAACCGTCATAATACCACTAATCCCCGTCCGCTTGACTCTCTTCACTTCAGCAATCAAAGTGTTGGCATAAAACTACATCAGTAGTCCATGTAACGACCACCACAATGCCCTACTTTGAGCATAGTCAATTCTCACAGTTCAGATTGACGTTCGATCCTCTCCTCCTTGTCATACATCCTTTTCTTTTATCTCACTCTTCTCCCTCTCTCTACAACACTATAAAGTTTGTTCCTCATCTGTTACCTCCTTGTTTTATTGCCTGCCTTGCTTCCTTGCTATGGGATCGCATCAGACTCAGGTTGGCTAATCCGAGTGTATCCATTCAAAGTTTCCAGTTCTTTTCGAAGTATGATGAATGTGTACAACTTCAAGCATTGGATATAATCTCATTATAGCAACGTAAAACAATTAAACCACCAGTCCCCCCGCTGTCGAAACCCCCCGCCCCTGTGAGTTAGGGCCGGGTTGTATGGAGGGGCGACGACCGTTCGTCACCAGCGGGTCCAATCTCACCATTTTCAAACGGCAACTTGTCTGAAAACTGAGGGTCCGTAGATTAGGTTGTGGTCTTTCAAGGAAAAAAAAAAAAAAAAAAAAAAAAAATTAACCATGAAATATTTGTCGTGTCGATTCAGTGCATTTTCGATTTTCACCGCAAATTTCATTTTTGAGGCCCGCCCGGTTTTCCACTCTGTACTACCGGTACCCGTCATGAAACGACGCTACCGGTACCCCCGAGGTTTCTGACGTCGGGGAGACTGGTAGTTTAAGTAAACGAAGGTTCCATAAAAATTAAAAACAAAAAAGGAACAAAGAAAAAGGACCCGACTTGCAGCTCGACTACAGTTTGACACCCCCACACTCCCTGCTTTCTCTCTAGCAGCCTCGTGACTTTTCTCTTTGCTCACTTTGTGTGTTATTATCCTTGTTGTAAGAAAAGTACTAGAGGAGGAGCTAGAAGAAAAGTTGGAAAAGTAGAGAAGGAGGAGTTCTAAAAAAAAAAAAAAAGTTGAGGAAAGAAGTAGAGAGTAAAATAAAAGTTGGGAAGAATGGAGAAGGAGAAAGAAACACATACTTGCCACACCTAGTTGCCTCGTCCACGGTGTGAGGCAGAGGAAATCGACAAATGAAAATGAACCGAGAGTAGAGAAGGAGTAGTTAGAAGAAGAAAAAAAATTAAGGAAAAGAGGAGTCAGTCATCTAGGGAGTTGGAAGACTAGAAAAGCAGGAGTTAGAAGAAGAAAAAAAGTTGAGGAAAAAAGTAGAGAGCAAAAGAAAAGTCAGGAAGAATGAAGAAGGAGAAAAAAACACATACTTGTCACACCTAGTCGCCTCGACCACGGCGTGAGGCAGATGAAATCAGCAACTGGGGATGAACCAAGAGTCAACCACATGGCTCGACCCGCTGATGAGTAGGTGAAAGTTTAACAAAATGGTCTGACATTGTCACCTTTTTGTTTTTAGTTGCATATACTGCTACGACAATGCAAAGAACGAGTATAAAACAAAAAAAGTTCGAGAGGAGGGCGAGGAAGGAAAGAGAAGACAAATATGGTGAGAAAGAAGGGGGAGCATGACCCAGACTTACCTACTACTGATGACGAGTCGTTGAGCATGCAACGACTTACCTGGGTATCCCACGTAGGTGCATGGTCGTCCTTAGTTGGCAGTATGAATTGTCGAAAGCAAGGATTGATAGATGAAAGTTTTGTCTTAATTTTATTGGTCTTGCGGCATGACTGCCACCAGTAAGAGTTGATTGTAGTTATCATAGTTGTTTCTTTTACTATTATTTTTCATTTTTTTGATATGGCAACAATCATGGCCAAATACACTTGGAAGAAAGTCACTTACCTAACGTGATCTAAGGACTTTGGCTCGTGCACGAGTCGGTGGTGCTTAGCTTATGGGCACGCACCTCACTCAGCAAATTCATGTGAATTATTGTATGTTCAATACTGCGTGATAATCTGTTGGATAACATGCATAGCAATCACTTTCTTGTAGCGACCTACAACAAGGATAATAACACACACAGCGGAAAAAAAAAAAAAAAAAAAAAAAAAATCCTTATCGACCCACAAGAAAGCGACTGGTATGCATGTTGTCCAACAGATAGTCACGAGGTATCGAACACACAACAATTAACATGAACCTGCCGAGTGAGGTGTGTGCCCGTAAACTAAGCACCACCGACTCATGCACGAGCCAAAGTCCTTAGATCACGTTAGGTAAGTGACTTTCTTCCAAGTGTATTTTGTCGTGATTGTTGTCATATCAAAAGGTTCAAAAAGAATAGTAAAAGAAACAACTACGATAACCACAATCAACTCTTACTAATGGCAGTCATGGTGCAAAACCAATAAAATTAAGATAAAACTTTCATCTCTCAATCCTTGCTTTCGACAATTCATCCTGCCAACTAAGGACGACCATGCACCTAAGTGGGATACCCTGGTAAGTCGCTGCATGCTCAACGACTCATCATCAGTAGGAGGTAAGTCTGGGTCATGCTCCCCCTTTTTTCTCATCATATTTGTCTTCTCTTCCCTTCCTCGCCCTCCTCTCGAACTTCCCTTTTTATTCTACTCATTCTTTCTATTGTCGTGGCAGTATATGCAAAAAAAAAAAAAGGTGACATTGTCAGTTCGTTTTGTTGAACTTTCATTGGCTCGTCAGGGGGTTGAGCCCTGTGGTTGACTCTCGGTTCATCCCCAATTGCCGATTTCCTCTGCCTCATGTTGTGGACGAGGCGACTAGGTGTGCCAAGTATGTGTTTCTTTCTCCTTCTCTTTTCTTCCAAACTTTTATTTTGCTCTCTACTTCCTTCTTCAACGTCTTTTCTTCTTTTAACTTCTCCTTCTCTACTCTTCCGGCTCCATTCCTATCCTTCAACATATGTCAACTAACTCCACCACCCCACCCAACTCTCTCAGGGACGAAACCTCAAAAATAAATTTATCCTTGATAGAAACAACCAGGCAACTACGAGCATATCGTCCTCTACCCCCCCATCTCTCTCTCCTTTCGAATCCACCCTCTTCCTTTTTGAGCTGCGATATGTATCGATCTCGAACCCTGGTCACAAACGAGATGTACTTAGTCGAAATAATACGTTAAATTCAAAATCAACAAATAAAAATTAAAAAACAACATAACGGAAATAAATCTCGAACAACATTGAGTAAAAAAGGCAGCATTTAGAGTCACAAACCATAGACAAGCAACCTAGGTAAGCCAAATACTTCCTCTCTCTCTCTCTCTCTCTCTCTCTCTCTCTCTCTCTCTCTCTCTCTCTCTCTCTCTCTCGTTTTGCCTTTACCTTGTTTGGTTCTCTTCTTTTCTTTCTCACTCCCCTTCTTTCTTCCTCTACTGTCTCTTTTGCTATCTCCCTCCTCGTTCTGCTTGTACAAGTACGTTCGACTGAAAGAGAAAACAATCCCAATAACAAGAACGAATTCGAACTCGCTCGCGGTTGCTGCCACTCTTTATGTTGTGTCAATCTTAACAAGTGTCTTAAAGGATACGTAAAACGGTGTAGGTTTGAATCCCACTACTTATCAGAGGTTTGCTAACATTTACCTTGAAGGATAGCATTAAGGACGCAAATTCAATCCTCGTTGTCTGAACAGAGGTCGCGATGACGTACATACTTATAGTTACCATACATGTACACTACATGCGTCTCTACAATACACGCAACTTTTTTGTCTTCCCTATCGAAGGGGCTTTACCAATTCTATTGTCTATCTCAAGGAAATTTATCTCACTTCAATGGCATAGGCGAAAACAAAGAAAGTTACCCGTTCACCTCGGCGCAATGGTCGGGGCTAAACAAAGTTGGCACACTAGCGCCTCTCTTGAATACTAAGGACGCACATGTCTGACTTATATAAAACGAAGTTAATACCCTGATATAAATATTTGCTCCCACCATGACAATAATTTTATGCAATGTAATAGTTTTGAAATTTTGGTACTTTCTTTGATCATTTTAGTTTTTGTGTTTCATCTGGAGACATTCTTCTTTCTTTTACGTATGTGTGGGTGGTAAGGTAACAGTAAATGGAAGTATAAATGTTGGTTTTATACAGTTGGTAAGTATTTTTTTTTATATGAATTTTGCATTCATCGTTTACCACATTAATTATTAAAATTGAGGAATAATCGTTGTGTGTGAACGAATAATTAGGGTGGGATATAAGCGTCATCGTAGTGAGCGACAATGGTATATTGGTTGTTTACGATCCTAAGTCGAGGGTGGAGGACTGAACCATAAGATATACCCTCGAATGCAACCCCGTAGTGCAGGTGGCAAGGTGACTCTCATAGTGGTTGGTTGATGCGAGAGATGCATCACTCTGTGAAGGTATCATCATGGTGGTGGTGAGCGTACTTGCAGAGGGTGATTGAGGTGTGATGTGTGGTTTACCTTAAATTGTAATTAACCCATGCGGTAGGTCATTTGATATGATCTTGCTATGCA
Source organism: Chara braunii (assembly GCA_003427395.1). NCBI lineage: Eukaryota > Viridiplantae > Streptophyta > Charophyceae > Charales > Characeae > Chara > Chara braunii. Next base: position 652,525 of record BFEA01000218.1, read on the forward strand.
TATAGTAGTAATGTAGTGGAGATCCTACGTGCTAACTAGGTCGTCCGTTCTGCTAAAGACTCTTTGATGATTTAAACATTGATTCCTCATTGTGTAATATTAAGATTTTGCAACAATTACTATTTTTTACTTATTATTTTTTGCAATAGTTAATAATATTGTTTTTTTACTTGGTCGGTGATGCCTTACCCATTAATATAACTTCATAAATTATTTGTCAGGTATACTTAACTTTTTTTTTTTTTTTTAATATGCAAAGTTAAGTAAAATGTTACACCTTATTAAATCAAACAATGGTTATTGACCATCATTGTAACCTAAAAACAAAAGGGGAAAAAAATCAATCATGGTATGTACAATCAATATTACCGGACCGAACGTTCGGAGACCCTCATGTCGACCCTCGAACGTTCGACTGTTCGGGGACCCGTTCGGGGTCCACCCTCAAAGGGGTTCAAGCCCCTCCAAACTCCATCTCGATCCAAATTTTTTATTTTTTATTTTATTGAATCGATGAGATGAGTAAAAAAAAAGAATTAAATTCATCACGATTCGTACCTTTTTTTTTTCACCTTTTTATTGTTGTTGTAATTGATTGATTGATTGGTTGATTGGTTGATTGGTTGATTCGTTGATTTGTGGGGAAGGTTCGCCTCCCCCCCCCCCCCAACACACACTTACAGACATTCCACGT
>BFEA01000218.1:683792-698405 GCA_003427395.1 Chara braunii
GAGAGAGAGAGAGAGAGAGAGAGAGAGAGAGAGAGAGAGAGAGAGAGAGAGAGAGAGAGAGAGAGAGAGGTGGGTGCAGGGTGAGGCAGGGCAGAAGGGGAATGCAGATGGATATGCGTGTGTTCCGTTGCCAGTGGGGGTGGTTGGTTGCGGTGAAGCACATACAAAGAGTGAGAGAGAGAGAGAGAGAGAGAGTTGCAGTCCGTGCCTCCTGATATTCCTTCCCCAGTGGACTGAGTGCAATGACCTGGTGATTTTATCTTTTTTGTGGTTTGACCTTCTTTCTCTCTCCCCAACCTTTTTTGCCCTAAACCGTCACTGCCTCAAATGACCACATGATTTGCGCTCTCATGCAAGGGAGCCGCATGTTGGTCAAATACAGAGGTAGCAGTCTTTTCCAGAAGGAATTGGTAACGGCAAGCCTTCACCATGAGTGAGCTCTTTTGTTAAGGTAACAGCAACAGGCTGTTGCAAAACATAAATGCAGACTTTGCGAGCTACCAAGGCCTTGTGACGGGATCTTGCTGCATGCCTTGACCATGGCATAATTAACCAAAGCAACAAGCACCTGTCACAATGCAGAAATGCAGGCTCTTGCTGCCTCAGCCGAAGGCAAAACACCTGTGCTGACGCCTGGTTGTCAGGCCAGCGAAGTCGACTCTGGTTTGACAAAAGGCGCTCAGTCGCAGTTGTGTTTTAACTTTCAAACCACCAATTCGCCTGAGCCATGATTGTTGAATCTCTCTTTCGCCCAGCTCTGAGTGTGTGAGCCAACACCCAGTCAGGCCTGCTGGGGGCATCTGGCTTTTTCGGTCCGCTTGCTGCCGCGGCTTTTGTGGTCCGCTTGCTGCCGGCTTTTTTGGTCCGCTTGCCAAAACTGACCCCTGCCCCTCGTGTGCCCCATTACAATCTCTTTTGAGGGCTGCATGGTGGTTCAAGTTCCCCCGGAGCTTTGTCACGAGCAGGGGCGCTGGTGCACATCGTGGTTGACCTGGCATCGGCACAATTAAGTATGATTGTCGTACCTGGTGCTTGTTCACAGCTTGGTGGTAACCTTTGGATGTGTTTGCTGTCATGTTGGATCTGCTTGAAGTGCCTATTCTTCTCTCTGTTGATGGTTGGGATCTGTGAGGATCCCTCTCTGAAGTCCATTTGCTGTGTCATGGCCTCTACCCATGTCTCGTCCTGTGGCTTGTCAATCTGATAGGTGATGTCTTTGCCATGGTCACAGAACCATAGCGTGGGGGGGCATGTTCCTATTAGTTAGTGTCTTTGAAACCTTTGGAATAATACTCGGCGCGGGAGTCAGCAAAGGGCCACAACATATTCATAATTTTACACAGGCCATTGCTTAGACTCCCATATGCACAAGGCATGTCAACTTCCCCTGTTAACCACCACTATCCCCAATTGCGACCTTGAACCAGGCCAGTATACACGGGGCCTGCAGGCTGGACTGATTGCAGGCCAGAAGCAGTCTTCCATGGCTGGGAAGGGGATTCGCAGCTCCTGATGTTTGGCGCTGGATCACTGTCCTTGTTGCTGACACTATTGTCTGCTTCAGTGTTGGGAGAGGCTTCCCATTGCTGAGGTTGGGGAACTTCAGGGTCAGGCGACGAACAGGGTGGACGGGGTTGGGGCAATGATGCAGTCTGTGAGGGCTAACCAAGACGTGTCTGTTGCTTGTGGAAAACTAAATTCCACCCCCCGCAGGGGCCGAAAGGCTGCAGAGAATCTCTGGAAGGCGTCCGCCTTGGCGGACGCCCCAAGAAAAGGGTGGACGGAGCAGGTTTTGGGAACAGTGGTGGTAGGAGTTTCTCTGTTTTAGGTGCGCTCATTCTGAGTGGGGAAGTTGCCATGCCTTGCATGATGCAGTCCAAAAACAAGCAGTGTACGAAATGCTGGGACTCTCTATGCCAGGCGCCTGGTAGAAGTGATACCTTGAACCACCACTACCTTTCCCCGAGCAACTTTGCGAATTCGAAGTGTAACATTGCAGGTGCTCTGGAGGCCGGTGCTACCAGTTCAAAAAATGCTGGCGGTGCCCTTTCGAGGCCGGTGCTACCAGTTCAAAAATGGCTGGCGGTGCCCGCCAAAAGAAAATAAAAATGCATAAAAATGCCTTGCTGGCTCTTCAAGGAATCTGCCTCGGCGAAAAGTGGTTCAGAGGTTGTGGTGGTTTAACTAACCTCGGACGTGCTAGTTGAGCTCATCACTGGAATTGCGCTAATTGCCCTAATCCCTTCTAGGTTATGGATGCCTTAAACTATCAGTACCTACTGCGCTCTCTGGCCGTTAACGTGCCAGGTACTTCGTGGATGAATCGGCCTGCTGCGCGTGTCTCCTGTCATTCGAAACATCGCAGAAAAAAAACAAGCCACGGAGACCTCCAGGTACTGGTGGTTTAAGCAATAGCTGTTATAGCTTTTTCCATCGGGTCCGTATGCACTTTTGAATCAGACCTCTCACCCCTTTGTCGATGCAAACTAATGCGCCGACACACAAGGGGGTCACAAGGCAGTGGTGCACTGGTGAGCTGTTGGATCACAAATTTTGATCGTAAGAGTCTGTCAATACACAAGAAGTAGGCGGGCTAAGACATAGCAACAACCCAGGGCTTAGCAAGTTGTGGTTGGGCTAAAGACAGGTCTGGCAAAAAGAAGGGTGGGAATTTGACCACAGCAGTCGCCAGAAGTTGCAGTGCGATTCAGAGAAACAAGATCTGGAGAGACAGGTGGGACCAGGTCTGGAGATGGTGGTGGTTTGACCACAGACTGATTTTAGGGCTCCTGGGTTCAGTGGGTCTTTTCAGAATTGGAGAGCCTGCAGTTGACAGCTTTTGTTCTGGTGATGGTTTTCATGGATTCCGAGGTAGCTCGGAAGGTGCTTTAGCTCAGGTGATGGAGCACCGGTGAGAAATGCTCACTGTGGTGTGAGGTTGCGGATTTAAAGCTTTGAGCTGCAATTTGGTGCATATCCTGCAATTTGGTGCATGGACAATGGAGGGCGTCGATCAACGTACCATGCACACATCGGGGTTGCTGCATGTTGGGGTGTCGGGATTAGGGGGCCTACGGCGCACCAGCATGGGGCGTTCGGGCGTGGTTATCTTTAGTGCTGTGCAGTGGAGAATGCCTATGGATGATAGGCTAGGCGGGGGGAGGTGTCCTGAGGTGCTTTGGCTCAGTTGGTGGAGCACCGGTGAGAAATGCTCACTGTGGTGTGAGGTTGCGGGTTTAAATCTTTGAGCCTGCAATTTGGTGCATAGCCTGCGATTTGGTGCATGGACAATGGAGGGCGTCCATCAACGTACCATTCACACACCAGGGTTGCTACATGTTGGGGTATCGGGATTAGGGGGCCTACGTCGCACCAGCATGGGGCGTCTGGGCGCGGTTATCTTTAGTGCTGTGCAGTGGAGACTGCCTATCGATGGTAGGCTAGGCGTCGGGAGGTGTCCTGAGGTGGGGAGCCTTAGGGACCTTCCATGGAAGATGCAAGTAGTGATCCACCCAGGGGCGGATATAGGGACTTCCTGTTGAGGCCGAGGGGGTTATCGCTGGCGCTATAACCTACCAGTGCGGATAAAGATGACTTAGCGCACATGGGTCATGATTAGCAAGTGACAATACAAGGCACCTCGGTGCTAGTGCGCACATATCGCTGGCGCTAGAACCTGCCAGTGCGGATAAAGATGACTTAGCGCACACGGGTCATGATTAGCAAGTGACGATACAATGCACCTTGGTGCTAGTGCGCACAGGTCGTGATTAGAGAAGGGGTGGTACGATGTACCTCTGTGTGTGGGTCGTGATTAGTGTGCACGGGTCGTGATTAGAGAAGTGACAATATGATGCACCTCGGTGCTAGTGAGCACAGGTTGTGATTAGAGAAGGGATGGTATGATTTACCTTTGTGTGTGGATCGTGATTAGTGCGCACGGGCCGTGATTAGAGAAGTGACGATACGATGCACCTCGGTGCTAGTGCGCACAGGTGGTGATTAGAGAAGGGATGGTACGATGTACCTTTGTGTGTGGATCGTGATTAGCACGCACAGGTCGTGATAAGAGAAGTGACAATACAGTGCACCTTGGTGCAAGTGCGCACAGGTCGTGATTAGAGACGGGTTGGTACGATGTACCTCTGTGTGTGTGTCGTGATTAGCGTGCACAGGTGATTAGCGAAGTGACGATACGATGCACCTCTGTGCTAGTGCGCGCAGGTTGTGATTGGGGAAGGGATGGTACAATGTACCTCTGCGAATGGGTAGGGGTGGGTGGGAACCCATTGTTGTGAAGGGTAGGGGTGGGTGGGAACCCATTGTTGTGAAAGTGCCTACCTAGGCAATAGAGAGACCCCAATGGGCAGTTAAAAGTCCCTTATGGGGGAAGGTGAAAGTCCTCAGCCGAGCAATGAACCGTTGTGGCCGCCCCGCTCCCATAGCAAGATCTCCTCCTTGTGATTAAGGTAGTCCTGAGCGATGGGGGTGTAGAGCTTCGTGGTATAGCGCTTGGGGAGACCAAATAGACTTAGTAGATGCCACACGGTTCAATGAACCGTTGTGGCTTGTGATTAAGGTAGTCCTGAGCGATGGGGTGTTGAGCTTCGTGGTATAGTGCTTGGGGAGACCAAATAGACTTGTAGATGCCACATAGTTCAATGAACCGTTGTGGCCACCCCGCTCCCATGGCAAGATCTCGTCCTTGTGATTAAGGCAGTCTTGAGCGATGGGGGTGTTGAGCTTCATGGTATAGCGCTTGGGGAGACCAAATAGACTTGTAGATGCCACACGGGTCATATATGTAGGACAATAGGCCCCTGAGACTATGTTAAATGCGGTCTAGTGGGTCTGGAGTTCCACACGGGTCATATATGTAGGACAATAGGCCCCTGCGGCTATGTTAAATGCGGTCTAGCGGGCTGGAGTTCATTGTTCACTGAGCCAAGTGTCCTCATCAGTGTAGTAATTACGGGGAGGGGTTGCCCCCAGATGGAGCGGGTGTGCAGAGTTCGTCTCCCGCCTTGGGAGGGCAATCCTCTACCGAGTGCACTGAGCAGTGGCCTGAGGCTAACAAAGCGGGAATGAAAGTCCCCAAGGAGTTGTGTGTTTATAGGGAAGGGTGTTAGGGAGTTACAGTGACCTGTCATCCCCAGGCCGGCTGTGCCATAGAAAGCCTGGCCCTGCCACCTGCACCCCTTTTTCTGAATCAAAAGAAAGAAGAAACAAGAAAGGTCCTTTTCGCTCTTCTGGCCATCGTTTGAGAGGATGTTGTGATCTGGTCTCAGCTCAATGGAAGATGGAAATGTGTCTGGGAGGTGAACTTGGGAGAGACTTCAGCGTACGCTCTAGTGAGTCTAGTCATCATCATTTGCAGAATGGATGCAATTAGCTTCGGCGGCATGGATTTCTTAGGCACCTTTGGCATCCGGGGAACAATAACCCCTGAATAGCCCGCAGTATGAATGATGGAACCCGTGGAACATGGACACTCTCGGACCCACGAGTCCGTGAGTATGAACACAGGAACCCCTGGGTCAAGCATGCAAATGCCGGCTGGTCAGATGAGCATGTGGACCTCTTAAGTTCAGTTGCCAGTCAAAGCATGCAAATGCCGGCTGGTACAGATGAGCATGGGGACCTATTGGTTCAGTCACCAGTCAAACTCGTATGAAATCGCGGGTTCTGAAGGAACCATCCGACACATACATGGGATAGCATAAAGGTCAGTATGTGTGTCGTATACGTGGTTTCATGGTGGACAATTCATTTTTCATTCATGCATATGGCTCTGTATGCATGGAGAGAATGTCCTGGAACGGTGCGACTGTGTCATGCACTGCCAGCACATTGTAACATCCATGTGTATATCATGGTTATGCCAGACCAGGACACCGGAGCAGTCCGGACGTCTGGCTGGACCTGTGTCTGGAATGGTCCAGACCGTCTCGATTGAAAAAAAACCATTTTTATTGAAAAAAACGGTTTCCCCCCCTACGAATTTCGAGATGGTCCTCTGCCAAAAGATTTTTGTATTGCAATGCTGCACAACATATATTGTTTTCAGATTTTTTTGATGTCTTTTGAAGTCGGAACTTTTGGGGGGGCTCGGGGGATGGATCCTGACACTCTGGACCGGACACCAGACCCACACTGTCTGCACTGCAGTCCAGATGTCCGGATCGTAACCATGGTGTGTGTATATACACACATGAGAGAGAGAGAGAGAGAGAGAGAGGTATGCACACCAGGAAGCAGGCACACTGACAGGCTTACCTTCTGCATGCATGCGTCCACTGGAGAGCAAATAGGACAGATTCTGTTTCCCTGACACTGCTGAGGAGGACGTGGCGGAGAGGATATCAGCCACGTTAGGGGCTGTTGTTGTAGTTAGGATTTGGAGATGTGAATGATCTGCATGGTGGGGGGGGGGGGGGGGAGATGGATCCGGACACCAGACGCAGACCGTCTGCACTGCGGTCCCGACGTCCGGATCGTAACCATGGTGCATATACACACACGGGGGGGGAAGGTGGGCCTGGATCCAGACACTCTGGACTGGACACCAGACCCAGATTGTCTACACTGCGGTCCAGACATCCGGATCGTAACCATGGTGTATATACACACACGGCGAGGATACCAGCCACGTTAGGGGCTGTGGTTGTAGTTAGGATTTGGAGATGTGAATGATCTGCATGGCCCACTGGTCTTCCGTATTTCTGTGTGGTTTTGCTCTTTTGCTGTTCGCAGCCTGAAAGTTCCATGGTGGCACTCCAAGGGCACTTGCTAGGGTGTAATTCCTATGGGCTGTCCTTTACAATCACACACATGGGCTTTGGAGGTGCTTTATGCAATAGTGCTTCTGGTATGATAGAAATGATACAGAATTCCAGGTGGCGGCCATGTGGGACTCTCTTGTGCTGCCTGTTTTTCTGGGGCGTCTATGGGAGGACCCGCTGGTATTTTTCGAGGGTGATATTCTTTTGCCTTGTTGGTGTTGAAAGGCATGGCATCACAGTTGCTCTTTGTTGTTGTTGACCCCCTTCCACTTGAAGGGGACCATCGAGTCATCCTCTTATCTTGTGGAAGTGTGTGTTAGGTTGACGGATGTATACTCATCTCCCACCCAGCCGCAAGTATATGGGACCTATGCATGTTCTTTGAAGTTTGTTTGTGATGTGGGGGGAATTGGTGCTGTTTTGCAAGAAGAGCCCACCCCACACACACACACTTATGGGACCGTCCTAGAGGTCGTGCACGGGTATCCATGGCTGAGTGGGTGTGTGGTGCTGTTTTGCAAGAAGAGCCCACCCCACACACACGCACACTTATGGGACCTTCCTAGCGGTCGAGCGTGGGTATTTGTGGCTGAGTGGGTGTCTGGTGCTGTTTTGCAAGAAGAGCCCACCCCACACACACACATTTATGGGACCGTCCTAGTGGTCGTGCTTGGGTATCCATGGCTGAGTGGGTGTAGAGTGGGTTTTATGGCTGTGACAGATTAGTTTCTCAGACTTACTACCATTCTGGTCAGCGGTTTGGACCAGGTTCAGACCTGCTAGGATTGCAGGGTTGGTGAAAAGTTGAACACTTTTCTCAGGGGTATCGCTCACTCCAGGCGATGCGGTGAGTTTAGTCAAATGTGTCCTGGGCAGAGTGTAGCCGTCCTGACGAGTAAGTGAAAGTCTGACTAAACCGTCTGCCAGTCTCAGCTTTTTTTGTGGAGTTGTGCATAGCGATCTATGGTCAGATGTACACACACACATTTGCACGGCGTAATTCTTTGCCCTGTTTTAGAGCATGGGCTTTCTCTTTTATGAAGGGATGTCTGTGGGTGGACACAAGTTCTTTCGGGGTGGGAATGTATGTGAGGAGTTTTGGCAATGGTATCTTTGCAAGGAGGCGGCTCGGAGAGTGTCTGCTGTGGGTGTCATTCCCACAGGTTGCTCTTTTGGAGCACACGGATGAACTGGGGCCTTCTAGGGTGTTTTAAACCACCAGTACTTGCTAGAGTCGTGCCCGTTAACGTGCCACAATTTTAGGAAACGTACGGGCTACTACAGGAGCGCACAAATTCATCCGACTAGAACCGTTTCTACTCTTTTGTTTTCCGCGGCTGATAGCTGGGCCAAGTCCTGGTGGTTTAAGCAGTAGCGCTCGTGATGTCGTACGGAGATGATGTAGAGTTTGGGATTGTGGCACTCGTACACTCCAGAGGTTAGGCTGCAAACTGAAAGGGAGGTTTTTCAGCCGTGGAGTTGTAGAGATGATGGTGATGTGAGTGGTTCGTTAGGGATGAGTAGCAGTGTCGGTGTTGTTGTATTTGTGCAATTAATTTTGTGGCTTCTGTGGGCTCTTCAAGTGTTTTTCAGACGAATGGCTGATGTAGTACGTGCCTTCTAATTGGTGGAGCCTTCTGTGTTGTTGCCACTTGTTGGACAACTACTTCGTGTTTTGTGTAATTGCAGTTTGTCAAGTATGTTGCCGTATATATCTATATAATCATTTGTGTAAGTGTGCAGCTTCGACGGCAGACTGGTGTGTGGGCGCTTGGTGCTTAACCACACAAACTTGACCAAACCTTCTACTATATTGCGTATCTATACCTTTTCTTTTGGTTTTAAGGATGGCTTGTGATGATCTGTGGATGGAATGGGAGTGAGAGTTTTTTGAAAAACACACACGTAGAGGTCTCATCGGTGGGTCTTCACCAACGCCTAATCATTGTGCCCCCATTGTGGTGGGTTGGAGATCTACTCCGACGCCATGCTTCCAACCATATGAAATGGTGTTTTCGCTCCTAATACACACTAGCCAGGAATAGTACATACTACATACAGAGTCCGATGGCCACAATGCACCGATGATTTTTTACAGTGCTGCAGGCCTGTGTGTGCACCAGACACGAGGTGCAGCCAGCTGTGCGGCATATGCGTGACTAGCAGCCACTCTGAGCACTGGTCAGCCTCCACTTCGTGCATCTGACCCACCCACTTCTCACCCACACACCTAGCCCCTACTGCTCCCTTGCACTGACAATCATCCACCTTCTGATCATTCGATAGAGCACCTGACTCGAGATGATCTCTTGCTGGAACACCCAGAGGAGCCGGACAGAAAGTGTGAAGACCGGAATGAACCTCCCCCTACCATGCAATCTGCAGAGTTAAATGAGCCTACCCCTGCTGCGCACTCTGCGGAATCTTATATTATCTGATAGTGCTGCAGTGAGCCCAGTGTGCGTACTGTGCAATAAATGTACGTATTCTTGCTTACATTTCCATCTCCTATACTGTTTTATGATCTGACAGGCATTGTCCCTCGGATAGAAGAAGAGCACCGTGCAGTCTGCTCAGAGGATTACAGTACTTCCGCTGGTGTGGACATAAAAGTCCCGTCTATGGCACGCGTGGAAAGACGTAACTACGGCCGGCTCCAAAGATTAACACGCTAGATACGGACTGGAATGTTTGGGTGCAAATCCTGCACCCTCCACGTCATTTCAGTCCTGTTACCTTAGCCGTTGATTCATGTACCCTATAGGACAATGGCGGTAAGCTATGTAGCACCATGTTCGCGTTCGGAGGCGAACACGAACAAGCGCCAAAAACCCTCCGAACGCAAACATAAAAAATATTTAAAGAAAACAAAATGTTCTCAGAAAAATCTGAAAAAAAATATATGTTATGTAAAATAACAATACAAGAAACTTTTGCCTTGGACTCGTGTTCAAAATTCGTAGCGAATCGTGAGTTAAAAATCAAAAACCAAAAAAAGAAATATTATTATTTTTTTCCCGGAAAAAAAATTATGTTCGCCCGAACATGTTTGCGAGCTGTTCGCGCGAACGTGAAGGGGCGCGAACACGTTCACCATGCTACGCAGGGGGTAAGGTGCGCACAATGACAAATATAAAGTCTTTTCTATCACGGAGTGACAGAATCCCACTCACACTGGCTGGTCAATCTCCAGGAAAAATATGTAGATGTGCACATGCAAGCTCTACAGCCCTCCGGAGAACAATCTACCTGAACCTCCCTCCGCCATTGTACATGGCCAGGCGGCATCCCTTAGCTGTGTAGATTGGATAGACTTGACCACTGACGGACAGTAAAGGAGCCTCTCCAGAGGATGGTGACTGTGCCATGACATTGTCTCCACACAGTTCGGTTAACATCATCTCTGCTCGGAAGACTATGAAGGGATGGTCACTGCCAGCCTCTGCTATGAAAACTGCGACCCAGTGTCTTGCATCCATTCCCCTTACCTGCGTATTACTTGCCCGATACACCGCTGTGGCCGTGATATGCCATGACTGAATAGCTGCAAATATCAGCCCCCTTTCCTGCTGGCATGTCAGCAACATGCAATGTATCTGTCATCAATGTTTCGAGGAAGCCGTCCATTAGGGTATCTACCATCCCTGATGCCGTCACCCACCGCATCCTCCCCGATGCCATCATCTGCTGCATCCTCCGCTAGCGTGTCCCTAGGCAGAGCTGGGCACACACCTGCTGCAACTGCAGTCAAATCTCCTCCATGCGAAATGAATGACGATTACAGCAGCCCGAGGTGTAGAATAGATTATCGCATGAACGACCTATAGTGCGCTGTAGCGGAAGGTTATTACCACCAGCTCTTTTGCAAGAGCTGTTGCAGACCAAATTTTGCAACAGCTAAATACCCTTTTGATCAGGTCTTGTCGTTGCCTGCCCATAGAGGGAATTATGGCTGTGGAAACCTAAAAAGCTTGAGTCTGTGCCACTCCACCTGACATCAGCTAGCATGTATTCACATGCTTTGTATTGTGAGCATTATGAAGGCATAGCCTGTGAAAGTTTTTGTTTCCATACCAATGATGACAGTTAAAATTGCCCTCATGTGTGGCACCCTGACATATCGTGTCCAATTTGTAGACGGGCTGGAATGACAATGCCTCTACAATTGTGGTCGGCGTGCCTCTGTGTTCCTGGCATGGAGGAGCCGCGTAGCCTGTGACATATGTCCACGCCGTGCCATTCGATGCGGCAACTGCACCTGCGAGAGTTGGATGCAGTGCTTCCACTGTCCACACTCAAAGCGGTGCTGTCCCGTCTGTAGGGGTGGCCACTTTTACCAAAGCCAACAGCAGCTCCTCAACTTGAAATCTCCCGCCACCATAACACTGACTGGACTCGTGGGCCAATCCAGAGTAGTGTGCCCCAGCGGTGAATATTGAAAATCCTATGAACTAGTATGAAGTTCATCTTTTCTCTCTTCTGTTCTGTTCTTTGACCCACCACTTCCCTCCTCGACGCTTTCTCCCTCCTTTCGTCCCTCGCCTCCTATAGAACTTCCCCCCCTACCGCTGCTCCAGAGTGCTGCTTGTAAATGCGTACGAATGAGCATCACTAAGACAGGAGAGAATATATAAGCTGAAGATCTAAAGAAAAATGAACAGAGTATACCTCCCGCTTCACTCCACCTCCTTTCTTTGCTCGCAAGTGGGGCTGTTATGGCACATGGGGATGTGGGCAGCTGACTCTCAACCACAGTCAACTTGGCCAGCCTTCTACTTGAGAGGCACAGTAAAAAGGGAGCTGCAAGGACAAATAAAAGGGGTTCCATAAAGAAAGCCAAGGTAAAGATAGTCAAGGAAAGGGACATAACGGATCTGTTTTGCTCCGTGTTCCTTCCTATGAAGTTAAAACTATCCCATTGTTGGCGAGGCTAATAATACCCAACTGTGCTTCATTGGGCCTTCACCACGCTCTCCAAATTGCGAAACTTGTTCTTGTTAGATGATTTTAAGAGTAGTGCTTTGGAGGGGGTTGGGCTGTTTTCCCCGCCACAAATCCACGAACAGAAAAATGCAATGAATGTATAGATAATAAAAAAGAATGTAACGTGTGATGACAGCTCCTGAAAAGCGAGAGGTTGTCGAGGGCCCAGAAACAGACTCTCCGAATTGGGGTTGCTGCGTGCTGGCCCATAGGTGAGTTTTGAGAGGGCGTGTCAAACTGAAATCACTTCTCGAACTCAAATCACTGACACCTCTGTGCCTCATTTTGGGGTTTGGTCTTCGAGAGCTAGTGTGGTGGTGCACTACTTTCAAAAACACGAGTTTTCCAGAGCAGTGTGGCGAGTTCCATTGTCTGCAAAAGAGGTAAAGCTGCTTCGATTTGTGATCTACTCCTCTAGGGGGAACATGGGCTGTTGTGGTGAAAATCCACAACACACACACACACACAAACACAAACGCAAAGAGACTTCAAAGCCTGATGCGCTCCTCTGGAGATAGCCTCAGCTCAGGAAGGAGACCCAGGCAATAAATGGGTGGATTCAAGATTCAGCAGCCTAGTTTGAAACTCGGAAAATTAACATCGAAAGAGAAGAGGAAAAGAAGATGGGAGAGCAATGAGAACGATGAGCTCTTGAATGGCTCGGCGAAAATTGCTTGCCTCCCTTTCTCGCTCTTTTGCTTGTTACACACTAGTGTTATTTCTCTCCCTTTATTTCATTGCTGTTCTTCTCCTCTGTTTAACTTTGTTGGGGTCCATCCTCGTTTGGGTTCTTTGGAGGTCTCATTGCGCTTGTAGGTTCAGTTGCTCTTGGTGGCTCAGCTACTTTTGGAGGGACTGTGACTCTTGGAACCTTGGTTCCTAACCTGGGCCAAGTCGACTACATGCACAGCCGACGGCGGAGGTCCTTTGCACGGGGGGTTTAGATACAGTGGCAGTTGAATCACCCCACTGCGACATCATGGATGGTAAAGACATGCTGGCATTCATGGGTGCCAGAAATCCGAAGTAGTTGGCAGCCTCTAGAGCACTATTCAGGTGCCCCACCCAAGAACCATTCAGACCCCCAAAGAAAAGAGGCAGCAAAGGTTGCAGCGGTGCTTTAATGATAAAGCACTGCTGACACTGAAAAGTTGGGCTATTGGTGGTCTTTCTTATTTGTGCTGCTGCTATACTCCTTCCCGTAGTGCCCACTCCTGGTCAACCAAAGAAGCTGAAAGTTTGGTGGACAGGCAGTCTGTTGAAGGAAAGGTCGCCAGTTCACCCATCATTCGCTGACAAGCCGGGCGCATAGATGACCCGTTTTTTATGTACCCGTTTGATACCTACATTCGGGTACTTCAGATTTTTATGTACCCGTTTTTTATGTACCCGCTTGATAACATTTTATAATTTAGATTTGTGCAAACTGGTGGTTTGATATGGGTGCACACGTGTACTTTTCTCACAAAGGGAAGTGTCCAGGCCTTGGGCCACAGAAACCGGAAGGGAGAAAGAGCGAACACCCCTAGTCCCTTAAATTGAGAGAAGTAGCTATGCTTCCAGTGGTCCCCTGTATAGGCTTAGGAGTAGTGAAACGTAAAATTGAGAAGGGCAGTTGGTCTTTATGCGAGGTGGCCAGCCTCTGCTACTGTTTTTGTCTTTGAGCAATGTGATCAATCCGAGTTTCGGAAGAAGAAAAGAAAAGAAGGTTGTCAGTACCCCAACTCATTACTCCTACGTCACAAACGCAACTGATCTAAAGATTGAACAGGTGAACGCAGTAGTGCTACAAAAATGCGGCTCACTTGTGATGCCTAAGGTCACGAATGAAATCTCCATACAAGAGTTCAAATTGAGAAGAGAACCCCCCCGCCTAAAAAAAAAAAAAAAAGAGAAAACAGTAATAAAAAGAGAGAAAAATCTAATTTCGTCGGGTTGTATGTAGGTATATACATTTTTTTTCAAATATGAAAATGATGAAGGTTGAGGGATGCGTTATTGAGTGCATCGGTCGCGCACGTGGTTCCACTCGTCTGCAACATGCAGGATTGTGGCAGTTGGGATGGAAAGCAATGAAGGACAATTATCTCTCTGGCCGAGGATGCCAGATATACCTCTTTCGAACCCGTATGATAAGATAGGATCACGCGAGATCTAAATTACCTCCACCCGTGACAGATGTCACCTCACATAGTTGACTTTCATCTGTCGAGCTATTGGTCTACAATATGGGAGTTTTTAAGTGTGGTTGCGGAGGTGGATCAACCGAGGCTGTTTCTTGTTCGTTGTAGTATAAGGGTAATGAGCAGTTAATGCCCAAATTGGTCTACAGGGAAACACACGCGGACGTGTCCGCGGGGTCGAGCTCGGATCACGGACCCAAATGGGTCCGCATCCGCGGCATACCTAGTCCGCACCGCGGCCCCGATTTTACACGAATTTTCCTGAATTAAATAATAGGTAAAATATATATATATGTCACAGCCCCTCATTTGTTGTCCTCTTCTCCCTCTCTGCCTACGGTTTACCGGGCAGTTCTATTTGACGATATATATATGGGGTTGTAGGGAATTTTGAGCCCTTGACGATATATATATGGGGTTGTAGGGAATTTTGAGCCCTACAACCGCATATTTATTTTTTTTTGAATCGGACTTTATTTAGGATTTTCAAAAAATCAAAAACGAAATTGGATTTGAAGAAATTTTTTGAAAAGATATATAAAGAAAAGCAGGAATTTTTTTTGGTCATTTTTTATCATGAGATATATGGTCCGTGAGTTTACCTGTATTTTTTTAGAAATGAATTCATGTTTTTTGCAGAAGTGTGAGGTGTTTTCAAAAAATGC
>BFEA01000218.1:698740-717460 GCA_003427395.1 Chara braunii
CCCCCCCCACAATACTCTCTCTCTCTCTACTCACTATCCCTTTCTGTGTGTGTGTGTGTGCGTGTGTGTGTGTGCGCGTGTGTGCCGCGCGTGTGTTTGCGCGCCGTGTGTGCCGCGCGATTGTGTGTGTGTTTGGTGGTGTGTGTGTGTGTGTGTGTGTGTGCGCCCGCGACGGGCGACCCATCCCCCGCGAATCAATCAATCAATCAATCAATCAATCAACCAATCAAAAAAAAAAAAGCAAAATCCAATGAATGAATGAAGCAATCAATCAAAGGGGCGTGGGGCGACCCCGCCCCAACCAATCAATCAATCAATCAATATCAATCAATCAATTAATCAATTAATCAACGAAAGAAAAGAAAAAAAAGGAAAAGAAAAAACGCGATTTTTTTTTTTTTTTTCTTTGACTTCGCCCTTTCCCCCCCAACCAAAAATTAGATTTTTTTCATTTTTTTTTTGCCTGATGGGGTGGGGCTGGGGTTGCGCCGCTACGTGGCGCTTCTCGTTTCCCAAACCCCCTTCCCCAGCGGCCGCCACGCGTCCGCGGGGTTGCGGACTCGCCCGCAGACTTGGCCGCGCCTGTCCACCGCCGAGGGGGATTCATAGTTGGTCTACAATATGAGATGTTTATGTGTTGTTGCGGAGGTGGATCAACCGAGGGTGTTTCTCGTTCGTTGTAGTAGAACGGCAATGAGCGGTTGATGCTCAAATCGGACCCGTGCAGGAATTGATGCTCGAGGCGTTAATCTCTCAAGTACGATCCTCTGCCGGCCGACTAGGACGACCAGTTTAACCACGTAATACACTTCTTACAGGTAAAGGGACGTGCTTAGTCCCTTATTTCGCTGAACCCATAACTATTTTTGTGCATGAAAAGATAGAAGTCGCCGCGCTAGATTTTGAATATACCAAAGTGGCGTGAGGCTTATCATGTCGACTAGCCATGAGTGAATATGAGCAGGCATAATGACGACATAGTGTATGGTGCCCACTAGGTTCTTAATGGTTTTGAAGATTACATTTGATGTTGAAATATCAGCTGGCACGAGTTTTTAGGGGTCATTCCTCTGACACTAGAAAATTTCGGAAGAGGTTGTGTGTCCTACACTCTTTTGCACCCTCTGCAGGGGAGTGGTAGGGGTCGCTTGTGGGTAAAAGGTTGTGTGCTGCAACCAGCGACACCTCGACCTTTTTGTACAGGACATCCACATCCCAGCGAACAACTCTCAAAAAGATTTTTTACCGTGCAAGAGTATGCGTGCGATGTTTTTTAGCGCATATACTGATCACGCAAAATAAACTCTCTAGTCCATAATGCTTACGTAAAATAGACCGGTTGAATCATTCAGACGTAAGGTTGTGTGACATCAGATGATCACTTTCACTGTCATTGATGCGGCTAGTCTATCAGCACTATTATAAACTCAGACAATCATTGCAATTCAAACCATCATCTTCCACGCATACATGCGACCACAGTAGTTGAACAATAGCATGCCACCATTCCTTGCGGCTTACATCCTGCCATAAAACTGGAGACACACGGTATCAGTGCGTAATGACATTGGATCAACTTAGTCTACGGTGTCCACAATGACAGCACCTTATTGCTTCGCTCAATGAAAGTACGACATTGATGACAAATTCGACTGACACTACCAGAATCGAATGATAAATACAATGAGAAATCTGTTGAACAAAAGTCATCGCCTTAAAAGCGCCATTCAACGGAAGCTATTAAAACAAGTAGGACGTCTTGAAGACAACCATGTGCGAGGGTCCTTGTCAATGACAACACCTTTCACGAAGACCATGATTGACATGCAATGACGATTCCCACAATGACGAAGATAAGCAACCCATGATGGAGACAAGTAACCCAATCGGATAATGGCGATGATAAGATCCTCAACGATCAGGTAGTAGGTGTGCAACAACATGAAGACGACCTTTCACGAGTAGCAATTCGGCCATCGGTCACAAATTGTGTAAGATGAGAATGGATCTTCCACAACGAAATGGAAAGGTGCATCAAGGAACTGGGGAATGATGGAAAGATATATGTTAGTTGAGCACTTTTCTCTCTCTCTTTGTCTTTCTCTCACTTTTACAATGTATTTGTACAGGCCTCGATGGTTCATTCGCCTCACCTGATAAGCACGCTGGCCTTTTGTTGCGCCGGCTATTTAGCACGGTGATAATGTACCTCCCACTAGTAGATGTCCACGTGTATTAAGTTGATGAAAGTGGTCATGGTATTGGGCAGCGGAAGGTTGACAATGACCACAATGATGGAGAAAATCACCACCGATTGTTGTTATGACGAGTATGATCTTGATAAAGTTTACTACAATAAGTCCCTTGATGAAAATAAGTAGTGGGGTGAAGTTTAGCACAGGGTTCAGCTCCTCGTTGAGCATGGTCCCGACAAATGGAAATGATCCTCGGTAATCAATGACCATCGGAACGATGCGAACGAGAATGGTCATATAATGGATAGGAGAAGATGATCGTGAAGACCCTGATGATGATCACCAGGATGAGCATAAAGAGGACGATGGTGGCGATGACAGGAGGCAAGCTGCCCACACCACTCTCCGCTACTCAGCAAACATGCGATATGTGAATAGATGTTCTTCTATATCAAGGGAAGGCACATTGTCAATTTTGCATACTACTTGGCTCGTTTTCAAATGGCCAATTGAGAAACTGGCATGTTTTGCTCATGGGGAAGTTTCACTTTATTGAATATATAAGGAATTGAAGGTAGTATTTTACTCATGTTAAGTCATGGACTTTTTTTCAGCCCTTTTTTTATCTGTAGTTGCTTTATATAATCGACATAAAACGTGACTTGTTCAATATTATGGAGGTTTAGTCAGTAGAATGCCTTTCTTCTCTACTATTTTTCTCTTTTTATTTTAGCCAATATTTTAGTGTGTTAGGTACTACATCGTGTTGTGTTTGGCAACATTAGCAGCCATTGGAATGATTTTAGGAGCAATTTATTCCATTTTGCAATATAATCATATTGTGTTTGGAAATTTCACTTGTTTTTCGAAGTGATCGTTTCGCGCGTTTGCATAAATCTAAGATTTATGTTTTACGCGAGCAACGTAGGCTTTTAGAGTCGGGACAAAGAAGAAAGAAAGATCAGAATGCTTGAATTCGTTCGATTTGGCATTTTACTAATCAGTATGCTAAGTTCAAAACAAATTTTACTTTATAATGAAGAAATTTTAGTAGCTTTTAGTTTCGTGGGTTTTGTTTTATTTAGTCAAAAAAATTGTGGCGAAATTTTCAAGGTTACTTTTGAAGCAAGAAGCGTACGCTTTTTTGACACTCGAGAAGACACATATTAATGACGAGTATGATGGTGCGATGAAAATCTCGATGTGGGCAACACGAGCCTATGAAGTGGTAAGACACAGACAATCACAGAGACGTTGATGAGAACCATGATGAAGATAGGTGTGGCGACCTCGATATGGTGTGTCTATCAGAACGAGGACAATAATCACAAGCATTTGAAGGAACGGTTGCTGCTAAGCGCTCCCCTCCACAACGCTTCAAATGAGTAATATGAGAATGAATTTGGCGATGGAACATAGACTGATGCGCGCAGTAGAGAGGTAAACCTTCATCCTTTTTTTATCGTTCCTTCCTCTCGTTCAGTAGCTTACACACTCGGGCTACTCTAGCCTCACCTCATGTTTTTGTCCTCTCCCTCTGGCCCTCTTGCTCTAATGCAAAAAAGTTGTAGCATGAACGAAATTGACTACTAGTATGACGAGATTCATTAAATTGCCATGGAGAGGAAAAATGTCTTCCACGCCGGGATAAGAAACATTAGGGCGAGACGTATTATCACGAAGATCATGAGGAAGAAGTGCAGATAACAAACACATAGAACAGTGTGTGGATCACGACGAAGCGGATGAGCACGACAAACAAGATGAGTCGGACAACCATCAGCGGCGTAGCTCCCGACTTTCAGCAACTCAATCATGACGTTATCCACTATATTACTATAAGAAACGATGACCATGATAGAGAGAAGGCTACCGCAACCAGTACTTCTTCCCTCTCATTTCAACTTCCTCTATTCTCGTCATTGATTTCTTCCTCATTCCCTTCTCTAGTCTGAATGCACCTTCGTGTCATTCGATGGTGTTGAGGTAGCGATGAAAAAGCATCGCGATTGCTGTCGGACTGCACTAATTTGAAGGTGGAATGGAGGTAAAAAAACCACGTTAGAGTATGCCCTCAAACTATTTTATATCCAAGTGAATTTGCCCTTAAGGGGGTTTAAGATTGATTTGGGAGAAAAAAAAACTTGGACCATAGCTACTTCGCACAATATCGTTCAACCTTAACGGATGACCCAAAAAACTTGGACGTGAGCAACAACCTTCAGATTTTATTATTGAAGTTGGCAGGCCATGTAAGTCGAAATTATTTTCTCCATGCGATTGCATCTGGATTGCGAGTTGAAATTGGGTGTGTATCAAGGGTGTACGTACTGTTGTATGCTCGTTGGTACATCGACAGTTTGGGAGCTGATATTGGTTCCATTCTAAAAATGTTTTTGTTGTTTGAATACTAAAATAATAAAGTAAACAACTTTAAAAAACTGAGGAAGGGAGAAGGGGAATGCGTTGGCACCTCTTCATAATGCTTTATTGCTTTTTCGGCGGCAGCTGCAAGTTTCGATCCTAGTGTTTGAAGGTCGAAAGTTTAATGTCGTAACCTATAGGGAGAGGTGCAAGCTTGAGAGTGGCAGGCTCGAAATTCCATATAAATGGCATTTGTGTTGTAATCGAAACGCCTAAAGGGCACACCTTGGCTTATCGCCCTACAAGGTTCGAGTTTCCGCAATTGTTACGTAGAGGTTCGGTCCCTATCTACACTCGTCGCGATATCATTTACCACTCAAACGTCGTATAGTCGTGGATGCTAACTTGCAAAGTAGCCAATCTTCCAAAACGGAAATTTTTTAGCATTGTACTCCGTCTACGAAACTCTTGCCGAGGTTAGTGGCGGCTCGCTCCTACAACAACATAATCCTCAAAGCACCGCAGACACTTCCTGCTATGAAGACTCGAACGCAGCTTCAAATAAATCAACAAGAATCACTTCAAGTTGGAGTGGAGTTAGTCAACCCAAACTCTGGTCATGACAATGCCGACCTATACACGTGTGCATTGCGTGTTCACAATCGTATAATAAAAAATATTGTTCATTCTTTAGCTTGAATTGCGTCGTAAGATCACGATCTCTGCTGCCTGATCGCGGAATCATCAGACATCGAGGGATTGTTGCGTGTTCGAAAGTGCACGCGTACGCACTTAAAGATGCGTGCGATAGTTGTTTTGGCTTCTTGGAGTCTATAGCGGACTGCGCAAGAATAAATGTGTTAGTGCTTTAATTATCATTATAGATGTGGTTAATGGAAAACGGATAAAGACCCTTGTAAGGGTATTTGTGCGCACAATGTATGAGCCTTGCTCCACAATTCAAATGCACCAAAAAAGGAAAACATGGCAGTATATTTTTTCATGTTTTGTTGGAAGATTAATTCTTAATTTACACATTTTGTGAGTAGTGGAGCGAGGCCTTATCACCTCCTTACAATGATAATGAAATACGGTCTTGCTTCGCTACTTACCAAAGTACGAAATGAGAATGAATTTTTCGTTAAAGCATGGGAAGTTACACTGTCATATGTTTTGTCTTTCGTTCATGTGAGGAGTTACGGAGGGAGACTTATACCACGCCATAATTTTTGTCTGTTGTGCATGTTGGGTGGGGATCACGCACTGAAAAACAAAAATAAGGTTGCCATGTATCTTTCATTTTTCTACGTTAAATTTTATTTTGATTTTTCGCGCTTTTGAGGATTGGAGCGAAATCCTTCACGTACATATATTCCTAGTGTTTTTTTTTTTTTTTTTTTACATGTCTCATTGGGGTAACCAGATGTCATCCTGCCCAGCGTGGAGGCATGTACATAAATAATTGCAAAACAAAAACGAAATGAAAAGGCAAAATAAGAAACTTCAGAAATTGCGGGGTAGATTATTGCACAGAGCCCCTCACATGTGAAGGGTGACGGGTCGAAGGTCGTCACCTAAGGGTGTTTTAGGTCTGATCTTCGATGGGACATCATTTGATGGCTCACGGGTCAGGTACATTCTTAGTCATGCATGGTGTTCAAAGTGTCATCGAGACAAGGCTCTTTCTACATCATTTTAACTAGGACTGGTAGGGTTATTTGACTATTGTTGGTGTCTGCAGCTATTGTTTCATAGATCTGTTGAAGGTCCTGAATGTGCCTCAGGAGGGGAGGCGGGACGGGAATGCACCGGGGATAAAATAGGGATGGGATTTGAGTCCCGTCCCCCCAAAAAATATATTTGGTGTAACATCTTTTTAGTAATGGTAGAATTACTTTTATTCTGATGAGAGAGAGAGAGAGAGAGAGAGAGAGAGAGAGAGAGAGAGAGAGAGAGAGAGAGAGAGAGAGACTCCATGTGGTGCAACCTTTATTAAACCACCAATTCCTTTTTCAGGAAATCTTCGATTCGAAAAGGTAATATTACATGTTCTCCAGATGAATAATGTCCCTGAGACTGATTATTGAGAAGAAAAAAAAAAATTGCGTTGGCAATTCAAAAAAATTTGGTGAGCAGTTTTATTTTATCGTGGCAAAGAGAGGTTTGGAGCATGTCTTTCTCCCCTCGGAGTTATATCGTGCGACCTAAACACATGTTTGTATACCAAGAATCCCCAACATTATGAATAGAAGTGTGTGTATACCAAGAATCCCCAAGATTATGAATAAGAGTGAATAATAATAGTCTTCGGTTTCCACGTCGAATTGCTGATGCAATATCCTTCATTCTTACCCCCGTCTGCTTATGAGTTGCCATAGGTATCCCCACTTCCTTTCGTAGTAAAGATACTTATGAGAGTTTTAGCGGGTGAAAGAGAAGTACTGCTTATGTTTTCTCTATTAACAGACCACAAATGATCTAGTGAAAATTACACAACTTGCAGTGTATCAAGGATAGAAAAGGTGGGTCTCCTCAGTTCCTCCATAGTGTCAGAGGAGCCTTGAAATGTTATGGTCACAAACACCACCGAATGCACCAAAGTATTATTTGTTTTTTTTTTAGGATTTATGCCTTGCAACTCGGTCGTCAAATGTCAAATCTCGCTTCAAATTCATAAAATTTAACAACTGCCTTGTAGAAAAAAACATATGGGGGAGCCCTTATGCTTGGATCCCCTTTGTAGGGTCAGTACCTACTTAGGAAGGTAAGAATCAATTCCATAAAACAATATTTATAAATGTTATGCAAATGTTCAGATAGTCGTTTTTTGTTTTTGTCGGTCTAATGAGGAGAAGTGTTATCTAGTGTTAAAAGCCGCGTGTTTCATTTATAAATATATTTTCATGTATTTTCATTTGCTGCATGCGTCTCACAAAAGGGAACCTTTGCTTGACCTCCACTGTTCAATCCTTTGGCTCACAAGTACTTGTTTTTTCATTTGTCCTTTCTATACTTAAATTCTTACATAACCGGTACTCATCCCTACCTTTGTATAAATTTGTTTATCGCGTACTCCGAAAATTTTGCGACTCAACCTCATTGGGCCACAATAGCTGGCAGCACCAGCCCCAACCGAAAGAGAAAAATGGTGCTCCGCCGGTGGTTCATAAAAGCATGGTGCGCAGTGCGGCACCTTTAGGAACATGTATACTGGTTCAAATTTGTTTGTGATAAAGTTTGGACTCCTAATAAACCAACAAGTTTTCTTATCCATAAGGGAATAATATACAATCATCTCCCATGAGAAGATTGTTGAACACGTAGCTTCCGAATATGCTTAAGTCAGCGGTGTAAGTTAGCAACTTTCAAATTTGTTTGTGATAAAGTTTGCATTCCTAATAGATCGACAAGTTTTTTTATCCATAAGAGAAAAATATACAATAATATCTCGTGAGAGTATCGTTGAACACGTAGCTTTTGTATATGCTCAAGTCATCGAAGAAAAATGGTTCAGGGTGTACGTACGTAATGAAACTCAAAAGGTGGTTTTCTTCTCTTGTCCATTAGTAGGTCCTCACTTTTCTTGGCTACAATACCAATGATACCAATAACTTTGGTATATGTAAATATCCTCCACTTGAAAATTTCATCGTTTTTTTAATTTCGTTTTGTTGAAAGTAGTTTGTTTTTCTCAAGGGTTGGCAAACAACATTTTTTTACGATGATGTTTCAAAATTCAATCCAATGCTTGCATTACCTCATTGTGTATTGAATATAAACTATGACATGTTGGGATATCCCCATTACAATGTATTCGGATGTTAGATGATAAATCATTTATTTTGTTTTCAAGTTTACCTACCAAAGTTAATAGAGCTGATAAGTTGACGTTCAACTACTTTGACTGAGAACTCGTCAAGGAGAGATAATGAATGGAAGGCTTGAAATTCGGGATTTTCGCCGCATCACTACAAGCAACACCGTCAGAAAATTTGCAAGCAAACAACGCACATTCATAATGTAAACATAAAACTTGATAAAAGTAAAAAAAAAAAATAACGAACATAAAAAAGTATTATAAAACCCTATTTGAGGTAGTTTTTAGAGGATGCTAAAACCCTTTCGAGTATAAATAAGATCCATGAGTTGTCATCTTAACCCCAATACGTAATATCAAGTAAGTTTTTAAGAAGTTGGTTAGAGCAATGTCATATTCTTAATCAATCAAAACGCTATCTAAAAGTTCGATTATGCTTATGCGCCAAATCTTGTTATTGTACTTTGTATTGTGCATGAAGTATATTTTTTACTCACATACCGAACTAAAAATATAAACCTCCCAAATGTGACATTGAGAGATTTATTCTTTTGGGGTAAAGAATAATGTGCGTGCGTTTAAGCCAAAAAGATCGAAAATCTTATTTTGAGGAAAAATATAATAAATATGTATATTACGTTTCATATCCTATTCATTACAAGGCTCGTTCTGACGGAGGATCTCACTACACTCATTTTGGGTAAATGTTGTTACAGTAGGTTCATTCTACATATAATCGCATAAGATCATATTTTTTTGCATATTTTTATTTTTTTCCTTGATACTAAGATTCAATTGTTTTTTATCCTTAACATCTTAAGTACAGTAAGTTTTTACTATGAGTTTTTTTTTTTTTTTTGGTTGTTGGAAAGGTTGGATGTTATAAATATGACAGTTGCAATCGGCGATTGGGCATTTGTTTATCCAAGTGAAGCCCTCAGAAGACCTCGCACACCTTTCCACGTTTGCATGCTAGATCTTTTACTTTTTTATATGTTCTTTGAAAGTGTTTTAATTCCTATGTTTGTTGTTATAGGGGTATGGGGTTCTAGGCACTGAAAAATATAAGCAACATATCAGTTTTTCTTAAGTATTGATTTTTCGACCTTACACTATGCTCATCAGACGCTTCGCGTTAATTTGATCGACAAATCCACACACCCCTTGCCTGCTACCCTAGCTTCAACGACCCAGGTCGATCACCTATCACTAACTTGGGGGGTGACCTGAATGAATGGTGGTCGTAAGCACCCACGTTAAGTAATAACTCATGCTAAGCCTTGGTTGAAACAGTGTTGCACAAACTAGTTCTACGGGTAGTTCAGAAACTAGGTATGAATTGCTAATACGAGCCTTAATGAGGGGGTTTGGAAGACTTTCATCCAACATATATGAGTTCATAGTATAGTTCATAGGTGAGTTGATAGGTGAGTTGATAGCCTAGGTGATAGTTGAGTTGATAGCCAAGTTGATAATCTAGTTGTGAGGTGAGTCGGTAGGCTAGCCAGTAGGCGAGTTGATAGATGAGAAACAGTTGGAAATGCTTTGCCCCCTCGTATAATCTTAATCAATATAAGCGTGAGAGGTATGTCGGTCACACCAAAGTAGTACTTGGAGAACGTTTCGGTAACTGGATAAGTTTGTACAAAGCTGACACCTACTCTAGCCACAAACCTTGAACCAAGGGCCAATGCATGTAGGTCATTGCGGTACCCCAATAAGACTATATTATGGCAACAACAATGTCAGCCACAACTAGATTCCCCAAATCCGTCACCTGGAGTGTGTTTCGAGTTTATACTAAGGTAACTGCCATGCCAGTTTGAACTGAATCCACAAAAATTATTTGGTGCTGATTGTAGTAAATTAGCAATCTCATAGTGATTGCTACGCCCGCCACGAGTGATCCAAGAGTTAATATTGACACCCCATGTCTTGAGGCTAATACACATGACCACATAGTAGGAGGACAAGTGACCAACACTTATTTTTGTTCAGTTTTGTATATTTTTGTTCACTCTTATAATTTAGACCCAAGTATGCAACGTACACCACATAAACAAGCACTATTTATAGTTAAAGCACTAACCCAAAGGGAGTGTGTGAAAGGTGATGCATTTGTCAACGTCCGCCGGTGTCCATGTGCAAGGCTGTGGAGTTTTGGACCCACAACCTCGAAGCGTAATGAACACTTTGATTCAATAATCTCCCTATTGAGCTAATCGGCCATTTTATCAACGCAAACATACTTTGTTCAAACGTTTTATGCCTTAAAGGCTTGAAGAGCTAATGAAAGATAAAGAAAATCTCAACGTCATTTGTTTTTATTATTTTTTTGTTCCGTACTCACTATTACATGTTAGACTATGAATTTAATAAACTTGCTTATTTTTAATGGTCATATTATCGCTCGCACATGTGCAAGCATGTGACAACAAAGGTTGAGATAAATCGTTATTTGTTCATTCTTAACATTCTTGTTGCATTAGCATACAATATATATATCTATATATCTATATATATATATATATATATATATATATTTTTTTTTTTTCACTTTACTTTTTCGTTTTAACTACATGTTTTTTCAGCTTGTTGTTTTGTTATGTTTTTTAAATCTTTCCTTACAGTGTTTTTACAAATTCAAATAATCAATTAGTATTGTTTTATGTTTTTGAATCCTGAAGGTGGAGTTATATTATGTTGTTAGATCCCGATTTTTTATGGTGTTTTTTTTTTTTTCGAATTCACAACCCTTCTATAAAACAAGAAAGATTAAAACCCCACTCAAACAGTTGGGTAATTGGTATATATGGTGCAGAAAATGCAATTCAAAATGAACGTTATGCACAATGATTTTTTATAAGTTTATTTGTAGTTTACCAAAAAAGATGGTAATTGCAAAGTATAAGAAAAAAAATGATGCAGTTTGTCTAGTAGTTACATAGGGTGTTTCCACAGCTTGATATCTAATACAACCTTAAAGTAATATAGGTAGCGAAGAGGGTTAGTGAGATTTTGCAAACGAGCATAGATGGATTAATAACTTTGTTGTGAATCTTAAGTTTAATAAATAAACAAGTATTCAAAATAAAAAATCTTTATTGTCGAAGAAATTATTTATTGGAACCTTGCAAGATGTTGGATATTACATGACTTTTTTAATTTTAGTATGAAAGAGAAGACTGCAGAATGAATTTAAAAAAATTATGATGCGTTTTATTAAAATCATGTAATTCCATTACTTTTTTTTTAGAGCTAAAAAGGCATTGCTCATTGGGAGGGGGGGGGGGGAACGAGGTTTGTAAGCATTCCTGACCATTTTTCTTAGGTGTGCTAAATTGATAAATGGTTAAACATAATCGTCATTGACAAAAAGTTGTTATTCTTAAAAAAAAAAAAAAAATTCAGTTGTCTTTTAATATTTTATCCCCACTGTAGATATTCTAAAATATGTAGTACTTTATGCACATTTCACAACAATTGCATGAAATTCATATAGGTTTTTTTACCTCTAAAAAAGGTTGTGCAGGCTGAGGTATAGAGAGACCTTATTATGGCGATTCGTGTTTGAATCATACTCTCACGACACATTCGTTTAAGAGCGGGTGCATTCCAAGCCTTGAGACTCCTTATGGTACTCAATCATTCATCAAACTGCCCCTCCCAACTTTGTTGTCGTAAGCACAACCAATAGGATGGTCTACAGCGAGACCCCCCATGCAACAGCTACATAGTCTTGGAGTCGTTCCCCAGTGGGGTATGTGGTTTGGGATTGTGAATGTGCTGGAGGGGAAATTAGGCCCTCGATCAAGCGAATCAGAACTCGATCTTCCTACCTGTGTCGTACAACACACAAACATGTAGAACACAGGTGCCCAGCCATTTGGGCTATGATTATTCACTCCACAAATATATTTTATGTGGTCATAATCATGAAAATCCAAGAGTTTGATTATCTGTTTAAACCAAATATTTTTTATTCCAACATTACGTTGTTTTTTTATTTTTGCCAAACATTTGTTTTTTTGAGTTCCTCGATTGTGATTTATTTCCATGTTTCGTTAAACCACTAGTACTTGGGCCAGCTATCGGTCGTGGGGAAGAAAGAGTAGAAATGTTTCCAATCAGATGAATTTTGACACTCCCGTAGTGACGTGTAAATTTTTTAAATTGTGGTTTGTGTACGGGTATGACTTTAGGAATCATTGTTGGTTTAAGATGGGGGCTGTGTAGCATCGTGTTCGGGTTCGGTAACCGAACCCGAACATTCGGGACCGAACGCGAACGAGCGCCGAAACTCGCCGAACGCGAACATAAAAATATTTTTAAAAAAAGGAAAACAAAAAGTTCTCCTAAAAATCTGAAACAAATATATGTTATGTAAAATAATAATACAAATAATGTTTGCCTTGGAGGTTTGGTCAAATTCGTTATCAAACTCGAGTTAAAAATCAAAAACCAAAAACAAAAGTTTTTTTTTTTTTTTGAGTATGTTCGGCCGAACACGTTAGGGTGGCGTTCGGCCGAATACCCGAATATGTTCGGACATTCGGAAAAGCTCCGAACGTGTTCGGTATGCTACACAGGATTGGGGTATTGTTTACATATATATACTGCAGCCAGCGTTCGGATGGAACTCGAAGAGTCGAATGTTCGTTTCCAAAACCCTCGGGACGTTCGACCGAGAGTCATTTTTTTAGGGTTTTTTTTTTTTAAGATATGAGGAGGCTATGTTCTATATGTATATTTAAAATTCAAAAAAAAATAAAAAAATTATGTGGTGGGCCGAGCTGCCCGATGATGTGTGTGTGTGTGCACACGAGGGGGGGGTAGTCAGTCAATGAATTATCAATAATTAAAAAAAACGGAAAAATACTTTGATACTCATAACGCCACCATATATAGTTATCCTCTCACAAAGGATAACAAACATCTAAAAACGATATATAATTCATTCATTAGTATCTTGTGAAGGAAATGACCGTAAAGAATGCCCCAAACCCATCAAAGTATAACCTTATACAGCCTTCGACTTTATATCAATCACATTGAGTCCCATAGCAAATGGCTCGTCTATTCACATTGCCAAAGAAATATAGACCATCCCTTCATTAAGGATGGCGACCACGCAAGTTGATCAATGACTTTCCCTTTCACAGCTCAATTTGCCAATTCTCCCTTGTACGAGACCTCCTCTCTCCTCCGACAAACTCGTCGGTACTTCGTTGCAAATCTATAAACTCACCGCGCACACATGACAACCAAGGCCCTTGGACGCATAACGGTCATCTGAGATCAATTATCCCATTACGTCGAAAATACATACATCCACGTGGTAGCATCGATATTTTTATGTTGCGGCCCTCGCGGACTCAAAATCCATGACAGAGTAGCAACGATAGTTTCCACGCACGCTCGCAGCTGAAAATCTCTCCACAAAGTATAAATATAGAAGCTTACTTAGTACACGTATGACGCTTTTCTACGATTCGCAAGTGCCCCATCAATCCTCATATGTGCAATATCCTTACACTCTTGTCGTCGTGTAAATGTACATCCCACCCATCTTCAAGTAGTGTCAACTCCTCTCCGATCCATGTAAGTCCTCCTTCACGGGCGTCAACATCATTATTCATGCTCACATCGCGTCACTTGCTCCTCAAACCACCACTACCCCCACTGTCATCAACTAAAAGGGATCGGTAGCACAAGTCTATGAGGGCTACTGGTAGCAAAGTGGGGGGAACTGCCAGTCGTCGCCCCAAAGAAAGAGAATACATAATTCATTCATTAGCATCCCCTAAAGGATATGACCATAAAAAATATCGCGAACCCATCAAAGTATAACCTTATACAGTTGTCGACTCTATATCAGTCACATTCAGTCCCATAGCAAATGGCTCGTCTATTCGCATTCCCAAAGGAATACAGACCATCTCTTCATTACCGATGGCGACCACCCAAGTTGACCTGAGTACGAATTTCATAAACGACTCTCCCCTTCATAACTCAATTTGCCAATCCCTCTTATACGAAATATCCCCCCTCCTCCGACAAACTCGCCGGTACTGCATTGCAAATCTATAAACTCACCCCACACACATGACAACCAAGGCCCTTGAACTCATAACGGTCATCGGAGGCCAATTATCCCCCTACGCTGAAAATACACATATCCACACTGTAGCATCGATATTCTTCTTTTGCGGCCCTCCTGGACGCAAATCCAGATCAGAGCAGTAGCAATAGTCTCCACACACGCTCGCTCTTGAAAATCTCTCGATTAAGTAAAAATACAAAAGCCAACTTAGTACACGTATGGTGCTTTTCCACGATTCATAAGTGCCACATCAATCCTCATATATGAATATCCTTACACTCTTGTCGTCGTGTAGATGTACACCCCACCCATCTTCAAGTATTGTCAACTCCTCTTCGATTCATGTAAGTCCTCCGTCATGGCCGTCAACATCATCATTCATGCTCACATCACATCACTTGCTCCTTAAACCACCACTACCCCCGCTGTCATAAATTAGGGGGGACCGGCAGCACAGGTCCATGAGGGCTACCGGTATCACAGTGCGGGGGACTGGCGGAGTGGCAAAATCGAAAAATGCTTAGAACTGCCTTCGTGATTTATTTCGTTGTAAAAAATATTTTTTTGTTAATAATATTTTTCCTTTAAGGATGACAACAAAATCTACGGACCCTCAAATTTTTTAAATTGTTGAGTGATCCTTCTGAGCACAAAAAAACACGGGGTATTTTTGTCGTTGGCCCACACGAGGTATAGTGGCAAAAATGGAAAATGTGACGAAACGACACTACATTTATTTCACAGTCTAAAGGGTTTTTTTTCATTTCTTTGATAATTTTCTTAGAAAGATCATAACCTAATGTACATAATCTGAATGTTTCATAATTTTTCGTGAAACCTTCCGAGCGTGAAAAATCGCCAAAATCCACGCTTGAAAATTTTTGGACCGAACCCCCTTGCGCCTGCCAGTCGCCGCCCCCCTAAGAACCCGGTTCGTAAGGTCAGGAAAGAAGAATTTAGGTTGGCGGGGGTAGTGGTGGTTTATGTTGTCCGTGAATAACATTGTTTGGCTCCCCCCCACAAAAAAACAAGCCACACAGTACGGAAGACATAGCAAACAATTTCACACGAGGAAGGATATCACGTACCCCCACCCCCTATCCAATTCCCTAGTCAATTACGAATCACCATTTCATACGTGAGGTAAAAGATAAAAGTTTTTGAAGGAATAAAATTACGAAAGCCTACAGACTCTACTACCCACAATTCTCTTGTATCCCAAACGATCACTATTCTACCACACAAAGGGTAGGTGCACATTGCATTACAACCGGCTAGGGTTGTGGCGACTATCCTTAAATATTTTTTTTGCTAATCATGTCATAGATTAGCTCGTAAGAAGTCGTTCGAACAAACAAATAACACAGATTCGGAGAACCATTGTTACTCACCCTATACAATCATAGCATACGAGGGTGGGTAGAAAAATTCTTATTGACGAGAATAACTTCACCTTCGGTTGAACCTCCGAATGCATGAGGTTGACACTTACCCGTTTTCGACGACAACTAGCGGCGAAAACTTTTGGTCATGCGGATGGAAGAAGGTTCATAAGATATTTGGCGAATGTGTGATTAGCATAGGGAATAGTGAAACATTGCTGAAGTCTTGTAAAAACGTATTTGAAGTTGGTGGGGTCGTAGTCATTAATCACCTCAGTGTTTGAAAATCGAATTGAGGTTTCATGAAGCAGATACTGGGAGGAATTTTAAGAATTTCGGATAAGGTTTCAGACATGTATGCATGGAGAATCAAATGAGCGATTCGCTTATCCAATGCTATTAGGGACTACCGAAGAAAGTCCATTCGAAAGTATTTGAGGTGTTTAGTATCTCGTGTGATCCGTGATAAGTTTGGTTTAAGTATGTTTGTTGACCTCATTGTGCGGGTTAAGTTCGATGATCGGTTACGTCTTGTAGAACTTAGGAAGGTTGTTAATGATGGGATCATGGAATGTGACTTACCAGGTTGTTTTCGGATGCGTGCATGAAAAAAAATCTTGATCGTTTGGGTTAAAAACCAATCGATCGGTGACATTTTTCACAATCAACAAACCTATGCTGCTCGTGAACTTGAAGTACTTACCTGCTGCTGTGCAGGGTTGGCCTACCCAAGTTCGGGAGGTCATGTCATTGTATTCGAGGAGTGAAAGACTTACTTAAGTCAAGGTGAGCCACATCACCGCATCTTATCGTTCTGCTGCATCGAGAGGTGGTTGAGGGTTTCACTAATTGGGCTAATATGAAAGAATTATGTATGACATTTCCTAGGGAACAGTTGGTAGGATGGGTGATTGAAGCTGAGTCAAGGGATGATAGGCTATCATTGTCTGATGCTACCAAGGTTAAGGAGGAATTGAGTGGTTTTGTATTGACCCCGTTGGATAGAAACCAAGGTCAGACTTTGGTTATATGCCCTTTTGTTTACCACTCTACGATGATGAGTACTTTTGTGGTAAGCATAGGATATCGTGTTATTTTATCCCTGCTATGGAAGTTCTGAGGCCAACAAAGGAAGACATGGTAAATGAGGGGTTTTGGAGCTTTGCTAAGTGAAACTCGAAAGGGAAGTTCGGGGAAGCATATATGCTTACTAAGCACAAAGATCTTACACGTTTTCGTCCCATTTGGCCTACGTTTAATGAACCAATGGTATGTACGGGTAGAGTGGTTGGGAACGCCCTAAGCCATTTACTATTCCAACTCCCTGTATATTGTCAATTCAATTTGCAGGCAGTCTCCCACCTAGCGGATCGTATTCAACAAAAAAAAGGAAGGTTAATCGATTGTCTCATGTAAATGATGTGGAGTCTACCTCATACGCCGTTAAAGAGATGTTCAGTAGACTTCCACATCATGAAATCTTGGATGTAGTTAACTGGATCGTTGAGCACTACCGAGGGAAAGGGAGGACCTACGTGAGGGTGAATACAAGAGGGAAGGGTGCTACGTTCGGTGCAACCACCGACGTTGATCATTGGCTTAAGTTGGACCTTGAAGAAGTGGTGAAACTTATTTGTATTGAGCTATGACATACATATACGTCTGCTACAGGGGTGTTGTTGAAATATGTTATTGGTATCCCTAAGGAAAGAGCACCAACCCTTCCTTGGCATGCATTATGTGTAAGTTTATGGAATGACAATTTTAAACAGAATTGGTAGGTACAGGAAGCAAGTGTTCTGCCTAGGGTTAATTGATGACGTCATCTTGGTTACAACATCACTGTCTGTTGAGGTTCGGGAGAAGGTGATGCGCAGATTCCAAAGCTTCTACCCAGACAATTTGGTATTGAAGAGGAGTAACAGTGGCGATGGAGTGCTGCAATTTATGGGGTGTGAGATATGTACCGGTCAGAGGAATCCGTATTTTGAAAGTCTTTAACTCGCAAAGAATGAGGAGACGATTTGGATTGAGGAAAGACTAATAATTTAAGAATGGCTAGTCGTACTCGTCATGGGGGAGCAAGCTACCAAAAAGTGTTATTATCGGTAGTCACTTACACCGGATCGAGAAAAATACGACCATCCGGTCGGGGATACCCAGACGTGTATTAAATGTGAAAAGGGAACTCTGTCTGAGGATGACGACGTGGAGGTTGTCGAAACGCGGTGTCGAAGACGCCAAACCTGATTCCTGATTCACGACAATTGTTTTTATCTTACAATCATTAAGTTGACATCTTTGTATTTGTCCAGCATCTATGACGTTGACTGCATGAGTTTACTCTACTTACCTCGTATCACATACTAGATTTTTATTATCAAACATATCTAAGATTTTATGATAACAAAATAATCTAAAGTGATCAGACAAGGTCAATCCTTGGTGTGCTAAAGTCATTTATAATGCATCTCATTGGGTTAAAAGCTATGTAGAAAATCCGGATATCCGGCAGTCCATTTTATCCGGAATTTTCAATTCGGATGAAAATTCCGAATTAATTCCCGATATGGAAAAATCCAGCCCTGCACAAAATATTTTGTTTTACCGAAAAAACAAAAATCAAAAAATTCTGGAAAAAAAGTATGTTGTTCACATCAACGATACAAACAACTTTTGGCTTGAGGCCATTGTTGATATCTCAACAGATAAAAAGATAAAAATATAAAACAGAAAAAGAAAATAATATTTGGATAAAAAATTATAAAACGAATCAAGCATCCCCCCTCTAAACCCCTTCATTCCCTATCTTACCCCGTTTCAACCCTTCCATGACTTATCAAACTTTTTATGAAACAG
>BFEA01000218.1:722838-739079 GCA_003427395.1 Chara braunii
CAAAAAAATCTGTTAAATAGAAGAATAAACTACACGACTTTTGCCTCAACCTTACATCCAAATTCTTTACCGAATTTGAAATAAAAATCAAATACTAAAACTAAATAAAAATAATGAAAAAATAATAATAATAAAACGAGAATGAAATTATTGAGTGGGCGAGCACGTTTTTGACATCACTATCTTTGGCAATTTTTAATTTTTGTTTAGCCATGACAAATGCCATGAAAATTTATACATGTGTATCTTACATAATTGAGAATCTAGAAATAAATTTTAAAAAAATAATAATTTGTTTCGTGCCCCGAAATAAAGGAAAAACAAAAAGTGAAATAGAAAAACAATAAATTAGTAAGTGGGCAAGCATGTTTTGACACCACCATCTTTGAGGAGTTTTCTTTTTTTTTTGGCTCAACAGAATCGCTTCAAAATTCAGAGGGAGATACCTCACATCACAAGGAACAAACAAAAACAAATTAAAAAAAAAATAGTAATATTTAGGTGCCAAAATAGTTTTTTTGTCGGGTCCGAACCCCTTCAAGTTCGGGCCCCGTACGGGGACCCGAACGCCCGAACGTTCGGGGGTCAACTTAGTAGCCTCCGTACGTTCGGCATGGCAACCCTGTATATACATATATATTGTCAAACTACGTTACCAATCGGGGCGCTCGGATCACCCTGTTTTTCTGGACGGTCCGGTCGTGCAAGAACAAAAAAACGTCATAAGCAAAAAAAACAAAAATAAAGTCTGAAAAAAAACGAATGTTATGAAGAAAACTACTTTAAACATTTTTTCCCTCATGGTCAAATTGAAATTTTTTACCTAATTAATTTTTTTTTATTTTTTTTTTTTTGCTCGGTCGTACAAGTGGGCATTTACCACTCTTTAAGCCTAATATATTTGTATGCTAGGAATATTATATATTATTTTGTAAGTAAATGTTATGTTTGCATATGTACAATAATATACATATATATAAATATAATATACTATAATTAATATAATGATTTGTTTAAGTTATAAAGAGTAGATGCAATTTTCATACATAAAAACAGTATTCAACCATGTATATTATCGACTCACGCAATGATACTCAAGAGTATTAATGAATTTCAAAATCAATTTAATCTAAAAACATGCGGATTCCCGACACGTTTCGATCGCCTCCCGACGATAGTCATTTGGGGCGTTTTCCTCCTCTTTACCCCAACATCCTTTCAATCCACTAACCTTCCTGCGTGGCTCATTTGTCATCCTGAAAATATGGGCATCCTCGTCGGTCTCGAACAAAAAGGATAGTTCTCTTTTTAATCATTATTTTTGTAACAATCGGAGTTCCGCAAGGTAACAACAGGATGTTTAACAAATCCCTCGAGTCCGACTTTACTGGTCCCGTTGGATCTACTTAGGTCTCGGTTGTCTGTCGACCTTATTCCAAACTACTAGAACCACCTCAATAACGTATCCATGGTCCTCAGTGGTTCATTCACAGGTTTATACTATCCACCCCATAACAGGATCGAGTCCTGACATCCTGACACAAAAACATCAACACAACGAAAAAATCAAAGACACTGAAAAACTACATCCAAAAAAATAGACAACCTAACCAAAAAAATCATGCTAGTCTCACCTACCCTCTGTCCAGTTGTCCTATGCTGATCCAACACCTCCATGATGTCTCCATGAAATGACAAACATACCCTCACGACTCTGGTTTACCCCTGGCAAAGCGTTTCAAAACGCACAAAAAAATATGGGTCTATATTTTTTTATCATCAACCCGCATATGGATGTGTTGACTCGTCGGGGGATCTTTCATTGTTTTGATATATTATGGTCAATGCGATGCAACAAACCGACAATTACAACACTCTTTTTAGTTTTACTCCCTCATGATCGGTACAACTGCCCATATTGAACTTCAAAACCTCGTTTGTCCATATCGTATTTTTGTTCTTAGAAAGTTGTACACACACCACCTTGTTCATTGTTTTTTCCACCCTCACTTTATACCCTAGAAACTCTCATTTGTCTGTTCCATCATCAGCCTGTTTTAATGGTAGGTTTTGTGGGTAACAGTGTTCATATTGCTTCATTGCTTTCATGATCCGCCTAGTGTTCATATTGCTTCATTGCTTTCATGATCCGCCTTCTTGCTTGCAATGAGTACGCTTACATCATCATTAAACTGAACTTCAAACACCTTCGGCCTCGGTACCCCTAGGGTGCAAAGGAATTTGTATTCCGTATGCGCACAAAGGATACAAGCCAAGGGTGGGTTTGTGCTCTTTCTCATGGGAGTACGAAGGCTTCGCTATAACAGTACATTGAGAGCAAACGTGTAAATAGATTTTAAATTAAACCATTCAAAACCGAACAACTTGTAAAACTTTATTGTTCTCCAATGATTTTGTGATGGTGTCAGTTCAAAGGTAGCCCCCTTCCACCACGTATTTACACGTACAAACTGTCGTCCCTTTGCTTGGTGGCAGTGAATGATCCATTGCATACCCTATGTTACCTCATCATGTGGTGGTCAATTGAATGTGTCCTTAATATTATAAGAATATGTGTTCAATGTTATCCTTTTCCCCAACTTATTAACCTTTTGGTTAATCAAATCCAATCTCCTAGTTAATATGGAAACCGCTTTGAAGTTGAAGTGGTCATTTTGTGGCAGAGTGAACAACAAATGGTTAAGTTCCTTCGCCACGGCCTTGCAAGTCTTAACAATTGGTTCCAAGAAGATCGGGCATATTGACCTGTACCTTTCTAAATCCTTGTGTTTCGGCATTGTATAGGCGATATAAACTCTCTCTTTGTTATTTTATTTATCAAAGTTCAAAAGTCCTTCTACCGTCAATTTCTCCTTTTCAATCTGTAACTCATTTTGTTCCATACCCTTGACCGATACATTACCTTCATAACTGATAAACAAGTCGTGCATCCCTTTATAATACATCGTCGAACAGATTACGATAGTTTTCAGAGGATTTTTTTCCAAAGCGGTAAGCATCAACCCTTCAAATTTCGCTTTGAGGTTTAGTTGTACCTTATTGTTCAGATAACCCTGTTTACAACATTTGGTCTTTTGCATGCATCATTTCACTTTAGAACTAGTACATCCATTTGACCAATCCTCTTTGACCGATCACTAATTGAAGCCTTCTACAATTTTTTGTGTTAAAAGACACATTAGTTGGCTCTAGCGTACTCGTGGTACATTACAAGCATCCTTTATTATCTCTGGAATTCCTTCCAACTTATACAATCCACATCGCATGTGCCCTCTCACCCGGGGGTAAGGTAAGTATGTACAAGAACAGGCGAGCACACTAGAGCACACAAATTTGCGTGGATTGTGTAATAAATCCGCAATATATGGATTCTTAGTCCATATGATGCGGACAACTGATTGTGCTATGTGGATTATGAAACGTGGAAGGTGCACTCCACTCAACTTATCATTAATCACATTACAAACATTTCATAGTTTAATTCTATCACCGAACAACAGTTTGATTATTAGCGTGGTTGACATATTAATCCCGAACCTCTCCCAAATTACGTGAGATATCAATCTCCGTTAGCATCTCTACGTAGATCTTTGTTCAAAACCCTTTGTAACACTCAACAAACCATCGAGTGCATCTAGGTCTCATACATTCATACTCTCGAATCTATGTGGATTTTTTTTAAGCAAAATCATAGTAGACTTACTCCACTTCAATCGCCATTTCCGCATGTAATTGACCTCAACTATCCATCCTTGCTCCAGGTATCATTTGTTGTCTCGCAAAGTCGTACGTACCCCCTCAATCTTAACATATGATGTCCCGAATGCCTTTCTCGGACAACAACATATATCACACCAACGCACTCCTCGACTTGAATAAATTATAATGGTTCGTTGATCCTTCCCTTCCAAGTCTGCTAATTAATCAAAGATGCGGACCGTTGGTTGTTCGCACTCAACACGCAATCAGACTACATACAACCCTTTACCCTTATCCACAACATCCTACTATCTTGCGGATTTCTTTATATCGCGTCGTGTTTCCATTTTTCTTTTGCGACTCCTCAACTTCCGTTTTACCGATATTCTAACTATGTTAAAAAATGGAGACCAATGTTTAATATACAACTTTTTCAATGTCTTCAAATCACTTTCTATACAATGTGGCGAGTCTATAACATAAACAGAACCAGCCGAATTGAGACAATTCATACCGTCACGGTGTTCCAAAAACAACTTCAGCCATGGAGAAATACGCTTCTCTAGCCATCACATAGCCCCAACTAATGCGAGTCGCATCACAATCAATCGATAAAGTATACTTAGAATACTTACAGTATGTGATGACTACTTCACAGACCATGCAACAGTGATCGAGGGACCTTGTGCGTCATTCATTATCTTCATCATCATCTTTGTGCAAGTCGTCACCTGTTTCAAACTATGTGTTGACAATGCTGATATCATGTTGTTGTTGGTCATACTTCATCTCTGTGCAACGGTCCAGAATATAAAATATCGCTTGCAATTTAGTCTTGTATGACACACCTTCCTTCATGCAAATCCCCCGTATCTCGTTGAGGTGAATTTGTATGAGCTATCACCGAGAATCTTCCAAAACAACATTCATTTCATTGTTGTGTCTTTCAAAGTTGCCTTTGTAGTCATCATCACCTTCAAGTTATGTCGAATCGTGTTTGTCTTCTTTTGTGCTACCCTGGTTCGTAACTTATATGCAAGTCGTAGCGTTCGCACACTTGTTTTCGATGTCACTGGTTTCACTGGCGTCATCCCCAGGGAACTATTCTCCACTAGAGTGTATTTTTGTCGTTTTCGTTTGGTTGTTATCTGCAACCCTTTTGTGCTTTTTATGATGTCCTCCACTTTGATCTCACCTGTCATACTTTATATTGATGATACTATGACTTCTTCCACCTTTGTTTTATCTTTTACGTTCTTCTGATTTTTAATGAGCACCTTGTGCACAATATTCTTTAGGCGATCATCAAAATCACCTCTGAATCGTAACCTGACTTGGACCTCAATTGTTTTCATCATAATTTCTCTTTCCTTCTCTTGCTTGCAAGTTTTTTTCAACTTCTTCTGTTTTTTTAACTCCATGATTTTCTTGGTCTCTTCGATCGCTGCCCTTTTTTTTTTACCTCCCTTCATTTTGTTTCTGCCTTCTCGTGCCTTTTCTTCTCCTTCTCAACGCATTGTGTCATCTCTGCATCGACAAATGCTTTCACTGCTGCAACATTCTTTTCCAGGTCCGTCGTCCGACTCACAATCCTTGGTTCTTTCGGCGATGAGTGCTTCACACTAATGCTTTGATACGATCGAGGAAAGACCAATCGGCCTCGCTTCAAGAACCTCGGTGGACATTTATATTCATCCGCCTGTATTTTCTTTTGCGTCTTACCATTTAAAATCTTTAACAGTCGTCACGATAATGCCCTACCACCTTGCAGTCGTAACACCCCGTTGGTGGTCTTCATGACGTGTTGTTCTCCTGGTCGTTTCTGCATTTTTTTCCCGTACAGTCATTAATTTACTACTTTGGTCCTCTCATCTCTTCTTATATTGGTCACCGAGGTCTGCATCTCGATCCCGACTCGATGCGCAGTAGCTACGTCCAGGCTCGCTTCCATCTCGTCCATGATAATAGTCATCATCATGATTATTTCTACTCAATATCTTTCACGCTCATATTAGAACTACATACGCTCGTTCACTGATTTTCTCTTTTTAGTCTCAACACAAGTCACACTTCGATCACCAATCGTGCTCACACTCTCCGAGCACAGCATCGGTGTGGGTTCAAACGAGTTGTCGTAAGTTATAAAGAGTAGATGCAATTTTTATACACAAACGCAGTAGTCAAGCATGCACATCATGGATTAACGCATCACAAAATGATACTCAAGAGCAGGAATGAATTTCAAGATCAATTCAATTTAAAAACATACGGATCCCCGACAGGTTTCAATCACCTTCGGACGCTCGTCATCCAGGGTTTTTCCTCCTTCTTTCCCCAACATCTATTTTATCCACTAACCCTTCTCCGTGACTCATCTGACATCCCGAAAATGGTGAAAGCCCATTCGGTCTCGAAGAAAATAGATAGTTATATTCCTCATGATTGATTTCGTATTAATCGGAGTTCCGCAAAGTAGCAACAAGATGCCTGACAATTCCTCTGACATCCGGTTTTACCAGTCTCATTCGATCTACCTGTCTCTCGACTGCCCCTCGACCTTGTTCCAAAGAAGTAGCCCCTTCTCAAAGGCCTATCCATGGTCCTCGGTGGTCC
Source organism: Chara braunii (assembly GCA_003427395.1). NCBI lineage: Eukaryota > Viridiplantae > Streptophyta > Charophyceae > Charales > Characeae > Chara > Chara braunii. The sequence goes on from BFEA01000218.1 coordinate 729,172, forward strand.
ATTTAAAGATCGATGGCAGCAACCCCGATGTGAGATCAAGTTTATACATCCTCACACAAAAAAATCAACACGACGAAAAAATCAATAACACTGAAAAATGACATCCGAAAAAAAATAGACAACCCAACAAAGAAAAACATGCTACTCTCATCTAATGTGACCCTTGTCCAGTTGTCCTATGATGATCCAACATCTCTACATTACTTTCATGAAATGACAAACATACCCCCATGGTTCTGGTTTACCCCTCGTAAAGCGTTTCAAAACGCGCAAAAAAGGAAGTCCGAAAAATTTTTGATCCTCAACTCACGTCTGGTTGTGTTGACTCGTTTGGCTGTGTTTTAAAAAAAATGTTGCGTAGGCCAAGCGGCTTAGCTCAATTGGTAAAGCACGAAAGCGGCATTCATGAGGTTATGAGTTCGATTTCCCTGTCTCTTCTACACCTCCTGAGGGGCGTTGCACATTCACCAGCTGAGATAGTCAGTTGGTCCACTCTGGTTGGTTGGTGGAGAACGCCATATGTTGCCAAGTGTTAGGTTTAACCTTGAGGGGATAGGTTTAACCCATAACCCTTAGTGTAGTTGGCCACTGACGGGTAGATTGACGTGTGTAACATCCTTAGGTCGGTTGGTAGTGGGAGGTACATTGAGATAATAATATAACTTAGTTTTGTTAAAAGTATACATAATGATTTGTTTAAAATAAATCATTGATTTTGTGTTAAGAGGTTTGTTAGCCTTAACAAAATCATTTAAACTTATCAGTCAAGATAAATCGTTGGTGTGCTAAATAGAATTTCTTATGCACCTCATTTGGTCGAAAGGATGAAAATATTGATTATTTTATTTCCTTATTAAAAAAAAAAAAGAATTGTATTTGCCTAGGCTACCGGTCGGGCTGCCCAGATCATCTATTTTCCTGGGCGACCCGACTCTGCAAGGCCTAAGAATGGTCCCCCCCCCCCCCAAAAAAAAAAAAAACGCAAAAAAACGGAAAACAAGTTGTGTTATGCAAAAAACTAAATTGAACAACTTTTGTCGCAGGGTAACATCGAAATTCGTTACCAATTTTAAATTAAAAATTTTAATCTATTATTTTATTTTATTTTTTTGTCCGGTCGGGCAAGTGTACCCGTGCCACTTTGGTGGCATAGGTATTTGCAATATTGGGTTGTGTTTTTAACGTTTATGGGTTAAAAAACTATTGGTTAATATGTGTTATTGGTTTATATATTTTTTATTTTTTTTTGTATGTTGACCTACGTTAATTTAAAATACCATTCACATGACCTCAATATAGTCTCAATATATATTTAACATGTAAAACATTGATTCAATTGAAAGTAAACATTATAAATTAATTGGTAGATGTTTGAGTTTGATAATTTTTATTGTACCCTTTATTACAAATTCAAAGAATGTTTAACCTACCTTATCACTTGTCAATAGTCTTAGAGATAACACAACTTTAGTAGGAAAAACAAATTGTGTTGCACCGCGTACATGTATGAGAGATTGGAGTCCGTACTCTCGTTACTCAATTTTTTAAATAATAATAATTTATTATTTTTTATAGTTTTTTTATTTGTAAATCGAGTTTGGTTGGGTATTTCAACTAGCTTTTTGACAAAAACTGTTAGTATTATTATTTCCCATAACATACTTTTTTTTTTTTTTTTTTTTTTTTTTTCTAAGCAAGTTTTTTAACGTATATGTGTACTCTAGAGTACGTAATCCCTGCTTCCACATACAGGGTGAAATATTGAAAAAAGGTTTGTAGACAAAAAAAATCTCTCGGAGTATTTAAAATACTTTGCAAGAGTATTATTATTATTATTATTATTATTATTATTATTATTATTATTAAAGTTGTTATATATCGAATTTGTGTCCTTTGAACCGTCTGAAGGTCCTCTGCTGATAATTTTGAAATTTCTGAAATTTTTAAAAACAAATGAGGATAAATTTTGATTCCAATGCGTTTCCGCTTTGTAGTTTCATAAAGTTTTTTTTTTTTTTAATGTTTTATCCACTCTATAAGTTGATGGCAAGTTTGTTTAGTATTATGAAGTACTTTTTTTTTTAATATTAAAAAAAAATTTATACGTTAAAAAATCTTGTGTCTAAAGTATTACAATAAAAAGTGTTTTGAAACCTTGTGAGGCCGAATTTGAGTTAGTAAGACTTCAATCAAAGTTTTTAATTGAACAATATATTTGGTGGGCAACAACTTTAGGAAAGGAACAAATAATTGTGATCATATGATAGGGATCACGAGTAATGTTTGTATAAGACAAAACATATATTCATTTTTCACTTATTTCATAAATACGGTGCGCGAGGCTAAATATGTTTTTCAACGTTCAAGTTTTTGAAAAAGATAAAAGTGTTTCAGTGTACTAGTTACCAAGCGTGTAAATTGAAGACTAAGGGGTAGACCCAATAACCACATCTTTTGAAAAAACTTCACAAATAATATTTTTTAGATTTTCACAACCACGACGACCACGAGCTTTAGTCTCGAATGTGGGATGAAATGTGAAATCATGTTGGGACCCACATTGTGAGGCACAAATCATAAATTTTAACGTATGGAAATGAAAAAATGAAAGTTGTTTTGAAACTGATCTCGTCAACCGAGACTCCCGCCTAACCACGTATTTTATGTCAATTATCCAATTTTGTTTGCATTCAAATTGTTTTTTATTTTATTTTTCGATGTGCGAACTCACCTCTTTTACCCTCCCTAAGAGTTCATTAGTGATGGGAAAGGATGGCGGGGTAAAGTAGAAACAACAAACTTTATTAGAATCATCGTAAAGAAAAAAAAATCATGACGTAGGATTGGGGTCAGTGCATAACGCATGCCCCAACAACCACACATGATAGTTACTCGTTATGCAACTCGCCCCCCCAAACCTTACCTTGTTTGTGGGCTCGAGAAAGGAGGCTGACATACAGTTTTGCTTCGCACCTTCCGACTCTTTATCGTCCATAATCAATCACACATGTCGCTAGAGTATTGATTTTATGAGCTTGCACTAGTTATACGTGAAATTGATTCCATAAAATTAAGAGTTAGAAATTGCATAGCGAAGATGTGTGTCGATTTCTTGCCCGAGCTCACAAACAAGGCTAAGGTTTTGGGATATGAGTTGAATGATGGAAAGTTGTCACGTGTGGTTTTAAGGGCAGACGTTTTACACTAACCCCTGTCCTACATGAGGCTACGTCATGATATCTTTGTGTGTGGTAATTATGATATTCGTGTTATGGGATTAAATTAACATAATTGCGTAAAGAGTAACAGAGACACGCAAAGGTAGGCTTATGATAGCGCAAAGCATCGTTGTAAAGCGTAATGGTAAAAGTCCGCCTGACCATGAGACCTACAAGTCGAACATGGTGGAGCAAGGTGAAGATGGTATCGAGCTTTATCTCCGTAGTAGATGAACATGAAGGAGGTATGGTGAAGGAAGAGGAAGAAGAAGAAGGGTGGGAAAGAAGGATGGACATAGCCAAGATGGTGGAGCAAAGCGAGGAAGGAGGAGGGCTAAGTCAAAGAGCAGGTGGAGAAGTGTGAAACTAATGAATGAAGAAAGGGACATGGTTGAGGGTGAAGAAGGGGAGAGGGGGTGAAGATGATGTAAAGGAGGAGGGAGGCGAGACAAAGAAATTGGGTGCAAAGGAGAGAGGGTGGATATGGCGTGAAGGATCGTTGAGATATGTGAATATAGAGTGGGGAGGACGAAGTGAAGGAAGAAGACGAAAAGAAAGAGGAGGGAAGAAGGAAATGAGGAAGAAGAGGAGGAGGGAAGGAGGGGCGAGTGAAAATGGTGGAGAGTCAGAAGATGGAGGAGGAAGGTATCAAGGTGGAGAAGAAGAGGGGAGAGAGAGTGATTATGGAAAGAAAGAGGGTTTGGGGCTCAAGGTGAAACGAAATTGTAAACGTTTGGAAATTCGAATTAGACGCCGTCTTTATTGCGAAAACAAAAATGAAGAATGTTACCAACTGGAATAAAAAAAACGCATCGGATGCCCTGTCTTTCTCACAAAAAAAAAGAAGGCCATGACTTCAGGTGGAACGACGAATTCGAATCGGGAAAAAAATAAAAACTAATAAATTCGAAAAAAACAAACCAAATGCTGAAAAGGAGCCACACGCTGTCCTTACTCACCTCTACAATCCAACGATAGCCCTCACGAGATATGCATGCCGATCGACGGTCTTCCCCGGACGCAAAGTCAGGTTGCACGACGACATCAACCAGTGCGCTATGAACAATTCGGTAGAAAAAGGGCCCGGGGCTCGCCCCACCCGATCATCCTCCAGATGGAATGGCCGGCATAAGAACCGCTTTTTGGCACATAGTGGACCACAAACCCTCCCCCCTGGGCAAATGTAGGATGACTGGTGCAATGGTCTGCCCATCAAAAGTGCAATATCCTACCACTGGTGTAATGACCACCTGTGAGTCGGCCAACGCAGATCCATCCGCTTCCCCTCTACTCCTCATCGCCTGTCTGGTTTCTTCCCTGCAAAAGACCAATTTCCTACCAGAGGTGGGCAAATTTTTTTTTCCCTCACCCATGACCCAACCCGCCCATTTTTTTTTTTTTTACTCCCCACCCGACCCAAGAACTTTAATTCGCACCTAAAGACAACCCCACCCAACAAAAAAAATTCTTGAAACTTCAGCCCCTCGCCCAACCCGCCCGCCACCCGAAAAAATCATCACCCGGACCCACCCGCATCTGTGAGAGCATCATTACCCGCCCGCATCCAATACCGCAATTTTTGCCGCCCACACCCACCCTTACCAGTCGCTTACACGGTTAAAATGTCATAGGCAACATGACTTTGCAGCAAAGACATAACATGAGCAACACAGTGTTGATAATTTTCAAAAAGTCGTGAATGAAATAAGTTATAAATAAATCCCGATGATCAAAATTTAAATGAAATTCTATCTAAATTCATTCGTTGATCAAGTCCTTATTTGGTCTAATGAACAAAATGTGGTCGACCTTTGAACCACCAAGATTGTTCCGTTTCGCCGTCAATGTGTTCCCCGCGTCTGAGAAATTGCACTCGTTTTTTTAGCTCGATGCGGGGATACACAAAACGGCCCGAGCGGCCCGTGCCATGATAGGTAAAGGAGGAAGCAACACTCGCTTATCCATTGTGTTGACAACCATTCCTTTCACTTTCCACCAGTGGAGGAGTTCAAAACTGCGTTTCTCGTCCTTCGTCAACTTCAAGAAGAAATAGTGATCAAACTCTCTTTGAATCTTCTCGGTCAAGGTCAACTTCGTTCCTGCATCGCTTCTTGACGTTCCTTCATCCTCTTCATCAGAGCTGCACAACCCCGGTCTTCCCCTTCTTCTTTTTGTAGGACGTTCTTTCGCAGCCTCCACTGCCAACAACTCCACATCGTCATCAATGCTCTCTGCGAGGTCTTGCATGAGTGTCCTCAATAAGGCCTTGCCTCGTCTGACTTGTACAAATGAAACCTCGAACATCTCCAACCTATCATTTTGATGGGGATCGAGCAAAGCTGCGACAACATGCAGGTCTTTCAAAGCTCACTTCTCCGCCAACACATCTCTCACCAACTTCTTGATCATTGCGATGTGGTCCGAATCAGGTGGAATTACGACTTCCTTTCATGAGTCATCCACATCCTTTGAAGACTCCGTCCGAATCTCGCAATGTTAGAGCAACTCATTGCGCTCAAAGGTCATGATGTGAAGCGCAGGCTGGAGATAACTTTCCAGTTTGAGTGTGGCTTCCTCGAAACGTTCGAGAAAACGAATCAGCTCGTCTGACAGGTCTCGATTGATTTGTGCAATCAATACGGCTTTGTTCCCACCCCGACCCATCAACAAAGTGGAGACGTCGTCATAACTTATCTTGACACTTTTCAACAATGAGTTCCATCTCGTTGCATTTTCTGGCTTCAACGTGTTTTTCAACAATCTTTGAAGGTTGGACTGCTTCACGTAGCGAACTTGTTCCTTGCAGTTCTCCACCAAGGTAAACACTTCCGGTGCTGATTCCTCGAATCGATAAAACGGTGTAGACTTCACCATGTTTGTTGTTGTTGTGGTCTTATTGAGTATCGTGGTCAACACCGTTGCAATTTTATGGTCACCACAAGGCACCCACTTGTACTTGCTACGGATCCCCTCACCCCCACACATGTTTGATCCACTGTCCGAACACACGATACACATATTAGAATTCTCGCACCCAAAGTCATGAAGACATTCCTCAAATGCTTTCAAGACACGAACAGCGGTATACGGCTCCTCATAAAACGGTTTCACTTGGAGTGTTTGAACATGGAGTTTAAAAAGCTTGTCAATATAATGGGTTGTGACCGATATAAAAGATGTTCTCTTTATCAAATCTGTCCACAGGTCGACAGTGAACCCGGCGTGCATCTTGTCATAGAAGTACTCTTTCATCTTCGCGATGACCGCAACCCAGAGTGATCCTCCGGTCGACATGACTTGCCGCTTGACGGTGTATCGAGAGGGGACCAAATCTTTTCTATCTTCATGGCCTTGCAAGAACTGACTCCTATATCTAGAATAACCTGCGAGTATCGATGGAACCCTTGGTCCTCTACTATCGAAAAAAACCTCATCCTCACAACACATTAAAGCAACAGACTTGGCAACCTGCCTCTTTTGGGCAGCACTCGCCTCAGTCGTCGTCTAAAAAAATGTCATTGCTCCGGCCTATGTGACATCCAAACGACATTTGTGACCGTTTAAGGAGTTTGTACCGTGACGCGCTTCGTTAGCCTACATAGTGTGACACTTTTTACATGCCGCATAGCCAGAATCATGCTCCTTCAAAGGTGTCCCTTCCGTTTAACATACATGCGCAAATTTGCGCCAACACTGCGCAAAGCTAGACCTTTTTTCCTTCAGCATGTACTGTGTTTTAGACCCTCCTTTTTGGAGTGAACGGTGAATAGTTGTCTTCACTTTTGACATGTCTGGCTTTGAGGACGTGGACGAAGACCCGACAAGACTTTCAAAAGTTTTTTCAGCCATCCTTGATTGGGCTAATGGTGGCAGTTTTTTCCTGCATCCATCACCATCCACCAGAATCAAAAGCACAGAATGGGTGAGTTAATAACCCGGCCAGTCCATCTAACTCTCTTTCCTCAAGAGTTTCAATTTCTACATCCCCCCCACCCCTCTCCAAGAAAAAAACGTAACATTTTACGTCGTCAAGAAAGGCAGACAGACCTACAGATTCATATAGACAGGCACACAGATAGACAAACAGGCTAACGGTATTGAAATGAACAATCATTTTTCCCTAATAAAAAAATAAAAAAACAATCTGACTCATTGACTTCTTTAAGTGACAGGATACAGTATTGAAATGAATAAACAATTTTAGTTCTTCTCCAACAGACAGACAAATTTTAAGTTGCTGCTAGTCACGTAGCATGAACGGTTGAAATGCAAACCGATGTTATAACTCAGATGCAACCTACTAAAGTGAGGAGAAACACCCCATCTGATTTGAACATGTTTCCGAAGGACACGTGTACAAATGAGATGGGGAGTTTGAACTTTGGAATGACATAGCTCCGAACGTTAGCGAAATACAGACCAAAGTTTGAATCCAAGCCATGAATAGCAGACCACTAATCACCTCTGCATTCGCTATCAGATGAGCACAATGGAGCATACCCAAAAAAAAAAGAAAAAAAAAAGGAACCCGATTAAAAATAAAAAAAGGCATAGTATTATAGCTACTGCCACCGTGCCACGGTCTTCCACAATACCCCATCACTACAATTGAACACAAGGAGCCCGGTCAGAAAAAAAAAAAAAAAAAAAAAAGAACAGATATCCATGTGCTGCCAGTGGTTCTTCCTCCGAACATAAAGCAGTCTCATTACGACCGAATCCAACCGGGTAGACAGCTAGTGTACATTGACAATGAGGGTGTATCATGTTCGGGGGAAGACGGCAGCGCAATCCTGCCGTGCACATGGTTGTTACTGCCATGATGAGACAGTCTTCCCTCAAACACAAGCCCGATTTAAATTAAAAAATAAAACATAAAAAAATATATGATTTACAAATGAACACAAGGAGCCCGATCAGGAAAAAAAAAAAAAAAAAAAAAAAACAGATATCCATTTGCTGCCAACGGTTTTTCCCCCGAACATAAAGCGGCCTTATTATGACTGAATCCAATCGGCTAGACAGCTAGTGTACATTAACAATGAGGGTGTATCATGTTCGGGGGAATACAGGCAGTGTAACGACACGTAATTGCACATGGTTGGTACTGCCATGATGAGACAGTCTTCCTTCGAACACAAGCCCGAAAAAAAAAATAAAAAAAATAAAAAAAATTAAAAAAAATTACAATGAACACAAGGGGCGAGGTTCCATTAGTAGTCGGATAGGAGTATGGCCGATCCAGTGTGACACTGAGTGGCAGCGGGCTGACAGGTTCATTACGAATTTCTGGGCTGAAAAAACAGGAAAAAGGCCAAAAAAAAAAAAAAAAAAACAGAGACCTCCCACCCGAAATCACAGCAGCGTGCTTCCCAGCCATTAGATCACAAATGATTTGATGGTGGTGGTTGCAAAAACAGTGAATAAAGTAACCGCCACATTTTCTGGAATAAACTCGACTTCTGACAGCAGTGATCCTGACACCCTCCATATACTCCGTGATTGAAGGAGGGCTCCACCCAATGAGATAATTGCACAACTGCAAGTAAAATGATGAAAATCTTCTATCTAGTGGGCTAAGGCCGACCCCAACCTCGTTTGGGGTTTGCCACACCCCCAACCGATTGAAAAGATTCCGGCGGGAAGCTTTCTTTGCACGGGCATACCCAGTGTTAAGGAGAGGAGGAGGGGAACGAAGATCTCCTTACTTTTTCGGGTAATACATGTAAAATACTGACGGTGGGATCACGAGTAAGTGCACGGCAGGATTTGGGTCACTCAACTGCCCCACAAACTCGTTTCTATCCTATCCCGTTGCTAGTGGGACCTCGCCCAAGGAGCCCGATCAGGGGGAAAAAAAAAACAAAAAAAAACACATATCCATCTGCTGCCATAGTAAGACCTCGCCCGAGGAGCCCGATCAGGGAAAAAAAAAAACAAAAAAAAACAGATATCCATCTGTTGTCACATGAGTGTGTGTAGGATGAGCTGTCAGATGCACATGTCGCCCCGAGAGGGAGGGAGGGAGAGTTACACACACACACACACACAGAGAGAGAGAGAGAGAGAGAGAGAGAGAGAGAGAGAGAGAGAGAGAGAGAGAGAGARAGAGAGGTTACTTCCATCGATAGGATGGGCAAAATCGGAATGAATCTTCCACTAGAAAATGAGAATATACACTGTTGACCAGTGATGCACGCAAAGAGATAGAGAAAGGCTACTTCCAGAGAAATTGGAAAAAAAAAAAAAAAAAAAAGGAAAGATTTCCAGTTGCCATGGTGGCACCGTCCTCTCCTGAACACAACGCACCCTCATCACTACTGTATCAAACCGGGAAAACAACTTCTATACATTCACGATGAGGGTGTATTGTGTTCGGGGGAAGTCGCAAACAAGCGGGTGGAAAAAGAAAACAGATTGAACAATCCCACCATGTCCAGTAAACAAATCGTGAAAAAAAAAAAAAAACACTCTACCGTACGTAACACTGCCTGGGCCAGGTATTGCTAATAAAAAAGATTTGTATCCATCCAGCCTGAGAGAGAGAAACGTGCAAACACCATCGCAAAGATCGACCTAGATGCTCTGGTGGGAAAAAAAAAGAAAAAAGAGAGAGGCAAACGAGCGTACGCGCGCGCACGTGAGAGAGCGAGAGAGCGCGCGCTCGCGCGCGAGAGAGAGAGAAAGAGG
>BFEA01000218.1:752461-770618 GCA_003427395.1 Chara braunii
TGGTGGTTTAATGATAGGTTCCCAAAAAATAAAAAGAAGGGGGGGGGGGGGGGGGGTCCTACCAGAAACCCCCTTGAAAACTGGCCTGTAAAAAGTCTGGCTGTCATTCAGGCCAAATTGACGACCAGAGTCCTTCCTCAAAAGAAACTGTAATGCTATTTTGACATTTCGCAATTCTTCCTCAAAATTGACCTGGCATTTTGTTCTAATGAAAGTGTGAAGCTTGCAATTCATCATACTGCAGACAATAATATGAGACCAATGTCTGGTTATCATCCGTCGTTGGTTCTCCAAGTTTCTGTTGGAAACCCAAAAAAAAAAAAAAAAAAAAAAAAAAAAGGACGACGACGACGACGTACTGTTTGCAATTGAAACTCTGGTATCCAGTGGCCTGCTGTTCCAATGTTGAGATTTGGAGAGTTGGTCTACGTCCCATCGTCATCATTTTGAAAGCTGAAGCCAATTCGCTGATTTGGAATTTGATGAGTCTGTTATGATCGTACTCTATCCTTGTAGAAAACTCACGTCACATCGCAAGAAATTCGAGACTTGCTGAAATCCAAAAAAAGTGACCGAGAGAGACAAGGAGGAGAATACAGAGCAAAGAACTCGAAGAAGAAAAGTAAGAATTACACAAATTACACCAATGTCGTCTCCCTCCTGCCGCATCGCTCCTCTTCTCCCGTACTATTACTCTGATTTATTTATTATAGATTAAATACAACAAAAAAAAAGAATAACTGAACGGGAAGCATGTCCGAGTGTTCCCCCCTTGCGGCCAGCAACCCAAGGAACCACCTTTCAGCCCTAACTTTACACTGCTCTCACCTTCGTAACAGCTATGGCTATGGCAGAACATCAAGACTCGTCACGGGTGCTTTAAAGGACAACGCAAAACTACTAGTATGCTACTGTCTTCACCCGAATAGAACGCCTGGTCGTTATCAATGCCTCTGGGTTGGGAGTTTGCCCAAATACCGCTATGATGACCGGGTGTTCTATTCGGGTGAAGACCGTAGTCTCATTCCTTTGCACCATGGCCACACTCTGGGATGTCTAAGACCAACCAGGATCCACACTGGGGTCTTCTTGATGCAATTCCTTTTTTCTTTTTCCTTTTTTTTTTTTTTTTTGCTTTTTTTTTTTTTGAGTAACCACGTTGCCGGAGAGGTGATTAGGGCACCCCCTCCTAGAAGGCCACTCCCGTCTATTGGTGGGGAGCAGCACCTGCTGGAAAACGGGTTCAGCAGCGTCCCTTAGGGAGTGAAGATGAAGGTCAACCATTGCGAAGGTGAGTCTCTCTATGCCGGTCCCTCTCCTTCTCCCTCTTCCTCACCTCCTTCTCCCTTCTCCTGCCCTTCTCCTTCCTCTGGAATGGGGTGCTTCTCCTGCTGCCATCATAGCCATGTCTACTCCCTACCATTTGTCCTCCTCCATAGCGAAGGAGGCCTTCTACTTTGCCCTCGAGCTCCTCTGTTCTTTCAGCACTCCGCCCAACTTCCCCCTCTGGGCGGAGGCAGCAGCATAACTGCCAGTTAAGATACCGCTTCACTCATTCTGCCCAAATTATATACTCTTCCTATCGCGGCCTCCCAGCTTTGCTTAGGCTGAGGTATTCCGTCTACCGCTGCTTTCTCGAGGCGCTACCTTCTCCACCCGAATAGAACGCCCGGTCATTATAGCCGTATTTGGTACAATTTCGAGTCCAGAGACAGCTATAGTGACGGGGCGGTCTATTCGGGTGAAGAAGGTAGGCCTACCTGGAGTTCCTGCCTTTTTGGCATGAACATTATTGCAGGCTATAAGTCTACCTCAGGGGCTGAGTTTAGCCTACTGGATATCCCGATTCGGGCCCGACTACCCATGACCCTTTTGGTAAGCTACCGGGCCTACTTGACCATACTTGGGCCTACAAGAGCTACTGGAAATCATTGCCTGGTACTACCTACCCTCTACTTGGTCCCTGTCCATCCTCGCCTCTACCGGTAGTCCATCCCGTCCCTATTTCATTCTTGCCCCTGTGGGGTTTCCTTGTTCTAACTCTACCTCTCCCGGGAATGCGGAAAACACAGAACAAGCACATGGTCAGTACTCCGCATAGCAATCATCACGCAGGGACTTACACCTGCATGCGCACAGCAAACGCACACAGTTCACAGAAATCTCAGCAAATCAGTTGTCAGGCAGAAATATCAGATTGATCAGTTGCTCCCACCAACCCAGAAACGCGGTCCCTTCGAGCTAGAGTGAATCTAGGGGTCTGCACAGACTATGCATCGGGGCCACAGAATGCAAAAAGCGCAAGCATACGCTCGCATGCATTGTAATCACGTGTCAGTCCACGCTCATATGCATTCACAACACGAGGTGCTGTAGTCGGCAGTCTAAACCAAGAAATCCAATGAAAATCATCGACGGGGTCTTCGGGGTGTGATACAGAAAGTGCACAAAATATTCATGTTTTCAACCTTCACCCTTGTACTAATCGCAGAGAATATGTATGCAGATGCGGAGGAACATCTATGATGTAGGAGATGCGTATGCAGATGCGGAGGAACATCTATGATGTAGGAGAGTCCCTCGTGCTCGTCTCCTAGGACCTTGAGAATAGGCCGTGGTCGATAGTAGAGAGGCAGCAACTTGCATGACACTCCCTCCTCATCGAAGAACTCTGACATTTTGACCCAAACATAGTCTCGTTCTTTCAAAGTAGTCGGTCTGCATCGCTTGTTTGCATGCTTGACCATGGCCTCCTGTTTTTAGAGATGGTTAAAGGGGGGCCAAAAATTTGCCGTTTTTGCTGGCAAAGCACATACATCTCACACAAAAAGAAAAACAAGGAAAAAAGCAAAAAAATCAGCACAATGTGACAGTTTCGGTGCCAAAATTCGTCGAAAATAACACCCCTAGTTAACCACGTGCTTGCACATCACTAAGACAGCGTGTGCAAGCCGTTTCTGATACTTCATACCATAACCAGGCATGCCAGGGATCAAGTCAGGGTGTCGATTGGGCAGGAAGTAGTCAACAGGACTGTGAACTAACCAATCGACCTGCAGCTCATATAGGGTCATATATGAGTAGTGGAATTAATTAAGCGGTTGTACAGATTCCTTGCTATTGGTAGGTTCTCGTCCCAACTATTTTGATCTAGAACAATGTGCGAACTCTGCAATTATGTGACTGTCTAGTTCGTTTCTTCCACCTGTCCATTTGTCTCCGGATGGCGACCAGAGGTCATGACCGACTGTGTTTTATACTAGTGAAGTATTTTTATTTTTTTAATGAAGCGGATATCGTTTTCATGGGCCTCCCACTCGAGAATGTAGTGTTTCGTGAATTCCTCGGTGATGACCAGATCTATCAGTGCATGGAATGGCAATGGAATGAAGGTGGCGGACTTGGAAAACCTGTCAACACAAGCCATGATTTAAACCACCAGTACTTGATGATTACATCGACCGCGGGGCGTTGTAATTAACGCCCCTAAACTTCCAGAGGCTTGGGGTACTGGCCCTCAAAGGCTGGCGCTGCTAGCGAAAACAATTTTCTTTTGTTGCGCTGGCGGGTCGGCACGAAACGACACTCATACCGTTTTCAGGCTCGACACCGATAGTTGGGACAAGTACTGGTGGTTTAAGAGAACCCATTTATGCTTTCGTTATCAATGTCAGTGAAGTCGATGGAAACAGATTCACTGGGGCATTCGGGAATGGGAAGAGGTTTAAGCAAACCAAGGGGTTGCTGTGTTTTATTAGTTTAAGATTGTCTGACATATTTGATAATGTCCATAAACTCTCATACGTTTTAGCGATTATGAAGTGACCACTGTTGTCGTGGCATTTGACATTTGCCCAAAATTCAGGAGTGGATTGCCTGGACATCCAACACACACAGCTGGTCATGCTTTTTATGTACGCGAAGCAGGACACCGTCCTATATGCGAAAATCATGTTGGCAACCAGGTTCTGCCAAGAATTGCGTAAAGAGAGCCCGAAAATAAGGTCCTTGGGTGTTGCTTTCACAATGGACTTGTGAAGAGTGGAAAGCATATAAAAAAAACTGGCAATGAAATTCACATATTCCGGACGACCAGAGAGAGCATAAACAAGGTTGTAACATCATTTCTGGTGCGTGAGCTCAAAGTCATGCAAATCACTCTCTTGGCGCCATCGAGTCAAGGTTCTATTCAAATTGGGCTGGGTCTTAATCCACAACAAAGTCTGATGATCTGAGTAGACTTTGAAGTAGCAGCCAAAGGAGGTAATGCCTTCGATACTCCAAAACATCCCGAAAAGCAAAAGATCAGCGTTCGTATGTGGAGTTGACAACCTTTGGGGAGTTTAGCTTCCTACTTATGTACTCAATTGGGCGCAGTCCAATTCCATATCTTGTTGTATAACAACAATAATATTTGATTGGCTTGCATGATGGTTACTACAAAAGGGAGACCGGACTCGGTGATGCCAAAGATTTGATAACTTACCAATGCAATCTTCAATTTTTGAAACGCGGTCTCATTTGCTTCACTTTGCGCAAAACAAATATTTTTATTTGTCATTCAGCGCAATAAGCGGGCTATTGCTGAAAATTTTGACACAAGTTTTCAATGGTTAGATGCAAGACCCAAAAATGGCTGTATATCACGTACATTCGCATATTGAAGTCACGAAATGATGACCTCCACCTTCGTTGTCTTCGGCTCAAGGCCTGCAACGGAAATCTTATGCCAAAGATAAATAACCTTATTTTTTCCAAACTCCGTGTTGAAGGAGTAGTTGAAGGGACGCTGGACCCGCTTTCCAGCATAAGCCGAAGCTGGGTAATGACCCCAGTATTTCCGGGTAGAATTGTGAGGACCCTGGCCTCTTCGATATATTGAAATGAAAGAGCAACTTGAATTAAAATAAAAATAAAAATAAAAATAAAAAAAAAACTCTAAGACATTTTGCAAGTGGAGCACATGTTCCTCCATAAACTTACTGAAAATCAGTATTTCATCAAGATACACGAGATCGAACTTGTTGAGTCTTGAAGACTCGGTCCATCAGATTATGGAATGTGATCCATGCACTTGTGAGGCCAAATGGCATAATGATGAACGCGTACAACCCATGATACATCTTGAATGAAATCTTGTGTTTATTCCTTTTAGGAACAGACAAAGTGGGAACTCTATATTCAAACTCACTTGGTCTGATTCACGCCTTATCAAGTACTTCCTCGATCTACCACTATAGTTCTTCACATTTGGGCTACCACTGGCCTACGGGTGTACATGCAACCTTTAAGGGGCTGATTATCCGATAAAATATCGATTTTGTGCTTGATAACGGTTTGTGGCATACCACGTGGCGCGATTTTGTAAGCGCTTTCGGATACTTCTTAAGAAGAGACTGAAGGTTGACTTAAATAACATTACAAAATTTAGACTGAGAATTGAAATATGAAGTAGATATCGATGTATATGTTAAAGCAGGTACTTGAAGCAAGTGCCAAAGAAAAAATAGATGAAGGGGTACATTGAGTCTGACGATGGTTTAACAAAAACAACATACGTATACTTAGTTTTGCAATCAAATTTCCTACAAAATTTTGCAGCGCTCATACAGTTAAAAGTCGCGGAGGGATTGCGATCCGCATACAATAGTACACTGTACATCCGACCCTAGTTTTTTGCCGTAAATTTTGACTCATTCCACTAAGTGGATTCACAACAAGATCGCAACCAAGCCAATTCAATTACGACATCGAAGAGGTACTAATTTGTAAAGTAAAAGTTTAAGAAGTGTGAGACATATTTGCTTTTGTCAAAGGTAGTAGGAATACATTTGACAACTTAATAACAAATAACAACCGTTTGGTTGTAAACTTTAGTCTGACAAGGATACTGCAAAATCATCAACCTTCATCCCAAACTGGGTCTTACAGACGTTGTGTGGGCCAAATAAAGTTAATTGTATGTAACACATGAGTGTAGGTGTGATTTATTAGCAGTTGGAAAAAAAATAACTTTATCACTCGTACTAGCCTTTCTTCTTGTACTGATCGCATATAAGTTTGTGGGTATGAAAGTCTACTTCTATCCAGTCATTCCAAGGCTCAACATAAGAAACAATGTGTTCGTGCAGTTTTGAAGTTCGTGTCGTCCAGGGATTGCGGTGCAGGCTCAAAGACAACTTTGGCTCCAACGTAGATGTTGTTGGTTGTTATTTTCCTTGCATAGAAGGGACTGACAAACTCTTTGAGCCCGAGTCTTCAAGTTCGTGTCATCCTGGGATTGCGGTGCAGGCTCAAAGATAACTTTGGCTCCAACGTTGATGTTGTTGGCTGTTATTTTCCTTACATAGAAGAGACTGACAAACTCTCTGAGCTAGATTCGGGTTTATCTTGAAATGAAAATATTCCTTACAATATATCATGTTTTTTTGCAATGCATGCATACCCCTTTATCCAAGTAGTTTGGTAAACTTCTCCAAACATCCGTAGGAGACACGTATTGTGCTACCCCCAAGGGCTGAAATTGGAACGTACCGACGCCGAGAATGGGATTCTCGACTTTCTGGAGACACATATTGTGGTAACTAACGCGTCGCCTGCAATTGTGCTCTCACATAAGTTCAAAAACGCAGGGACTATTTGGTCCCCGGGCGATTTACGACTGCGGACATACAAAGATTTCGATTCCTTTGGTCCAAAAGCGGCCAAATTTGCTACTGTTGCAAACGTTGTTTTACGTATTTCTATGAACTGTAACAACGAGGGCTCGATTTGCAGTTCTATCCTCTCTCTTGCAGAGGAACTGAAGAAGTCCGGATACCCGGCCACAGTTGTCACTACTGGCATGAAATGGATGAACAGGCGGGATCAGAAACCACTATGGAACAAGCTGCAGGGGCTGATTGAGCTACTGTATACTCGCCCCTGAGCTGCGAAGCTGTTGTTTGTGTACCCAGGGATATCCCTGCTGGATTCGACTTTGTCCTCATATAACGGCGTTTTCGCCGACTGGTTGTAATGTGGTTACTCGGTACTCTGCTATTCCCTTTGGGGTTGGAGGGAAAACCCAATGTTTCGGCAGGCCTCTTGTTTTCGATAAATGAATTTGCTCGCCTTATTGGCCCAAGGGATGCCCGAACCTTTCTTCAGCCCTGAACAGGCGATAAATAGGTCCGCACCTGTATGTAGCCCTTCTCCTAAGGAATTTACAGGAACATACAGATATGGACCAGAATATATTTTTTCATATTTCCAATCCTTTAAGAATTTCTAGAATTTAGAATTGCGGGAAACTCCTTGGCTGGTTGCGCCGGTTGCGCCTGTATGTAGCCCTTCTCCTAAGGAATATACAGGGGTGGACCATAGTATATTTATTTTTTAATCCATACTCTTGAGTGGCGGGAAGCTCCCGAACAGGTTCGCGCCTCTAGAGCGCGCAGTTAGTAGGTACTTGAGTAGTATATTATGATGAGTAGGGAACAGTGTGTCCTCAATCTGAGTGGCGTGATGAGTGGAAGGGTTGAGTTATCCTGGCGATGGACTCCAAGGTATGCTGAGAAGGAGATGACGACTCCATGATAGTAAAACTCATGTTATCTTCTTCATGAATAATTGCCTTTTTGTCTAATCAATTTTTCTCATGGACATGAGCCTTAGTTTCGACCCTGTCGTGGCTTGGTAACGAGACTAAGGTGCCGTCTTCACGCATGTGATTTCGTGCTTACCAGTGGGGTGTTGTTCGCCTCACCCATTCCAATTTTATGTTTCCCTTTAATTCCTATATATGCTTTCTTACTGCTTATTTATTCTTTTCCCTTGCAATTCGCTTCACTTTGCGATATTTAGTATCGGTGTCATCCATTGGCTCAATTTCAGCGAGCTTTGTTTCCAATTCTCATATATATTGTGAGTAACGATCTAGGAATAGATTTCCCGGAAGTTGGCACCGTTGACGTGATTAACACCGTTCTCGCTCATGTATCCACTTTCTTTATCTCCGTGGTATTACCTTTGTCACTTGATGTGAAGGACCGTCGGCGCGCGTTCGGCTGTTATCCAACATCCGTCATTTATGAGATCTACCGCACTGGCTTCGATCACCACTGAGGAACGCTGAGCTCCTCGCTGGATTTGGGGTTGGGTGTAGTCTCGTATCACTTGTTTTCTTAAGCCTTATGTACGGAAAGGGAAGGCGAAATAAAGCTGGTGTAGGACGTGGGAAGTGGTCGAACGACGGGCATTACTGGATGGAAGGCAACACGAGTAATGGCTATGGATATGATGGGGGGCGAGCGACGTATTCTGACACGAATCCCGCACATGGGGGAAATCCTCCCCCACCAGGAATTGCTCCTATGTCGAACCCCTACGGGGCCGCTCATGCTCCTATGATGCCGCCTCAGGCTCCGACGTTACAATATCAGACGCCACCTGGCCACTTGGGTGTCCAGCCGTGGCAATGGCTTGGCCCCTGGGGTGCGCTGCAACCGCCAACGCTGCCGGTTGTGCAAACCGCTCCGCATCCGTCCGCTATACCTATTCCTAATCCTACCCCTCCCCCTCCACCCCCACCTCCACCTCCCTCGCATGCGTCTAACCCACCTGCGCAGCATCACTCGAACGCCCAACATGGGCAGTCTGGGTACGGAGGTAACCCCGCCGGTAGTGGGAAAGGGCCGGCTGCCAATGCTTTTCCGGGTCCCGACAATCGTGCTTACTTTACCAAAGAGTATATGGACATTCTGGATAATATCAAGATGAATAAAGCTCTGGAAGAACCGAAGAAGAAGATTGCTGCTCCGCGACAGCGCGGTTTGAAGATTGTGGAGATCCCGGAAGAATCCAGTCGCTCCGGTTCCAGATCGACAGACAAGACCGAAGAAATGAAGACATGGGTTTCGTCAACCCTTGGCGACTCGCTCCGGTTGATCATCGCGAAGTTGGAGGAAGTCGACAAGAAGGCCAACATTACTGCTGCCGAGAAAGCAGAACTAGAGTTGCTGCGGAAAGCTAAGGCCGCTGAGTGTGAGGCAGATGTGAACAAAGAAGGGAACAAGTCCCAGAAAGACGCGTCTAGCAGTGAAAAGTGGAAGAGAGCGGGGGTGCGCACCCCGCTGGAGAACTCACCATCTGTTGCGCGTGCGAAGCCCTGGTTGCGTGGAAGCTCGAAGTCTCGACCGAAGAGGATCGAGATTTCATCCGATGATGAGGCCGGGGGTACTGTGAAACAGAATCTCCACGCGAAGATGGAGAACAACAGCGAATTGGCCGATATTAAGCGGATGCTGGCCGCGCTGATGCAAGGGATCGGCGACGCCAAGGGTAAGGCGAAAGTAGTTGAGCCGACCTCCCGGGAACCCGTGGCCACCGAAACGGAGACCGTGGCGAACGATGACATCGACCTGGCTCAGAATTCCTCGCTTGCCGAAGAAGAAGAAGAAGAAGACGAAGGCGACCTTGCCGCATTTATGAAGGTTCGAGGGGAGTACTATAGCTCGTTGCACTACACTAGAGTGCAAGAGTTATGCAAGGAAAAGGGAATCCAGTACTTTCGCAAAGACATGGGGGTTTGGGAATTGGCCAGGCGCGATCTACAAGAATATGCGGATCTGCTCAAGGAAGGGAAGGGTGAGCCATCGTCGAAGAATGGACAAGGCACTGCTGCGGATGAATCGTCTGAGTCAGACTCCTAGAACGTTAAGGGAAACTGACCGTCTGTAGTCTAAGGTCGCTACTCTGGATGACCAGGAGGATCACAAGGATGAAGCATGATGCTTCTTTGAGACCAATCTTGGACCGCATTCACGTACTAATTATTCTTCTTTCTTGTTTGTTGAATGTTATAGCCTGGGGCAAGGCTTATGTCGTGTTTTGGATTCGGATATCCCGTGCTAATTGGGATCAGCTACTTAATGCCAACTGCTGTGTCTATGTTATAATGTCATTAACTCACGAACTGGTGCATGTTGGGAAGACCACTCGCCCACTTAGTGAGCGTTGGGCCGAACATCGTCGGTCAACACGAGGTGATAGCAAACAGCGAATTCACTCGTGGCTCAGGAAAGTGGGGGATGAGCATTATGTCCCCATCCCAATTTGGTTTGAGAATGTTGCTGCAATTGAGACCTTAGAACAGGAAGTAATTAAGAGTTGTAACCTTGGTCTTAACGCACGGGGAAGGAATAAACAAAATCGAAGGAGGAAACCTCGTTGGAAACAGCGGAAGGCAGTAAGAACAGGGTTGTGTCTATCGTCAATTAAAGAACCTCTTTTGTTCGAATGCTCGGATATTAACATGCACTGTGAACCGGACCTACTTCGGATTCTGAAATCACTTGAGAAGAGTAAGAAACGTCGGGGTATTCAGGTTCGTAACAATGCGGGAGGGAAATGGCTTAAAGCTTGGCGTCTTGTTTCGTTGCTATTTGGTTTTTCGAAAATAAAGATAAATGGCGACAATTTGCTACTAAAAGATGCTAAAAATCACATTGAACAAGGGGGGGATTGGCTGATCGTCGAATTGTTCCGCACACGTACCAAATTCGAACTTAAGAAAAGTGAGTTGATTGCCTTGCTTCATGCCCCGTGGAAAAGGCGGGATTTGTATAAATGCAATTTAAATGAACTCATTGAGCTCAACAATGCGGTGAAACTTATTAACCAAGATCGAGGTCGACAGATTATTCGCGGTATACTCACAAATGTGTTCAAAAAGAAATTTGGCATTAATCCTCATGTTAATATAACTGAAAAAATTCCTTATTGTACGACCATTGACAAAGCATGTGTGCTCGCGCAGCTAAAGAATTGGATAAAAAGTGAAGTGTTACCTGTGTCGCTTGCTGACCTGTATGCTAAGAGGACTAAGGCCGTGTGGCTTAAAGCTAAATCGGTCGGGGACTTCCTGCATAACCAAAAGTCTTTTGCACAAAGAAGCAATCTTGAGTGCACTTGTGCGGACCTTGACCTGCCCCGTAGAGACGGGCATGTCGGAGTCAAGCTAAGCGAAATTTATGGCATTAACCCTTTTCTCTCCAATTCAAAGAACATTCCTTTTCCTGGGAAGATTGTCGTGAAAGATGGTTTGAACAAAGCATGTAATGAAGCCTTGAGTTGCCTTTGCAAGATGGGCATTGCTATCCGTCCATTCAGGATCGATTGTGCTACTGTCTGTAAACCTGGTCCTGCGAAGCCACCTGGGCGCGTTCTAGCCGAATATGTTATAGGCGTAAAACAGACCCTTTCAGGCCTAGTCATGTCTCCTCTGGATCGAAACCCAAGCGAAACCTGGATTGAATGTCCTTGGCGGTATGGGGAAGGACTGAAAACAATGTTTTTGCAAAATGTGAACTATGAGGTTGTAGAATCGAGAAAAGCAATGTGCTTTGCTGCATGCGGGAAAAATACCAGAAGTCCAGTCTCTCAGATGCAGCAAAATGGGACCCGCGGGGCGTGCTTCAGCATGCCTATATCATGGCAAAAGAAAAAGACAAAGACCTATTGTCCCCTCTTTTCTGAGCCCTTTTCGAACCGCTGCTGGTGTGCTTTCCCTGGGACTGAACGAACTGGTGCGAAAAGTTCACGTTCCCCATTTCAATCTAAGGTCACTATGTGACGTTAAGAAAGAAATTGACTCAGTAAATAAGACATGCCAGAAGAACGCGAACCTCAAAGTTATTTCCCGCACCTACGACATCAAAGAAATGTTCACACAGTTGCCTCACGCCGATATCCGGTGTGTCGTAGAATGGATTTTAGGCCTCTTTTTAGAGAAGAAGGTAAAATGGTTGAGATTTAATCTGCGGAAGAAACTCGTAACCTTTGGGAAATCACATGGGGAGGCAGGTTGGAAATCAATCAGGCTAAATCTGGTTGGCAAATTGACGAGCTTCCAGCTTGATAACAGTTTCTTTCTTGTTGCAGACTGTGTATTACGTCAAAAAAACGAGATTTCTATGGGGGGCCGTGCTAGCCCACCACTTGCTTGTGTCACGTGTATGAGCGCCGAGTACAAGTTCATTAAGAGCTTGGGGGCTGACACCAGATTTATAAGAGGTAAACGTTACATCGATGACTTATTGCTCCTTGCGCTTTGGGACGCGAACGACTGCAATAGCTTGGATAGGATTGAGGCAAAACTGGATCTGATCCTGGACTGCTACCCCCAAGAGCTGAAATTGGAACGTACCGACGCCGGGAATGGGATTCTCGACTTTCTGGAGACATGTATTGTGGTAACTAACGTGTCGCCTGCAATTGTGCTCTTACATAAGTTCAAAAACGCAGGGACTATCTGGTCCCCGGGCGATTTACGACTGCGGACATACAAAGATTTCGATTCCTTTGGTCCAAAAGCGGCCAAATTTGCTACTGTTGCCAACGCTATTTTACGCATTTCTATGAATTGTAACAACGAGGGCTCGATTTGCAGTTCTATCCTCTCTCTTGCAGAGGAACTGAAGAAGTCGGGATACCTGGCCACAACTGTCACTACTGGCCTGAAATGGATGAACAGGCGGGATCAGAAACCACTATGGAACAAGCTGCAGGGGCTGATTGAGCTACTGTATACTCGCCGATAAGTTGCGAAGCTGTTGTTTGTGTACCCAGGGATATCCCTGCCGGATTCGACTTTGTTCTCATATAACGGCGTTTTCGCCGACTGGTTGTAATGTGGTTACTCGGTACTCTGCTATTCTCTTTGGGGTTGGAGGGAAAGCCCAATGTTTCGGCAGACTTCTTGTTTTTAATAAATGAATTTGCTCGCCTTATTGGCCCAAGGGATGCCCGGACCTTTCTTCAGCTCTGAACAGGCGATAAATAGGTCCGCACCTGTATGTAGTCCCCTTTAAAAGAACATACAGATATGGACCAGAATATATTTTTTCATATTTCCAATTCTTTAAGAATTTCTAGAATTTAGAATTACTCCCTGGTTGGTTGCGCCTGTATGTAACCCTTCTCCTAAGGAATATACAGGGGCGGACCATAGTATATTTATTTTTTAATCCATACTCTTGAGTGGCGGGAAACTCCCGAACAGGTTCGCGCCTCTAGAGTGCACAGTTAGTAGGTACTTGAGTAGTATATTATGATGAGTAGGGAACAGTGTGTCCTCAATTTGAGTGGCGTGATGAGTGGAAGGGTTGAATTATCCTGGCGATGGACGCTAAGGTATGTTGAGAAGGAGATGACGACGCCATGATAGTAAAGCTCATGTTATCTTCTTCATGAATAATTATCTTTTTGTGTAATCAATTTTTCTCATTCGTATGACTTTCCAAGGAGAAGATGGCTTGGTCTCAAGATGATCCAAACTTTTGGCATCCTTAGGCATAGTAAATGGTTTATTACTTTTGTGGGATTGACTTGTAGACCCCCATGTTAATGATGGCTAACTTCTTTTAGGAATTTGACTTTTCTTCTACATACTCTTGGCTCTCAATAGTCTATGCAAAGCATTAGCTTTCGAACTCAAAACTATGCTAAAAACACTCAGGGGCGAATCCTCTTCGGACCAAGTGTCTCGACCTTGCTCGTCCATGCTGTATCCCGCAAAATGTTGGTCACCAACAGTTCATCGTTGGCTTGTAACAGCACGGGGTGATTAATGATCTAAAGCCCCAACTATTTTTAGAACAGTCATAAAAACTTTCCAATATTTATATTTTTTTTAGGCAAAGTCTGTGAGTTAATCTCTCAGGGCCTACAACCTGCACTGCTACTAATTTAGTAGACATCTCGGTTATTTGTAGACCGGGGGTTGCAAAAAAGTTTAAGTGCTTTCTGCGATAGCGATTGCATACTGGTTACCCAAGTGGATAAACTTAAAATTTTGGATTTATTTGCAGACCTTCGTGACTACAAACATATCCTTCCACTAGGTTTTCATCATTTCCAATATGGTGTTGTATACCTCTTTCTGTTGTACCCGTCTTCTGCACCCTTAGACTACGGTGATGTATGTGATGTACCATCCTCTGTGCTTCAACGAACTTATAAAGCCTCGTGTTTTTTGCTGCTTTTTCCTTTTGGGATATGAATGGGCTTTGGGTATCCTCTTTCTCTGCTCACGGGTAATACACGAGTCCAATGATCGTCGAGACCTCCATACTTCGACGTGTTTTTGTTTTCTTATAATTTTTATAATTTTGTTTTTCTTCAATTGTTTATGAACTTTTCGTAGGAATTATGCGCGCCTTAGCGAGCGAGCTAATAATTTTGTTCAACAGTTAGGAATTTCAAAATTTGCGGGCGCACTTCTCGCTGACGTGTCATTTATTGCACATGAGTATTCTCAAATCCATGTCGAAAAACTTAGTGAATTTTATGAAGGAATCGAAATAGGCTTGGGCGTCTTATTGTTTTTGTGTTCCCAAAGGCGTAGGAGTTCGCGCGTCCAATTCCTCGTGCAAATATTGCTTTTGAATCTTTCAATCTTGAATAAATTCGAGAGATGGGTTGAACGTTGCGTACCTGTTTTTGTGCTTTTTTGTTTTTGTGTCAGCGTCATGCATGCAAGTTTTGCCTGCGTCCAATTGTATCCCATACCATCTTCATTTTTTTTCCTGCACGCCTTTTTTCTCTAACCCGTAACTATTTTTCAGCTCCTTTCTCCTTCCCTTCATTCGAATCTTGGTCCTGCTCTGCTCCGCTCGTCGCCCCGTCCCCCTTCCAACCTTTGTCTTCGTACAAGATGACCCTACCGATCCCTTCCCCAACCCTTCGAGACATTAAATGGTAGCGTGTAAGGAGGTACTAATCCCCTCACACTGCGATTTGATTGGTTGCGAAGGAATTCACGCAGATCGATATAACTTTCCCGAGGCGATCAATCCCTTTCCCCTTCCCCCTCCACAACTATAAAATTCGCAAGCGCATCTTTAAATCTTTGTCTCAACCCATCTGTCCGTCGCAGGGAAGTAGTGGTTAGATGGCGTGATGATCAACAAGTCAAAAAGTCTTGACGAGCTGACTACAGTTTTGCGAGGCTGTGCATTGGATGGCTTCGACAAACTGCGGGATTTGGGCGAGTCGACGTAGAGACTAAGATGGCGGGGTGACGATCGTTGTAGAACAGAGGTTGGTACGTGGCGGCCGAGATCGCTGGTTTCTGAGCAAGGAAGGTGTGTGTTTTGACGAGTGGTTGCATGACCTAAAACCATGGTATAAGAGCAAAAGGCTTACACGCCTTAATTCCTCGTTCTCTTTCATCTTATTGTGCAAACTCAGTTCACACCAGAACGTTGATCTCCTTCATATCTTCTTCTATACCTATGTCAACATAAAAATTGTGGCTTGTTTTTTATTGTACAAGGGATTTCTTCAAAATACCAACTGTTGTTCTGTTGTTGTTCTACAAAGGTTACTTCACTTCATCAAGAGTTTAAGTAAATCTGCGTTCCGTCATCGGTCAATTAGTGGGGATCAGAGATTCCAACGTTGAAAAGATTAATGAACATATTTTGAACTCTTGAAAATCCGTTGTCGAAGCATAATTTATCTATTGTTGACGAACGCCAATTGGAGATGAAAAATAAAAAACAATGAAATTTGTACGTAGACTTAATCTCGTAGGAGAAAAAAAAAAAGAATAACGAATGAGTAGTTATGAGATACTGTTTTATCTGTATAGGCACAATAACATATAGCTCTCTATATACGTGTACGTTGTAAAAAAGACAATGACTCGAAAACCTTTTGTCCAATCATCCATTAAAAAAATCACACGATGAACAACAAAAATAAGTGGAAAATATTTTTTGCATTTTCATTTTTGCGTAGAAATTGGATTTCGCTATTTCTCCCCGCGGTGTGCCAGTACAAAAAAAAATGACGTGATAATATATTTGATGAGCCTTTGCACATAATTTGTTTTTGTTTTTGTAGTCTCATTTTTTGCCCAAATCATAACTTTGTCAATACTCCTCTCTCTCTCTCTCTCTCACACACACACACACACACACACACACACACACACACACACACACACACACACACACACTCTTTGTGCAAGCGTGCTACTTCGGTGGCAACCGCTGTGTGGGCATTTGACGCTTAACCTCGACCAACCTTATATCTTCTATTAAACCACCGGTACTTCCTAGAGTCGTGCCCGTTAACGCACCACAATTTTAGGAAACATACAGGCTACTACAGGAGCGCCCAAATCCATTCGACTAGAAACGTTTCTACTTTTTTTTTTTCTTTCCGCGGCCGATAGCTGGGCCAAGTACTGGTGGTTTAAATTGCCTATCTACACCTTCCTTGTCGTCTGAATGGTTTGTGGATGATTTGTGAATGGAATGAGAAGAGAGTTTGAGGTTTGTTAACAACACACACTCCAGTCTTACTAACTCTTTGTCTTGGCATATTTGAATGGCTAGGATCGAGCTTGTACTATCAGGCTGCAACTCTCACGCTGCAACAAAGCCCAATCTATCTACTGCTAACCTACTTTAAATTTGCTCAGAGTTATTTATAGCCCCTTGATCCTACTACAATATAGCCTGCCTCTACCCTATTATACTCCTGACCTAGTTTAACTAATATGCTGCAGTAGTTGTTTGGCATATTTGTAATGAAATGATGAATTCCAACCCCCCCTCCCCTCCCCCCCCCCACCCCCCCTCCAACTTCCATGTATTTGCATTTTGCCCCTCTGACAACCGACTTCGCTGTCGCGCCCCTTCGACAACGGTTAACGTTTTTGAAAAACCCCTGCCGTCGTTCGGGTTTGAAATATGTTCAATATGCCCTCACCAGTACGGGTTCCAAATTTCCAGTATGCCCCGGTAGCTCCCCTCCCAGGGCCAGAGATGGGTGTGAGTGCCATCAACGGCCACAGGGGCATGCTGGAAAGTTGCACCCCCGACTGATGAGGCCTGCAGGAAACTTCAGAGGCTCCAGGGGCACGACAAGGTAAGTCGGTCGTTGGAGGGGCATACCGCAAATAAATGGAAGTCCGAGGGGCAATTTAAAAAATCCTCCCCCTTAAAAAAGTCTTTGCCATCGTCATCGTCATTGTATAGAATAGGGTTTCAAACCATGGCAACCATCTGGATGGGCATTGAGGAGGCCTGGGGTCTGGTGTCTGTACGCCGAACCATTGGAGGTCCATCCCTGGGAGAGCCCAACCCCCAAAAATTGGAGAAAGAGGTATGTGCCGCCCCAAAATGTCTATCAAAATTTTGGGGTCAGTATCTATTGTACAGGGCGGCCAGACCAGCGCCTTGCCTATCCACGCTACCTCCTCCTTCCTCCGAGCATAACGCATATGCATTGTATTCGAGTTTCAAAATTTGAAGAAATTCGTATAGAACGCATATGCGTTGTAATCGAAATTTACGGATATTCTAATAAAACGTATGTATTCGAATAACACGGACCCTATGCGTTGTATTCGCTTACAACGTGTATGCGTTCAGGGGAAGAAGGGAGTCGTACCACGCCCGTTGGGGGCCACAGCACGGGTTGAGGCCCTACAAGGCCCTTCGCCGGTGGAACGTTGGGGAGAGAGGGCAGGCCGAGGCATTACAATGCTCTTTTCCTGCTCCCAGAGTCCCAGAGTCCCAGCGGTTACTATCCGGGTTGACTGTGAGGACCCCGGCCTCGACTGTTTCAATTGGAAATATAAGCCTTGGGCACTGGGCCCGCGCGATATTTGATTTCCGACCGTTGGCCCGCCCGCATACCCGCGCGATATTTGATTTCGAACGCCATCCACACATGTAGGGCGTGGCCACACCGGTCAAGAAACGAGAAACAATGCGCGTGCATCTCCCCGCAGAAGGTGTCTATATTCATGGGTTACTAATCATAGCCACGAATTTGTTGTGCCGACTTCTGCGTTTTTCGTTTCGTGAGTGGTGTGGTGTGGTGGGACCCCGACACACACACGCACACCAAGCCCTTATGAGTACGTTGAAGTCCGACGAAACAGTCTGCTCGCAGAGTGATCCGTTTCTTTTTTTTTGGTGGAGTTGTGTGAAGTGAACATCACAACACAGACACACACAGGGAGAGAGAAGGAGAGCCCTCGTCATCATTGTTCATTGACGCGCCCGTACGCGAGAAAGCGAGCGAGCGGGGGGGGGAGAGAGAGAGAGAGAGAGAGAGAGAGAGAGAGAGAGAGAGAGAGAGAGAGAGAGAGAGAGAG
>BFEA01000218.1:785677-800390 GCA_003427395.1 Chara braunii
CACATGCTGGATCGTTTCGTACTTATATACCTCGACGACATTCTGGTTTACAGTTCGAGTCTGGACGAGCATGTGGAACACCTGCGCACCGTTTTGGAGCGGCTACGACAGACCAAGTACAAAGCAAACCGCGACAAGTGCGAGTTCGCACAGCAGGAGCTGGAGTACTTGGGACACTATGTGACGCCGCAAGGCATCCGTCCGCTTGCGGACAAGATCGAGGCCATCCGCGTATGGCCCGAGCCCACCAACACCATGGACATTCATTCATTCATGGGGTTGGCAGGCTATTATCAGCGTTTCATCACCGGATACTCAAGGATTGCCGCACCTCTGACGAGACTACAATCGCCAAAGGTGCCATTCGTATTCGATGACGACGCGCGCCAGGCTTTCCAAGCACTCAAGACGGCCATGCTCATGGCACCCGTCCTTAGCATCTACGACCCCACTCTACCTACGAGAGTGATGACTGACGCTTCCGGTTACGGCATTGGGGCAGTCTTGGAGCAGCACGACGGCGAGGATTGGCACCCTGTGGAGTATTTCAGCCACAAAGTGCCTCCCATCAATTCTCTGGATGATGCAAGGAAGGAGCTGCTTGCGTTCGTCATGGCTCTCAAGCGATGGCGACACTTCCTTCTTGGGCGTCGTAGGTTCACATGGGTCACGGACAATAACCCATTGACCTACTACAAGACGCAGGACACGGTSAGCAGCACGATTGGACGGTGGATGTACTTCATCGACCAGTTTGACTTCACACCGAAACACGTTGACGACCTCTCCAATCGCGCAGCAGATGCACTTTCGCGATGACCTGATCTTTGCGCTATGACGCATCACGCCTTCGCGTTCGACGAGGACCTTCAGCGACACTTCATCAGGGGCTATAACTCTAACCCAGAGTTTGCTATGTTGTATGCGCAGCTATCTTTGGATCACCCGCCGGCCAGCCACTATCGCATTGCCGACGGGTACTTGCTCCTCCACTCGAGAGGCAAGGACTTACTGTGTGTCCCACGCGACCGCCGTCTTCGGACTCGCCTTCTCGGCGAGTATCATGATTCGCGACTCGCCGGCTATTTCGGAGTCAATCACACGATTGCACGGCTTCGACAACGATTCCGATGGCCCGACCTCATTTCCGATGTCATGMGGTATTGCGATTCTTGCGAAGTTTGYCGAYGCAGCAAACCCCGCAACCGCAATCCCTATGGCGAGTTACGCCCGATGCCTATCCCCCGGGAACCCGGTATCTCCATTGCTATGGATGTCACCGGTCCGTTTCCTCGAGACCGGCTTGGGCACGACGGCATCCTCAGGGTTGTGGACCGATTGAGCAAGTATGCACGTTTTCTTCCTTGCAAGTATTACTCCACGGCTCCCGAGCTGGCACGCCTCTTGCACACCGGTTGGATTTGTGGCCACGGCGTACCCGAGGACATAGTCAGCGACCGCGACACTCGTTTCATGTCGACTTTTTGGACCTCTCTCATGCAGGAATCCAGCACGAGATGAAACCCAG
Organism: Chara braunii; assembly: GCA_003427395.1. NCBI lineage: Eukaryota > Viridiplantae > Streptophyta > Charophyceae > Charales > Characeae > Chara > Chara braunii. Next base: position 787,206 of record BFEA01000218.1, read on the forward strand.
TTCGGCTCGGCATCCACAGACAGACGGGCAAACGGAGCGGGCACATCAGACCGCTCAAATGATGCTTCGTACGCTCATCCGTCCGGACCAGAAGGATTGGGTTGACCGCCTCCCCGACATCGAGTTCGCCTACAACACTTCAGTGCACCCGGCGATCGGTGTGACTCCATTCGAGTTGCACCACGGTGGACGGAAAGGCCGTATCTTCGTTGATCTTCTCCTCCCTCGACCAGCCGACATTGACGCCGCTTGCTCTCCCGCTTCCGTCCGGAAGTACAGGGAATTGCTGGCTCAAGCCCGTACATAGATGCAAAAGGCTCAAGTCCGCATGCAGCAGCAAGCCAACAGGCGCCGCGTACCATGTCCCATCCGCGCCGGAGATCGAGTTTGGGTCTCCTCGGAAGAGTTTGCATTGGAACAGGATGTCTCACGCAAACTACTCCCTAAGTGGTTTGGACCATGGACAGTGACATCAGCTGCAGGCGATGAGCCCGATGGCCCTTCATTTGTGATCGACATTCCTGAGCATCTGACGGTCCATCCAGTCTTTCATGCGTCAAAGCTGGCAACATATACACCAGCTAAGAGCGATGACTTCCCGGGCCGACGATCGCAGGACCCTCCTTCAATGGATGGTCATCAGGAGGTTGACCGCGTCATCTCAGATCGCAAGTATGGCAGCAAACCGCGCCAGTACGAAGTTACATTCAGAGCATGCGATCCCGACGACACTCGGTGGATTTCAGGAGCAGATTTGAAAGCGTCTGCACCGCTGATCTACGCTCACTACGAGCGACAGAGGTTAGCCAAGGGACCTCCACGACCTGCCCCTCCCACCCGGACTGTGGTCCCTCCCTCAGAYAGACAGCTTCGCCCTCGTAGGTAAGCTCGGTCTTTCAAGGAGGGGGGGGTGTGGCATACTGTGCAGCCACACGGGCCCTGCAGGGCCCGTCCCGGACCTCCAGCCTGTTTCCCTACAGGGAAACTTCCAGGCTCTTGCCTGGAAGCTTCCTTCTGACAGGGCCTACAGGCCCCAACCTGTTTCCCTATAGGGAAACTTCCAGGCTCTTGCCTGGAAGCTTCCTTCTGACAGGGCCTACAGGCGTCAGCCTGTTTTCCTACAGGGAAACTTCCAGGCTCTTGCCTGGAAGCTTCCTTCTGACAGGGCCTACAGGCCCCAGCTTGTTTCCCTACAGGGAAACTTCAGGGAACTTCCAGGCTCTTGCCTGGAAGCTTCCGCAGGGTCTAGGCCAGGGAGGCATTGGCACGGCCAGCCTCCTGCACGGGCCAGCACTATAAAGGACTGGCCCGCCCTGCAGGAAAAGGTCAGAAGGCAGAGGTAGTCTTCAGGATTCGGCCGCAGCACTCAGGAGGAGCGCTGCAGTAGTCTTCAGCGCTAGGCAGTAGTGGTAGCGCTAGCTGTAGCCTTCGGCGCTGGGCGCCATAGCTGTAGCTGTAGTCTTCAGCGCTGGGCGTTGGTAGGTAGTAGATCGCAGAGTGGGAGACAGACTGGCGGAGGCCAGTGTTACTTACCTGTGGCGCCATCGCTCCAGCTCCATCTTCGCGGTACCTGCATCAAGGCGCCAACTTCACAGGTTAGTACTGGACACAGAGAGAGAGAGAGTTCTTCTTCTTCCTCTTCTAAGTCCACCTTCTCTTCTCACCCTCTCGCCACCTGACTTCTTCGACTACGACAGAGAGAGACAGAGTTGTGACTAGAGACTTGACGACATTGGATCCAGACTTGACATCTGGGATTCCGACAGTTCGACGAGGGACTATTTGGGCTTGTGCCGAAGACTTGGTGTTGACGACATTCCCATCTTTCCCCTCCTCTTCGTCTATCCCCTTCTCGTCTGTGCATGTTCTGGGCTGGCGCTGTCTTCTTATGTGAAGTGCCAGACCCATTCACACTATGAAACGATGATGATGATGTATATTCAGGGCTGCATTACAACATTGATTGTTCGGATCACTGGTATCTAAGTCTTCCGTTGTGCTATCTTATACTTTGTATTGAAAGGTCGGTTCTTGTTCTGGTCTGCGCCTATACGGTATGCAACATAGAGTCACTATGGAGAATCAAGTTGTAGAGAATAGAATGCGAAGTCTGATTTGTGGGTATCAGTATCAAGAAACTGAAGAATAGAAAAAAACAGAATACGAAGTATTTCGATTTTCAAAATAGGGAAACAATTTCCAAATTAAGAGTTAGACATATGTGATGACTTTTGGATTTGGGTATCCAAAGGGATTTTTGAATCTGATTTCCAAACCACGGTTTGAGAATCGTGGAATAATCCAGTTAGGGTGATGGATTTAGTTAGGAGATGTAATTAGGAAAACACACTCGAATTTATGGTTGATATGTGATTGATATCAGGGGTAGGAAATCAGAGCACAAATTTCATACGTATTGAAATTAAATTCCAATTTCCGAAATCAAGAATAAGGAGTGATTCAGAAAATGGTTACGAGGATCAAATTCAAAAACTTATACAGAAGATAAAACAAGGATTTTGCATGCAACCACAATTAGGCATCTGAGGCACGAACTAGAGAAATCAGGGGAGGGAGGGTAAGGAGAAAGCCGTGAGGGAACGTTCCTCTCCCCATGGATAGGATTCTAGTACTACATGCGACCCTTAGCGATGAAGGCTGTGTGTCTCAACCCACAAACCATGAATACGAAGTCCAGCATGAACGATAAGATACTGCATGCTGCTCTTCTTCATTCCTTTCGCTGCCTATCTCCTTCAACAGCCCTCCACAATCCTCATTTTCCTCTTATCACAAGATGTTCTATCATATCGTCATGAAGAATCCAGAGGTCCCATGTAGAACACACTACAAAACGATACTGTTTCACTTGAGTAACTGTGCGACGCGGAACTTGAGGACTACCATATCGAAAAAGCTTCCTCAACCCCCTCCTCAACCCTCCTTCCTACACCCGAACCCAACCCCACCACCCTCGAGAGAGAGACACCAGACTCTCCCCATCTGCTAGCCACGAAGGCAGCAACTGCCCCTCACTCCAAGATGTCAACGCCAGCAGCGCGAAGGCCCCTATGGCCATCCATAACGAAACGAAGCAATGGATGGTATGGCCACACCTCGCCGAACCCGCCGACGAGTCACCATAGGGAGTTCAGGTCTTCGGAAGAAACGCCTGTCAGCAGCATAAAGCAGCAGGTTGAAGAGGGGGGAGGAAAACCGAATTACCCCGCCGCAATCCTCGCGCTCCACCATCACCGCCTTCCTTACGGCTCGCTTGCTCCGCCTCACGACCTTCGGCATACCCGTTCTCTGCTGGGACGGCAGCCACACGGCCTCCAACGCTCCTCCAACGCGCTGCGGTGTCGCCGCCAGGTTCTTTCGCTGGGCCGGCAGCGCTGCGCCCCCGGTAGCACAGCGCCGCCGGCCGCAACGGTCAGCCATCTCAGGGATCCAGCCAGATGCTACTGAGTAGTCGAACCCTTCAATTATTATTATTATTACAACGGTCAGCCGTCTCAGGGATCCAGCCAGATGCTACTGAGTAGTTGAACCCTTCAATTATTCATATACCCTATTACCGGATGGCTGAAGTTTATATAACCAACTACCGCTCAAATGGGATGCTGGGCCCGGTTCCCAGCACGTGTTAAAAAAAAAAAAAAAAAAAAAAGAAATGGACCGGCCAAATTATTCATATACCTTACTACCGGATGGCTGAAATTATGCTCATACCCAGCAGCCGCTGGGCCAGAACAGCCCACGTGGTGGGCATGAGCATCCAAGGCTCATCCCTGGCTGTGCAGTAACCCATGTCTGCACCAGGCTGGGCCCTCGAAACGGAGCCCAGACGACGCAGGCCTGCGCCAGGCAGTGTGACCACTCATTGCCCTTGGGAAGTCAAAAGTCTGAGTCAACTGTCAGGTCAAAGGTACCCGCCCAGGCCCTTGGTTGGATGCACTCACTTGTTTTGCGCAGGTACCCAGACAGCATCAAGGCCAGAAGGAATTCAGTTTCAGGCCAATCTGGGCCGTTTTTTGCATTGAGATCTGGACGGCTGAGGGATGCAGCATCCGGGGTCCAGACCCCACGTCAACGCTACATAAGCGCTGACTTCTTGACTTTGACATTCATTCAGTCTTGCGTCAATACTGACTTCACGCGTTGACGACAACAACACTGGCTCGACGCTGCGACGCTGGTGAGACGCTGGCTTTGTGCTGGCACTTGGGTGATTACGGTGACGCGATGCTGGCTTAGCATGGTGGCTGACTTGCTATTGTCTTCTGGGCATGCTGACGTGGCAGCTGCCACGCATTGCTGCTGACATGGCTGCTGCCACGTGTACTGTTGCTGACGTGACTCATCGTCACTCAGGAGGAGGTCATGACTGTGGGGTAATCGTGGACACATACCTGGTCATCTTGAGGTCGACATTGCTCCAGTGCGCTGATGAGGACTGATTGACATGCCATGTGGCACATTGTAGTAGAACTTCAGATGTACGTTCAGACTATTGATTATTTGAGGTGGTGATCGAGGAGGAAGCCAGAAGCAGAAGTGGGCATTGTCTCCCCACTCTCTAAGTCTATCCTCCCTCCTCTCTCTTTTCGTCTGTGTATGATTCTCCCATCTCATTCTATCTGGACATGATTCTGATTATTGATAATCATCAGCAGGTTTATATTCATCTGGCCTTGCATTGTTGACAAGTGTCTTCACGATCTGGGTTCATTGCAGCTGTGGGTACACCCGCAATTTTGCCAGCCTTTTTCATGGCATGGGCATAATTTCGTTGCCTGGAACTCGGGGCCTGCGGGACTGGGTATGCCCACAATTTGCACAGGGGAAAAGTGGTGTACTATGCGAAGTTGAACGGGGTTCCGGGTATAGATGCGAGTTGGGCGCTGGGACTGGGTATCGGGGGTATATTCCGATCTTTAAACCACCAGTACCTCCTAAAGTCGTGCCCATTAACAAGCCACAATTTTAGGAAATGTACGGGTCACTACAGGAGCGCCCAAATTCATCCGACTAGAAATGTTTCTTCTCTATTTTTTTCCCAGGCCTGTAGCTGGGCCAAGTACTGGTGATTTAAGTGGGGTGCAGATGCAATTTTCGGTTTTTTTTTCAATTCACATGTATCCTAATGCGTGTAGCTGTGGTTATCGGACCTGAATTTTTACCCTGAGAGTTGTATAATATTGTTTTTAAACCACCAGTACCTGGCCCAGCTATTGCAGCCAAGCCTCAAAATGCACTGCGCACCCCGGAAAATGAACTGCCAGCCATTTTGGTCCGGTGCCCCGACCGCCAAAAGTTGTGGCCGTATACGAGCTGCGTATTTGTTTGACAAGCGAGGAAAGGTACCGGTGGTTTAATGGTGATCTAACTGTTTGTTTGTTTGTTTGTTTGTTTGTTTGTTTGTTTTTGTTTTTTTTTTTGATATCTAATAGCCCAATGTTTCTAGGTACGGTAATGAGTAGTTATGGATTCGTACATGGGGGCCCAGAGATCTCCTCCGTGCAGGCACTGATTCGAAACCGGCGCCCATGGCCACAAGAGTCAAGTATCTTAACCAGTACAGCCAGGCACAGAGTGTTAACAGTGGATAGATACCTCAATGGGGGTTGTGTAAGTAGGGTAGCAGACCTGCATATGGTACCCTCTGTAATTATTTTCTTTTTTTTAGGGGTACCCTCTTTAACCCTACCATGCCCACTCTGACTAAATTAGATCTTCAACTTGGTTCACTTCACCCACACACACCACTAGAAGTGTGCCCATGCATGCTTCCCCCTTTGTTTATAAGATGGAAGGTTCTTTGTAAAAGGGCCTTTACGATTCAGACTCGTAAATGTGACCCCAACATTAAAGGGCCCTCTAGGCCAGAAATCAATTTCACGAGCAGCATTCCAAAAGACAAGTTCCCTGAGGCAAATGTCGCATCCAGTGTGAGATGAAAAGTCGTTTTGAATAGCCATAGTCAGGTCCTAGACGAACAGGTACTGGGTTCAAATCTTAAGACTGCGATAGGGTCATGTCTGTTCGGCAGTAAGTCAAAGGTCACAGTCCCAGACCAGTCACAGCCCCAATAGTCAATTGTGACTCAGACCAGGAGTCCAAACGACAGGCCGACTCAGACCAGGAGTCCAAAAGACAGGCCGACTCAGACCAGGAGTCCAAAAGACAGGCCGACTCAGACCAGGAGTCCAAAAGACAGGCCCGATGGCCAAAGCAGCAGCAGACCATGGGAAAGGGTACTGGGACACACACTTTGCAACAACAGGTACTGGGCAGGAGTCCCAGGCACTTGGAGGCCAAAAGCAGACCTCGCCAGACCAGTCCAGTGCTATAAAGGACTGGCCAGCCCCCCCATTACACAGATACTCATTCGCATGAGAGTGTGGGAGTGCTGAAGGCACTTGTGCGCCAGATGTGATTGAGCAGCGCTAGGCTTGAGAGCTGCGCTGAAGGAAGAGAGAGTTGGGCGCTGGCTGGAAGGAAGGCAGCCATAGCTGCACCAGTGCTAGTTAGTGTTAGTAGAAGTGATAGCTAGTAGAGAAGGCCGGCGAGTAGTATTCAGAGTGGATCCTCGTGTGTTAGGGAGTGTGCATGCATGATGAGTGTGAGTAGACCAGGACTATAGACAGAGAAGAGAGAGAAGTGAGCTATGGCGAGACTTACTTGTGGAGCGCCGTTCTTGATGATTGGCTGCTGGTGCTGATGAGCGCCAGGCCTGGAACTGAACTCTTGTCGGATGAAGAAGACTTGTAATTCTGTTGGGCGCTATACATTTTGAACTCGTGACTCTCTTTCTCTAATCTGGTCATGATAATTGAGTTGTGCTTCCTGGTTTCCACTCGTCTTCCATTGAATCTCGTGTGAGTCATTGCAATCCGTGTGATCTGTGTTACGTGCATGCTATCTGGTACACTCAAGCAAGTGACGAAAGGACAGGATCCTTGCATTTGAACCTTCTATCCATCATCTGCAGCTCTGTCCGAAGTTGTGGAGGTCTGGGACTATGATGTCTTCTTTTCCAAAAAAAATAAATAAATAAAAAAAGTGTGTGGAAAGTGTGTCGTGGATGGCCATTGGCTAAGTGTGGTTAGAGCACCGGTTGGAAATGCACATTGTGGTATGAGGTTGCGGGCGCAAAACTCCGTTGCCTCGCGCACGTACACGGGAAGGGCTTTCATAACGCAAAAGCCATTCACACACAGTCCTTGGGACGACGCATGGGAAGATTTATGGACACTGCCTGCACACCGCCCAAGGGGTCTAGGTCCATGGGTGTAGGATGCTGGACAGGGCCATAGGTGGTCTTTGGGGGTCTGAGAATCAGGGTCTTATCTTGCCCAAGGGGTCTAGGTCCACGGGTGTAGGATGTTGGATAGAGCCATAGGGAGGGCTGCTTGAGTGGTTGGTCTTAGGGGGTCTGAGAATCAGGGTCTTATCTTGGCTCCACTATGGGCCGGAGGGGAGGAGGGGGAAGGGATAGGTAGATTAAAGGGAGGGTTTACTGCCTGGACTGTCGATAACCAAAGGTCACTTGGACCCTCAGATCTGTCAGTCTCGTCAGTATGTACTAGTTCGTGAGGGTGCCATGGTCGAGCCTGGGTACAGCCAGTATGTTTCCCATCACCATGGCACCCGTACGAGAGTCCACACAGAGCGAACTTAGACTATGGTAGGGCCCATCTCGCGGGGTATAATCCTAGGCACACACTGGGTATTAGTATGGGGTACGTACTGGGTACTTCTCATCCCACAGGTATCTCACGATGCCTGTGGGTGGGGTGCTTCATCCGGGCTGGGGCCCGTGGGGATTCTCACTGGGGGAATTAGTTGGGATGATGGATTTTTGGGGAGCCTTGGGTTAGGAAAGGCATCATGCTTAGGATAGGGGAGGGCGAGATATCTTTTTTTTTTTTTTTTTTTCCTTAAACGGGAAATCTGCTCGAAGAGGTGATATGAGCATCCCCCCCCAGCAGGTTTCCTGGTTGCTCCAATCTATTGGTGGGGAGCCGCACCCTTAGTGGAAGGGCGGTTCGCTGCCTATAGAGTCTGCGGGATTGAAGCACACCGATGGGCGATGACTGCAAATGCATGGACCCCACCTGTACCCGGGTCGTCCTTAACCTTAGAGTTATGGGAGGGTAGCGCCTGCACGAAGACGTTCGGGTTAGTCAGGTACGTAAGCGTTGGCGCAAATCATGACTTGCGATCTGAGCATTGGCATATGGGTCATGGTACCATCATGGTGCCGTCCCGAGGCTACTCTGCCAATGTGGTAGACAGGGTGGTGGCCAGGCCTCAGGAGGTGCCCGTGGTGGTCCCCGCAATCCATCGGACCCCTCCCAATGGATGAGTACTACGGGCACCTCCTGAGGCCTGACCACCACCCTCTACCACACTGTGGACCTCTCTGGGGGGCGAAAAAAAAGTAAAAAGAGTCAAGTGTCTGGAAAACAAAAAGAAATATTGCATGGAAGTTGAATTTTGAGAGGGGGGGGAGAAAAAAAACCTGACAAATAAAGTTACACAAGCAAATAAACAAGTGAAAAAGCTACTTTGATGTACACTCATGATATAAAGGACGCTGGACCCGCTTTCCAGCAGGTGCAGCTCCCCACCAATAGAATGGAGTAATTAAAAAAAAAAGAAAAAAAAAAGAAAAAGCTACTGTCTATAAAGCTGAGATATAATGGAAATGCTGGAATGGCTTTTTTTTTTTTTTTTTTTTTTTTTATAGTATTTTTYTGTCCAACAGGTTTCAGGACCCTTGCAGTTTTTATTTAAAAAAAAATAGGTGATCTCCAGCCCTTGGAGGTGCTCTTATCACACCTCACAGGGTTGTTGACAGTCAACTGACGCTCAAAAAAAAAAAAAGAGTGCTACGCGTGTGTACACTGTATAGCAGTGTACACCGTTCACCCCCAATGTGCAGAGACCAACTTGTGCTTTCATTGACTTCAGGAGGTCTGCTATTGCTATTGATTCAAAGTTCAAACTATTGACTTGTGTATCAGTAATGGAGCCATCTAAATGGGCAGGCTCCGACTGGACAGGCGCTCGTACAGTCTGACCAGCAGTTGCCTGTCCCTGATGCATATTAAAAAAAAAAAAAAAAAAAAAAAAAAGTGAAGCATTGTGTGGTGACAGGGCAGATACACCCTCTTATATAGCTGGTGGTAAATAAAGGGTACTATTTTGTGAAGGAGATAGTGTTATGCTTGCGTCCGTTGCCGATGATGTGCCTCTGTGCAAAGGCGGTACCTTTTACTCTTTTTTTGGGACCATTTCTTGTGTTTTTGTGTTGTCATCCTTTTTGTGCAGGGGCCATGCTAATCTTCTTTCTCTGTATCACTCCAGTTTTTACGGATGTCCCGAAGGACAGGCTGTACCTTTTACTAAGTTGTGGTGTTTCCTTTTTTCCCCCTTTTGGGAGATTATGGGTGCTGCTGGCGGTACTGGGGTTGGAATTTTTATTGCCTTTGACCCAGCAAAGTCACCTTTTGTCGACTTGGAATTGTATTACACTACCTACCACTTGACTTGCTGCTGATGGTACTGGGGTTGGGATTTTGTGTGTCCTGTCCTTGCCCACAGGGCCATTGAAGAGTCCGAACCCGTCAAACCAGTCGCTGGCTGTTTGTAGTCGTTGACACAGCAAAGTCAACATTGGTTGACCTGGCCTTGAATTACAGTGCCTGCAATTTGACTTGCCTACGGTGTTGGACGGATCAGCGGGAGCGATCGACTTCGGTGCTTACTGGTTGTTCTACGTAATGGTAGGTCTTCACGGCGAGTGCTCTGCTTAATGGTGGTGCTTAACGGTGGTGTTTGGCGGCACGGGACTTGAACATTTGCAAGTTGTCATAAGAAGAGAGTCAGTGTACTCGGCAACCCATGGAGCAGCCCCGCCCCCTCCGTCCTGATATGACCCCTCACCGTGTGCTTGTACAATGTCGTGAACATCAGAAAGAAGCCTCGGCAGCTGCAGGTATGTCGATCCTGGGTGCCAAGGTCCGGTCCAGTCTTGATCGCGAACAGTCGACTCCGCGAGGTCCACGGCGTGTTTCCTTTGCCCCAAGTGTCACCTTCGACACCGAGTTCCACCCCCGGACAGGTCAGCAGGCGGAGCGACGACCCGCTGAGCCTGTTGTGACTGCGGCAACGCCTGCAAGGATGTCCATCCAGAGTGCAAAAGGGCAATCCGACGAAGATCGTGTGAAGTTAAATCCTCGACGTGTGTCCTTCGCCCCAGATACTAATTTCAACGATGCGCCCAACTCGACACTTCAGGTGCAGAAGCGACTGGCGGGAACTCCTATTGTTAGGAATGCTTCGTTGGGGGGCAATGCATGGCGATTAACATTGTTGTCATCTGATCCGTTGATTTCGTCTGAATGCCTGACTCCTAGTCGGGGTATTGGTGGGAAGCCACCGCCTCCTGTCGTGACCCCTTCATCATCCATAGCCAGGAAGAATGTCTTCGTTTCCGAGTCGCCGTCATGCACACAACAGCAGGGTTCCGGTGTGACGGTTTGTCCGCGCATTGCTGCCAAGTCAACGCCTCACAGTCGTGGCTGCTTGACAGAGACCTCTGTCCTGTCTCCTCCTGGTAGGATGACCATAAGCAAGACGCGGGAGGTACTAGAAGGTGCTGTTGTAGACTTGAACGCACCGACAGCATCGGCGTATACCCCGCTAAGGTGCCGAACCGAATCCGAGATGAACTCCGATGGGAGGGTACGGTGCTCGCTCTCTGGTTCTGGTTCTGGTTTTCGACTGTCGGCGGAACGCTATGACGTTGCTGGAATGAAAGCATCTTGTGTGGCGATCGGCGGGGCTGCCAGCTGGCAGCCCGCCGAGTACAAAATGGAGATGATACGCGCCTGTTCTTTGTTTAGCAGTCCCGTTCGGTCTCCAGGTGCGGCGGATGATCAGAAGGAGCTTTCAGAGAGAATCAAGGCGTTGAATTTGTCAGCCTCGAGAGTTCGCTTGCCGAGTGAACCAGCAGAGATTGCGTCGCCCGCTAGACGTAGCCTGAAACAGACAAAGGCAAAGGTTGAAACGTTCCGTACGAATGGCAAATCAGAATCCAAAAGCACGAAGGGGCGTGCATTGCTCTCGCCGCTTGCTTCAAGGGCCCGTCACGTTTCCCATTCAGAGAAACCAGCGGGGCATGCGACGACATCTGGTACCAAGCCGCCTCGGCCTTCCATATTGTCAAGCTCAGTGCCTGAGCGGAATCCCCTACCATGTCGACTATCCATTAGTCGCCGATCGTCATGCTACTCTTCTTCAGGGTTTGATCCCATGGCTAGTGCGCCACGAACATCGCGAATGGGTGCTCACGCGCGCATGGGCGACAGAGGTGACGCTCAGCACATTGAGGACGTCGACTTTTTGACTCACAGAGAGAGTATTGCTGATGCCGAGGAGGTGGGAAGGAGGACGAAGGTGAGTGGTGACTGCGATGGTGTCGGGAGAAGTCGCCGGGCGCTGGCAAGGTCGCTTTCTGCAGATTTTGGTGGTTGTGGTGTGGTGAAAGGGGGATCAGGACATGCAAGCAAAGGAGGAGGGGAGAAGGAAGACACAGCTGAAGATGGATCTGGAATTGAACAGCCTGGGCAGGTTATGGAGCGCCTGTCTGTTCTCGAGAATGAGAGACGAGGAGGGGGGGGTGAGGAGAAGAGGTCTGGTCAAGAAAAGGGTGAGAAGGCAGGGGGTTATGAGGGTGCTGCAGAGAGTGTACCTTGTGAGAGCTCGGAGGGGGAAGCGCATGATGCTCGATCAGAGGAACAAGAGGAGGAGGAAGAGGGAGTCACACTGACGTTTGGAGGACTGACATTCACAAAAAGGAAACTGGAGCGATTACTGGCTGCAGTTGCTGCACCACGAGCTCGGGTGGTTGAGCTGCGCAGAGATTGCAGCGCAGATGCTGCTGTGGGGACCATCAGCGAGAGCTGCACGCCGTCATTGCAGATGATAGCTGACGGCAATGCAGAAGCGGAGAAGCAAAGTGCTCCGGAGGCGGAAGAAGACCAGCTGGCTGACTTCTCTGATGCATCTGCCAATGAAGGCATGCCGCTTTGTGCAAATCCGCTGAATGCGGGTGGGGTGGAGGCGGAGCCTGCTGTGGAGTTGGGGCTAGATCACAAGGAGCCAAGGTGCTCAGGAAGTCAATGCCGTGCAAGTCACTGCTATGCAAGTCCGAGCGATGCGTCCTCTCCGCCCGCCTCTGAAAAGGATGCAGATGGGTTCAGATTGGGCAGGGCGTCGGGCATCATGATGCCTCCTGATGATAGCCAGGGAACAGATGCGGAGGACATTGTTGGCGCTGTTGCACATGCAGACGGAACTCGGAGTATGGGTGGGGGGAGCTCATTGGGAAGCAGAGAACATGTGCGAAACACAGCAGCCGGTTCTCAGCCCGAGTGTGGAGAAAATAACAGAGGTAGGGAAGGTATCAATGCCTTGGAGAATCTGATTGATTCCATATGCAGGAGTAACAGAAAGCATGAGCAGGAGCTGCGGAGTGTCCTATACAAGCTTGTAAGGTCATGAACATAAGGCCATGCTTCCCCCCCCCCCCTTTGTTTTTGCTTTTGGTAATTGACAGGCTCGTGTAGAAGCCGCAGAGCAATGGGAGGAAAGCGGCTCTTGCTGAAAAAATGAAAGAGAGCTTTGGTGTGTATATCATCCAGGGAGTGCATATGTGTGCACACGTGTGCAGAATGTGCAGATGCAGGGAGCGGACTCACACGTACGTACACACAGCTATAATGTATGTGCCATGTGGCAGTTGGGACAGTGGTGGGGAATGCAGGTGCACAGTCCGTGGAGAAGAGACGTTTCGGCCACTTCTCACTCAGCTGTGTGTAGAAGTTAGTTGTGGGGGGAAACCCCTGATCTTGATGAAGAGGTAGTGTTCAGGACCATTGAAATTGAACCTTGTAGCAGCACACAAATACACAGCCGGACACAAATTTTGATTTAGTCGGTAGTTGAGATATGCACACTCGTGCACATCATGCAACAACGCATGCATAGCCTCTGTGTGTGTGTGTGTGTGTGTGTGTGTGTGTGTGTGTGTGTGTGTGTGCTGTCTCTTATACACATCTAGATGTGTATAAGAGACAGCTCATACCCAGCAGCCGCTGGGCCAGAACAGCC
>BFEA01000218.1:873371-903198 GCA_003427395.1 Chara braunii
AAAAAAAAAAAAAAAAAAAAAAAAAAAAAAAAAAAAAAAAAAAGAATTCGGGTAAGTCGGACTTGGCCCCAGGTCACGTGGACTATCTTTCAAAGATATCTGAACGGATGTGTTACACGTGACTGTGTACCCATGTCGGACGACAGGATCTTTCCCAGATCTGCCCCGCCAGCGGCAGCCAAGCAAAGACGGCGACCATAACTGAACCATAGGCCAGGGGACGCCTGAGTAGACCATGACATCTGTGGTACAGGGGCCAAGGATCAGCACGGCACCAACTTCCCCAGCAGCCAACATAGACAAAGATAGTGGGTATGATGCAGGAATGAAGGGATAGACAAGGCACCCATACCTTCAGGAGGGGGATGGAAGGGGCAGCTAGGATTGGGCCTCTAGCAGTACAGAGGCCGCTGTGAAAGTCTGTCAAAGTCTGAACCATTGGATTGGCATTGTAATATCTGGGATGCTTGACCCAGTTTCCAGACCAGGTGCAGCTCCCCACCAATAGATGGAGCATCTCACCGACGGTCACCTTAGGCGGATGCTCTTACCACCTGCCGTCCAGTTTCGACAAGTTTTAGCCTAGTCCCGAACTTTTAGGAGGCCGGGCCCGACAATGACTGCCGTTGATAAATCGGATCGGCGGGTGTTGTTTTGTTTCAGCCTCCTGAAAGGTTGGAGGCCCACTATTTTCCAAACCGACAAGAGTACAAGAGTTTCAGCTGTGAGGTACAGGACCGAGGTCCCACTAGCAACAAGGTCGGATTGAATACCTGAATCTGGATGTGTTATACGCAGAGATGCAGAAAAGCAGTTCAATCTCGATTTCCTGCACCTGTGCGCAAACACGTCCAGATTCAGGCATTCAATCCGATCTTCATGGCTAGTGGGACCACGCTCCAGCAGTGTAGAGTAGAAGATGGTTGTGCAGGCCATTAACATTTAGCGTCCGAAGGTCCAGGTCTGCCGCTCGCAGGCCCTTACTCCACGCCGGGTCTTTACCATAGAGCAACCGCACTGGATCCATCTAGACGCCCCCCCCCCCCCCCCTCCCCTCCTTACAAATGCTGCCAAGTTATGGTTGTGCTATTTGATTTCCCGAGGTGGTTTGATTCCATTTTGTAGCACTCCTTTGTGATTTGATATGACAGGAGAGATTGATTTTCATCATTTTCCTTCTTCTACGATCAATTTTCTTATTGGTTGGCGTTTAGCTAAACCAACAAAACAAGCCGTACTATACATAGAGTAGCAAGAGGATGAGATAGATGAGGAATATATACAAAGAAGATTGAGAGAAGAATCTAGATTAGTTTTTAAATAATTAAAAAAAAAAAAAAACACCACCACCAGCACCATGGGGCTGCACTCAGGTTGGCCTGACAGGAGGTCAGGTACCCCAGAGAGGGGCTGACAGAAAATTTTGAGCGTCCCCAATTGATGACTTTTCATTTTCATCTCCTTTAAACTACTCGGGGACGCAAAGTCCCCAAGGAATTGTGCGTTCCACCTATCCTCGAGGATGCAATCAGAAAACAAAGCTACGTTGCATACCGTACACGTATGGGGCCTTTCCGAGTATATATCCCTAAGGAATTGTCCCTGGAATTTCCTTAAGAGTGTCTAGCGACGCCCTTAGTCCAAACTGGTTTTGTGTTGTGCACTGCATATGTTTCTCGGATCGGCAATATCGTTTAGGAAAAAAAAACTAGGTTAATTAAACTTAATTTTATGTTCGCCGACGAACATACTTGGGGCCGGGCAGGACCCCAGGCGGGGTCTCATGCAGTGCCAGCACAAAATTTGAAAAAAGCTGGAAAGCAAATATGTTGTGTAGAATTGCAATGCAAACAACTTTCGGCAGAGGGTCACCTCGCAGCACGGGAAAATGAAAAAAGCATGGATTTGGGATGCTTTTAGTGGGCGCAGAAAAGCCCCTTTGACAAAAAGGGAAAAAAGAACAATCCTGGGACTTTTTCCATGCCCAGGGTAGCTTAGGCGACGTGCACGGGTGCATGGCCGGGTGCATGGCCGGGTGCATGGCCGGGTGCATGGCCGGGTGCTCGGTCAGGTGCGGCTGGTGGGAAAACCTGATTCCTTTTTTTTTTTAACCACCACTACCTCGTGGAGCCATTTTTCTCCAACACGGCCGTTAACTCGCCATAAATTTGGGGGGTTGGACTACCGGAGCAAAATGGCTGGCGGCGCCAGCCGAAAGAAGGCCCATGCCGGTTGCGTTTCTTTTCCAGGGTCCGAAAAATGTTGAACACTGAACAAAGACACGCATTCTCAGGGCATACTCACAGTAGGCCCTTATAATCACAGAATCGGAACATCAACGGCCACATGGAGGCCTAATAAATGGAGGAATCGATTGGCCCGCTGCTTTGCGATTCTTCGATTATAACAACGTAGTGTGAGTACGCATACTCTTAGAGGGTCACTTTGCCCTGAATTTTTTGTTTCACAGTTTAGCAGCACTTGTTGTATGCTCCCTTAGTTGGATCTTCCTTCTGCAAAATCTCCGTGTGCAAGAGTCTATGTATCGACAAGATGTTTTCTCCTCCAATAGCAGAACGCTTCTGAATCGCACTGGCTTATTGGAAGTATGGATGGACGGGCTGGTGATGGCATGAGATGGTGAGGGTAGCAGAACATGTGATTGTCAATACATTCTCAAAGTCCATTGTCTTGTCGTACTCAAACCACCAGTACGCTTCCCAGCCATTTTTCTCCGACGCGCGTTGCATGCTGGTGCAACTTTAGGGCTGGGCAGCTGGAGCAAGATGGTTGGCGACAACAGCCCGAACGAGGCCCACGCGTGTTCATTTTTTTGAGACCGTGGGGCGTTTGGAGCCCTGGACGAAAGTGCCTTAGACGTACTCGTGGTTTAGGTTATCCGTAGATCTTATAAACTACACTTTGAAAGATCAGTGGTGCATTACAAGTTTCGGTTGTTTTATCTATCTCGGCCAGAAAGTGGCGCAACTCTCTGCATTTTTCGCTAGTGTCGAAAAACACTCTAGTTACCTCACTGGCTAGCGTGGGAGCAAACTTTGGGGGAAAGTTGTACATCCCCCTTCGACAAAACCTTTGTGTTAGTTTGCCCCCAAATGAGGCAAAAAGTGCGGCAGACACTTTTCGTGTGATTTTTGCACCATGGCTACGCCACTAACGCTCATTGTGCAAAAATGGCAGGAAAGTTTTTTATCGGCCCAACCATAGTGCAAAAATGACATGAGAAATATTTTTGAGGAATGCCGTGCTTTTTGCGTCGTTTGAGGGCAAATGCACACAAAGATTTTGCCATGAGAGAAATTTATAACTCTTCCTGAACTTTGGCAATTAAATCGTTCTTTTACACAGGTTTAAACCACCAGTACTTGGCCCAGTTATCGGCCAATTTATAACTCGTCGGATGAATTTTGGCGCTCCTATAATGGTCCGTATGCTTCCTAAAATGGTGGTTTATTAACGGTGTCGAGCGCATCGGCTCCCGCCTTTTTGCAAAGCGCGGGAGCCCTCTCGGCCATGTCACGTAAGAGAAACATAACAAAAAAAACTGAAATAACTCGGGAACGACGCAAAGTGTCCCACGAACCATCGAGACGAACGCGGTTGCATCGTCCCTTCGCCGCTCTAGTCGGGTGCGCCAGCTGTACATCCCACGGTCCCCTACGACAGGATAGGTTTCAGCGGGGCACATGTTGCCTTCCCTAAGGGGCTGTCACCACTCTTAGGGGCGTATCCCCACCGAGCTACTGACCCATGTGCGAGAGCTTTTAGATGCAATTGCAGAGGTAGGTCAACCGAGGGCGTTTGCTCGTTCGTTGTAGTATAGATACACGCTTGGTTAACGCCAAGTGAACCCAAGCGTCGTCCGTTCCTTAGGGCGCTAATCTCCTAAGCACGGAGCGTACGCCGGTCGACTAGGACGGTTTTAACCAAGCATGAAACCCAAATTTATCCTAGTCCCTTAGACGTACAACCAAAAAAAAGTTATAGCAATCACACATAATTACATCAAAAGAAGTCGACCGTAGTCGACAGGAAGGTATATCCAATATGAGATGGTAACTAAAAGAATTCGAATCATCATACGATACATCCAATAATACAATACCAAAATAAAATCCGACCACCCGGGTCGAACTCCATAAAAAAAAAAAATCATACGACCGTCAACGAGGACTTGACTTTCGACAATAACCTCGATGCAATCGACAAGGTAGTCGGTCTGCCTAAGTTGGTCTGCCTAAGTTTTGACTTGATGAGACGCGTCACCAAGGTTATTCATTTCGCATGCCGCCGACCTAAGATTAAACATGCACACTTGTCTTCACGCATTCTTACTTCTTAATCATATTGGATGACAGATTGTGTTACGAATGATTCTTGATCGGGTGCATTGCTTGAAGTGTTACATGTCTTTCCATCTAGGAAGTGGTCTGGGATACTCCTCCTCGTTCAATCACAAAACTCGGATCTCAGAAGTCGGGCCGTCTCCACCGAATCGGCGGAGTAGTCCCCCCGTAGAACGGTCCACTCTGGGTCGATAACAGGGTCGACTCCTTAAGCAACGAACACACCCCCCCATAGGCTTCCTAGAAAAAGAGAATGTATCCACTGCGAGTAACTTTTTGTTATTCTCACTTCTTCTAAGTTCAAAGTAACTTGGACAGAGGAGACAGAGGATCAAAATCTTTTGGATGGGTATAGGTGGATAAGGTCATTCAGGCTAGAATGGGTCAATCCTTAGGAAAAAACTAAGTCTGACTATCCTCATCTTTATTATATTCATAAATTTCTTTGACGGTACTTATCGAAATTATTCACTCCAAAATACAATTGCTTTTGTCATGCAGGCAGATGAAAGATAGAAAGAGGACAATAATTTTTTTTAATCTCAAATAGCAATAATCAATCTCCTTTGCAAACATTATTCTACCTACGTACCTGCACAACACGCAAAAACAGTAAGTTCAAAAGAAAATCAGTACAATCTCATACTCAAGTCAGACCTTTCCATTCACATGCATGACTCGCACAACTTCCCTTTACCTTTTCAACGAACATCCCATGAATACGGTGTCGAGCGCATCAGTCCCGCACCGCACAGGGCAGGACCCTCCCGACCGCGTCACACAAGAGTTTGTCTAATCCTCGTCGCGATACATATGGAGCTTTCGCAATCCGCTCCGGCCGAGTACGTCAGCTGTACCTCTCGCGAGCCCCTACGATAGGATAGGGTCAATGCAAGGCACAACTTACCTCCACCTTACGGGAGTTGTCACCTCCCTTCGGTGGGCGTATCCCCACCGAGCTACCAGTCCATAATACGAAAGTTAATCGGTTGCAATCGCAGAGGTGGACCAGTCGAGGACGTTTCTTGTTCGTTGTAGCATAGGGGGGACGCGTGGTCTCACGCCTCTATCGGACCCGCATGCGAACCGACGCACTGGGGGGTTAAAGTCTCATGCGCGACTCGTCGTCGGTCGACTAGGACGCATCTCACTTACTACACGTTACACCACAACACTCATACATACAGAACGACACAAAACAAATAACACAATAATACTTTCAGTCTCTTTTGTATCCATCCCATAACGTTCCGACGTGGAAATCAGATAGGCGACACACGCGAGATTTAGTATAAAACCGCGCGGACGCGAAGTCTTTTCATATCGACTAGCAATGTAAGCATACGCAAGCGGTCCCGATGGTGGCGTACTATGTAATACCCATAATCATGCGGTCCTCGATAATCTCGAGGGTCGCGTTCTACACTCAAGTGTCGGGTGACACGCGCCTTGAGGGGTTAATCTTTCGACGTTGAACAATCGTTCAGTGCGGTTGATAACCACACCCTCTTTTGCAGCCTGCGGAGAGTGGGTAGTACACAGGTTCATACCTGTGGTGACAATTGTCTCTTATTGCCCTGGAGGCCAGCTCCATCATCCAGAACCTGGAGAGAAAATCAAGGGGTTTGACTTTGACAGCTGTCACGGACTTTAACATCCAACTAGAAAAATTAACAAGCCATATCACTCAATAAATAAACAGGCATCCCAATACCCATATATCATATCAGGACTCGAGGTAAAATAAAGAAAGTGAAACATAAACCCATCAGGTATACAAATCATGCGACACATGGTTGTCATTCTCAATGCCTTCAAAGTAAGGCTCGTACACAGGCTTCAAAACACTAACCTGTATAAAACACACACGCAGACGAATGTCACATTGCCATACACCAATGTGGTCAACTTTGTTGTTCTCTGTAACTCACATCACGCCTCGCACACTCAAGCTTGAGTCATAGTCCAACTTTCCATAAAATCTCATATGTTTTCAATAATGGTCATTAAAAGAAGTCCGGTTGAAACCCTCAAAGAAACATATCAAATCTCAGGGCTAAAACATTAAGTTGAGGTACAAGTATGAACAAATTGTGTCGTGAGCCGACAAGTCCGTGATCAACCAACCGACCTGTTAGCAGTGATAACAGAAGATGATCCTCGTAGGATCAAGCTGAATCTTAGTTCAATCCTGAATTGAATCAATCAACGAGGGACCTGTAGCACAAGATAGGTCAATTCTCAGACTAAACTATAAGTGTATGGAGAATAAATCCCCATGTCACGCTCGCACTCAACCTCTAAGTCAGTGTCCAAAGAAAGGTAGATCCTGACAAAATCTCCCTTATACATAGTGGATCGCCAGAATCGCCACCTGTCAAAATATAATCTACCCCCTTTAAACTAAGAAAATTTCTGCAGCGCTTCCGGTAGGAAAAAAATCTTTCCATAATTTATATCAGTCCGAATATGAAAATAGAAATAATTTTCAACTTTCTAAAGTCAAATTTTGACTAACTCCTTGGATTTGCAGAAATTTCGGCAGCGCTTCTCGTAGATAAAGTAGCTTACCAAAATTTATACAAAGCCAAGTATAACAAATGATCCCAGAAAATGTGAGAACTGATCTAAGTAAAAAAAACTTAGCATGCAGGAATTGAAACTTACTCATATAGCTCTAGCACGTAGCGAGCTTCTAAAACAACTACTTATCAAACTGAAACTCACTCTAAGTAGTACTCTCACTCAGCCACATGCAAGGTCAAATCACAAAGGTAAATACTATCACCAGCCCAAAGTCAACTTGGCCAAACAAAAGTTCATAGTCTTTCAATGATTTATCCCTTATACCCAGCTTATATAAGGCATAAAGCTTGACCCCGCAAACTTGGAACAATGTCTAGCTTAGCCATTGAGTATATACAAACAGAGGGTACAACTACTTTTATCTTTTTGGGCACATGACTAGGTTAGTCAGCCTAGTCGCCTTGGACTATTTAAGTATCCAAGTTATATATAACTATCTGCACTTAATCTTTTGAGGTAGCATATGACCGAACCGATCATCTTAACTCGAGGTTCAGCCTGCCCCTTCTTACCACTATTTTATTCTTAATTAATATTCTCTTCAGTTTGTGATAAGCTATAGTCAGACCACCCAAACTTATAGGACAATGTCTGACTAGCCTGTTCATAGGTAAAGTAATAGTAAAATATAGCCAAGTTATAACATTTTGGTTTCAGCATGTGCATGGCGTTGTTATGAAACATGTCTGATCCTCTGCCCGATTTATTTCTCTTAATGGTGAAGCAGGAAGAGGTTAAGCCACCCAAACTTACGGGACAGTGCTCAGATTCCCTCGTTCAAAACCAAAAGAAATTGGGAAAACTCAAAATAAGCGAGGCAACCAAGCCACCTTAACTTATGGGACAATGCTTGGTCCCCAAAAAGTCAACCACAGACAGCCTTCGCAAGTCAGAGCAACCAGACCACCCAAACTTATGAAACTTGTCTGGTCCTCCAAGCGACTCAAAAATAAACATAGCACTGGGCCTCCTCAAACTTATGGAGACTTGCCCAGTCTTTGATTGACCTAGTCAGACACAAGCGATACTGTCTTCCTCCCATCCTTCCCCCAGATGCAATCCCTTCCCACAATCTGCTTTCAGTCAGTCGACAAAACTGGAACTGACATTGCGCATGCCTTCCTTTATTTAAGTTTGGTTTAAGTCCTGAAAGTCAAACCCAAAGTCAAAGTAAGGGTGTATGCAATATACTCAGTCAAACATAGCAAGAAGTGCAAATACGGGTTATAACCAGGTTTATAGAGAGAAAGCAATGGTTACCTCTTAATTCTCTGCCTCCATAACTCCTCCTAAGTTCCGACAGAGCTCCCACAATCGGTGGGAAGACTCCCCACAGAGTTTTGTTGCGGTCCTACGGGTTGTAATCCCGCTTGCCGCCTTCCTCTCGTAACCAATAGATTAGACTTAGAGTCAGAAGGGCAGAAGGAGAAAGCATTTAGTCGCTCAGATCCTAGAGTGGTGCACTCAGACTCGCGTAAGAGGGCCTTGTTTGCCTTGATGCGCCTGAGGGCCCCACAATGATGGCCAAAAACGTGGTAGGCTGACTGAACCGTGGCCCAAAAGTGCAAAACAATTGTCCTTTGATGAGTTTCCAAGTCACAGCAGCAACCCCCTTACGGCCCTCCAAATCGCAGGAATGAGCCCTCTCTCGCAGCTTGAGCACTCCTCTAAAGCCACAGTGCCTCCTCCTCTGACCGAACTGCTGCTCTGTAGCCTAGAGGGGCTTCTGTTCAAATAGACCACACCCTCGGTGCTCCTATTTGAAAGCATGACAAAAACAAGCAGTAAAGGCTCAACGGGGCACCTGTGCGCACAGCAACCGGACGTTTGGCAAGATAATGTGCCGCATCTGTCAGCTTGATTGGCAGTGAACAATACCTGCCTAGTTGATGCCTTTGCCTAATCATACTGGAAGCCAGATAGTCGAACGTTGTCCAACGAGTAGAAAATACTAATGCGACACCGATGAAGAACCAAAGTACGGATTTGAAAGTCAACGGAACAACAGCAAGACAGCAGGCCGTACGCAGTAACCTTCTCGCGAGCATCTTGAAAACACAGGGACTGGGAATGGGCCCGCCAAAGAGGTGCGTGCTTAAGATCCTTGACTCCCCTATCTGCCACCTTCTATCAGCTGCAGTAATCCCGCTGGCCAGCCAACAACCCGCACTGAAACAGCCAGGGCCTGAATTTCTTGGCAGAGCTATCCATAACATCTGCACATAGTCATTCCTCCTCTTTCCGCTCACCCGCTTCGGCGTCCGATTGCTGCTCGTCGGCTCACCCTGATCGCTGCCCCGTCCAGCTCCAAGTGAAGTCCCCCCCCTCTTTTTTTAGGTCAGTGTCAACGCTATGGTGGGTTGGGAAGCCGTACAACCCAGCTCAGCCCTCCGCACCTGTTTGCTCGACCTGTTGTGAGTAACGCCTGCTCACTCCACACCTATGATAGGGAGTTCTCCATATTCTCAATCAGCAGTGTGCTCTACAACACCCCCAGCATGTGAGTCTCAATCCCTCTCTCCTCCGTTAGTCTCCTCTGATTGTCTTCCATTTCTTCTCGACTCTTCACTTACCCCCCCCTCTCGTTCCCGTTCTCCTGCACGAACACACCGGCCAACAGGTAAGTCTCCGGCTGCGCGGTCGTCCCCCAACTGCTTCCTATGTATCAAGCCGAGTTATCACCCAGATGTCGACCACAGGGTACAGGTGGAATCGGGGCAGCCCCTCGGAGGTCACCCCGCAGCGACGGCTTCTAAGGTAGAGGCGATGGGGATCCCTGGTTTGATAGCGACGAAGACCAAAATGGTGAAGACAGGGGAGGACTTGCTGACACCGGTGAACACTATCAGGGGCCTTACCCCACCAACCACTATTCGTGCAAAAGAGAATGAACCTCCTGCTTGAATGAGGCCAGACACATTTCGTTCTGCAATACGCAGCCCTTTCGACACCTACCGGCCATATCGTCCATCCTACATCAAATCCGACACCACCATCCTATTTGCAGCTCCCCAAAAAGTCAAGCTAGCACTCTAATTTGCTTGATTCCATAGAGAATCGAGCAGGATCTCGGTTTTTACTCCCATCACTTCTCCATATCCACGCACCACTCTCCTCTACTAACTTTCCTTCTACTGACTTTCGACCACTTCTGACTACAGAATCGGGGTCGCCAGTTCCGAAAACCCCCGATTCGAGTCCTCCCTCGCCCGTTTTCATCAAAAAACGGGCGAGATTAACAATCTCAATCTTGCTTCTTCCTCGCCCTCCGCCATCTCCCGCGCACTAGTTTCTCTACTTTAGCCTCCTAACCACTAACTCTCCCGCCAATCTAACCCCGCCATTGCACTCGCCCGGGGTTAAAACCTCAATTTAGTATTTCTCCCACTCGATTCCACTAAGAATCGAGTGAGCTATCCCTTCTTGTTCCCGCCATACTCGTTTTCCTCCATGCTTACATCCGAATGCACGAAGCGCGACTTGTCGTCCAAGTTCGGCCCCTGCTTGCTGCCTTCGTGCTTTCTCTCTTACCGCTCCGCTTTCCTTTTCCCCCGCCTCCGCCTCATAGCGTTGTCCCACCACTGCGCAGCAACCTGTACAGTGGCTCTGGCGATCTTGGTGATAGCCTTCGAAGAAAAAAACCGCAACTAATGCCTCAAAGAGCCCTGCGCCCCTATACCCAGCTCCGACGACGACCGGCTTGGCAGTGTCTGCCACAGCTCCACCACAGTCTCCTCAGGTTCGCTTTGCTCAGGCAAAGTCCACCACCACCTCGGGCCTCCAATAGGCAAACTCCCACTGGAACAAACAATTACGGAGTCGAGGGTGCGGCCCTGTTGCGTGGCCTTGGTGCGGGCCTAGCGCAGATTTTGGTGGTAGTAGCCAATCTTCACATGACAACTTGGAGACCTCAGTGGGGGCAGGTTCCGTGGAAACAGCAGTTGCAGCCAGTACCGTTGCGGGCCTCTGCCTGGCAACCCCCCTATGCGCAGGCTGGTTCTCTATCTCGTGGGACCCAACGGGCATGCTCAACTCAAAACCTCTCACAGCAAATCGTGGTCAGCGGACGGTGCACCCACAGCGACCCCCGCCACCCTCGGGCTGCAGTCCCACGAACCCGCTCAAAATGTTTCTCCATTTCCCTTCCACTCTAGATTATCGACGCTCTTCAAATGGGAAGCGAGGGAAGCCACGACCACGGACCTCACCACTTCCCTGCACGTTTGACCTCTTCGGTCCGTGCTTCAACGAGGGAGGGATGAAAAAGTTTCGCCGACATCCCCAACACGCAGGAACCTGATCGGCCCCGCCGAAAAAGGCGCGTGGTCAAGGTCGTTGACTACCGTGACAGCCACCTGCGTCCTGCGGCATAACAACTGAGCCAGGCGCGTCGGTCCCGGCATCGACCTCAGAACCGATCACCGAATCAAAAGTACTAAAAAAATTCAGAAGTAGGAAAGATGATAAAAATAAGAGTAAACGTGAAGACATAAAAAGGCAAGGGGGCGAAAGGCAGCACGTCCCGCTGGCCCGTGATGCCGCGCACACCCAGGTTGCGCATGATTGCACCTCGCCGTCAATACCCAACGCGCACCGCTCACTTGGGCGAGGACCTAAACTACGTCCCGCTCGTGCGCCGTCAAGCGGACGAGGCCGCACTGGTGCGACTTGCAGGAAACATGCCAAATACCCTTGTAAGGGTATTTGGTACGACAACGGTCAAGCAAAGTGTAGGTTCACATAGGTGTGAAGGGAAATCTGAGTCATTCAACTTACTGACCTTGAGTGATGTTTGAACCGGCTCACTCAAGAAAGCTGAGTAATATTCTAATCAAATTCGAAAAGACGATCGTTGTCGAAGCTGAAAATATGAGGCCACAACTCCACAACTCGTGGTCGTTCCACTGAACGATGGCCGCCTCTCTCTTCAAATGTCCGAATAAGCAAGGGTCAGGTCCACTGAAAAGACTTTGATGAGATAACCCTCGAGGAGGGTGTTCCCAAAGTCAAGTCCCACATGGTCCCAGACGGTCGCACATTACCGCCGCAGCACCGAATGGTCTCAAACACAAATACCTCTCACACCGCATGCCGTAAAAAAATAAAGGTGGCCCTGGCTGACAACTGCATGTGCCTCGTGCCCAATAATCACTGTCGTGTGCACTCACTCTACACTTTCTTCATGCCGCCGGCCCACACACCACTGCCGCACAATCCCAAATGGGCACCAATGCCCCTACTACCGCCGGATCATGAGAGAATTGCCTACCATCACCACGCACATCAAAAATTAAAAGTGTGACTACAGCTCGCCGCGTCGTCGAAACCGATACCACGCCGCCGTGCCAAAAAATTGACAGCAGTTTCCCATCGAAGTGCCGCTGCCGTGCCAAAAATTTGGCAGCGCAACCTCACAAAAAAATATCATCGTTGTCGTGCTGCTAAAAGGACAGCGACCCACCTTAGGGAGACCTTGATGTTGCCACCCCTTCAGTCCGACAGCACTTCCCCACCGAAGTGTCGTTGTCGCCGTACCAAAAAAATTGGCAACACTTCCCCACCGAAGTGCCGCTGCCGCCATGCCAAAAACATTGGCAGCACTTCCCCCCCAAAGTGTCGTTGTCGCAGCCTCACGGCCGCAACACTTGCCCATTCATACAGCGCATGCACATAGGTGGGGCAAAAGCTCCCAGCCTCTAGCTATGGCCACCTCCACCACTTCTCAATTCCTTGCAGACCTCCACTATTCCTCCAGCAACATCCCTTCTATGACACTAGTCCCAGACGCAGCCTAGCAGCCACAACACCAAATGCCAAGGATTGGCTATTAGCTCCGGCCTCCCAACTATGGTCGTCGCTTGTCTCTCCCCCAAGTGCTCCTGCAGACCTCCAACACCTGGCCAACACTCCGTACTACACCAACAACCACTCAGCCAGCATCTAATTCAAGTAGAATGCCCCAACAGCATTGCCACAAGTGTGAGGCTGTTGGGTGGGGAGCTGTTTTTTATAGCCAGTCGAAGGCATGTGGGCTGCTGCTTTGCCCACAACCAGGCAAAATTTGTGGGTGCTCCTGACCCTCGAGCTAAATCAACGGCCAGGAGCTAGGAGCCTTGGTTTTCCCCTAGGAAAACCAAGATCATTAACCCCGAGAAGTACCGGGCCATTTTCCCAAGCCAGGTGCTCCTGGAAATGGTTGTACTCAGCCACTTTACTGTTGCCTGCTCAAAACGAACAGGCGTTGTCCCATCACCCCCTAGAACCTTCTGGGGCTGCACCTGTTCCACGGTCACGACCATATTTGCGGCCGTTACTTTTTTTCCCCCTCTCTTTTCTTTTATTTTCTTGTCCCCCCCCCTTCTTTTCCCTATGCAAGGGGCAACTCCAACAGCCAACCCCTCTCAGTCAACTCACAGAATCGAACTAGAGTCAGGCTCAACACGGGCTTCTACCCCTCTTGCCCAGCGCGCCCGTACCCGGACGTCCATGGCGCCAGGTGCAGGCGACGCTCTGCAGCCCGTTCACTAGTGAACGAGCGCAGACCAGAGGAGCCACACAGTGGGAGACTTACATGTTGGTCACTCCTCTCCCTCGTAGTAGTAGTAGTAGTAGTAGTTGCAGGACATATTTTCATGTTCTAGCAGTAGATTCATTCGACTTTGCCCATCCTGTAGATGGACTGTCGAGGTTCAGCCTCCTGATGAGTCGGTGGAAGTCCGATGAAATAGTCTGGCACAATCATACTTTTTTTTTTTTTTCCGTTATTCCGTTGGCTTTGCCAAGGGTCACGTCGCGTTATGGTATACCCACGAACTGTTGAAATACAGACCCGAGTTCGATCCCTGTCGAGATAAAAAAAAACAAATTGGACCATTTCTTGATTTACTCATGTCATCCTTGCGCAGGGGCCATGAACATCAGCGTGGCCTATCTCGGGCGTGTGATCTCTGCGATCGCACGGTCGAGATGGACCGCGCCATCTGCAAGTGAGGTCAGCTCCAAAAGGAGCTAGCCCAGTGGCATGTGCGATTCGATCTCATTATCTACTCGGTGAGAGTCATGCGATGTAACCCACTGGGCTAGCTCTTGTCACAACAGTGATAAGAAGCAACTCTTCTATAAGAAGGGTTTGGCCCTGGCCATCCCTCCTGCCTATGGCCTTTGAAGGCCCTGCCTGCCTGAGGCCTTGCACGCCCTGCCTGCCTGTGGCCCTGCAGGTCTCACCTGCTTGAGGCCGCAAGCGTCCGCACTAAGGTTAAAAAAAGTTTCAATCTTTCGGTCATATGTTATTCTGAATAAGCTCTTGGCAACGTCAGTCTCATCAAGTCCTTCAATTCAATGAAAATGTCGGACAACATCCGACATTCAAAAACCCAGGCAAATACCCTTGTCAAGGTATTTTCCCCGATAACTTTCGGATACTGGTGGTTTAAGGAAGTAGACGCTCGATTGACTCACCAACCAATAATGTGGAAAGCATGTAACTCGCTTGTCTCTGGATGAGGTGAATGACGGGGAAAGATGTCTATACAAAATCTAGCCATAACCATTGTAGGGTCAGGAACTCCAAAAAATGTTCTAATGTAAGTACGTCTGCAACCGCCACTGCCTGCAAACCTTGATTGTTATCATAATTTTCCACCTAACATTATGAGCATGAAAAATCATCGAAGTTGACATGCTAAAAATTTCACATACAACCCAGCTTGCCAAATTGAGATGGAGGCGGGGGGCACCTGTTGAAACTACCCTCGCAAAGGATTAAGACAGTGCAATTTTTCAATAAGTCAAGGAACCTCGTTGGCACCAACTTTGCATAATGGATTAATCGAGTCACCACAAATGGAGCAAACATCCATCCATTTCACGTACTCGGGCCTGGTGTGGTAAAGTTGTGTTGACCTTGACAATGTGTGAAAAAGGCCTGGTTTAAGATATTGTGAAAATTAGTCAATAAAGTTTAGAGGATTTTTTTTTTTTCTTTAATAAGTGGAGGACAGCGCATGAGGATAAAAGTGAATGAAGGTGCAAGTGTCGGCCTCATCGCTAGAGCAGTAATGATCAGAAGGTTTAAGCACCGTGGTATGCTATGCAATATCAACAAGTGTTTTTTTTTTCAACAAGATGTTGTTTGTTGTGAGAGTACAGTTCCACAATGTCTTATTATTTTATGTTTAATTGCGAAATTGGACCACAGTCAATGCACGTAATGTCATGGTGATGGTGATGGTGATGGCCCGGGCAAATCACAAATAAATTTGACTATGACCTTAACATTCACTTGACATCGAATCCATCAAGCAAAATACAGGAATCACTATGTACAATACATAAAGAGAGATGACAACAACTAACTAAGCAAACATTTGTGCAAGTGAGATAACACACGTGCGTCATAACCAACAGTCATGGTGAGAGTCAGGAGACATAAAACCAAGCACAACACACAGATTTCTCCCGAACGTGATCAGGCTCACGTATAAAAATCAATGACACCAGAGTCTGTAACTCGAACCGATAATAGGCGTCGTGCCCATAAACATTGTAGCTCCTGTCTAAGTATCTAGCGGTTGACCCTAGATGTTTCATCCGATCGCCGAAACCAAAATCATCAGGAGTCTTCATTGTCACAACGGAGATAAAAATTAAAGTATCGTGAAT
The DNA here is from genome assembly GCA_003427395.1 of Chara braunii. Taxonomy (NCBI): domain Eukaryota; kingdom Viridiplantae; phylum Streptophyta; class Charophyceae; order Charales; family Characeae; genus Chara; species Chara braunii. The sequence goes on from BFEA01000218.1 coordinate 888,983, forward strand.
TCCTTTATAGTGCTCTAAACTGCTGGGACCTTGCCTACTCAAATCAACCGATGTCCTACACTACTCTAGAAGGTTCATATCTCCGAGAAGGTACCAACGGCACCAAACCCACTTTGGGATCGGGACAAAACTCACCCGAAAGCACGACCAACGATAAAAGTTATCGATAATATTGAGAAAACCAGAGTGAGAAAAATAGATAAAAGAAAGAAACTTGAAAGGAACGGATTCAAACAACCTCTCTAAATTCCTACGACAAAAGACCTTACAGAGGACCCTTCTTTCAGAGCCTTGTTAGAGCATAAAACATGACAGCCATTCATACCTTGAAATGCCACTGCTCATAACCCGCATTCGGACAGGGATTTTTTTCACCAATCAAAAGATAAGATACCCAACTGTCTCACACCCAATCAAACTTATTAGAGAACCCACGCAACATGTTATCAAAGTAATCATCCAAAAAACCTTGAAACCTTAATTCAACCTTCAATGAGAACAAATAGGTGCCCTTTGTGCCTAACGTGTTAGTGAGTCTCCTCGCCTTATGCAAGAAGGAATTGACCACCGCCATCCTTTGTCATCTGCTAACATAGGAATATGCATCCTGCATGTTATAAAAGTGAATCTCATTGTTTCTCACGCAGTTATGATTTTTGTGGATATTTGCACTGCAAACACCCGGGGGCCAACCAAAATTTCTTAGCCTGCATCCCAATGACTATCAATGGTCCAAACAACTTGTACACTTCAAAGATAAATTTGTATCATAGGAATGCTCGAACTTCCTAAGGATATCCCACACCTTCCTTTCCTCATTCCCGTTATCTTTCATGACTTTGACAAAAATAGAGACATCATCAATAAGGCGAATACCACAACCAAAGTCTTATTTGTTCATAAGGAGAGAAGAAACACAAACTTAGAATAAACACATAGTAGGAAAACAATTGTCGGACTCAACGGCTTGCTTATAGGTATCCCAACAGTCTGCCTCATGATCCTAACCCCAACACACACGAAGGTGTTATCCAAATCAAAACTCACAAAATTCAGCATCTCCTGAAACTTGATCACACTTCAACCTTCTTATCGCTTACCTCTCAACATTTTGACACTCTTTGCCTTTTTCTTAACCAACACCCCTTCCGTCCCCATTTTTTTCCAAAAATCAATAATCCAACGAAGAGCATTCATAATTGAACAATGTGGAAGTCTGTGTAGCATTGTAATCGCGTTTGGAGGCGAACGCGAACAAGCGTCCAAAATTCTCCAAACGCGAACATAAAAAATATTTATAAAAAAAAATAAAAAACGTTTTTAGAAAAATCTGAAAATAATATATGTTATGTAAAATATTAATACAAGCAACTTTTGCCTTGGAGTCATGTTCAAATGCGTAGCCCATCATGAGTTAAAAATAAAAAAACAAACCTTTTTTTTACAAAAAAAAATACGTTCATCCGAACATGTTCGCGAGCTGTTCGCACGAACGAGCGAACACGTCCGTGCGAACGTGAAGGGGTGCGAACACGTTCGGCGTGCTACGCAGGTGAAAGTTTGCAAAATATTTCTTTCACGCTGTAAATAGCAATCAACATTTGTTTAATCTTACCCACATCCTTATTACATTCTAAACCAACATATACGTACTTTTCAAGTTGAAGTGAGATCGTTTCAGTAATTCGCAGATCATCTGATTCAATCGTTTATATATCTTCTTGCAGCCTCAAACACTACACTTGAAGAAGGCGGGGCAGATCTGTGTTTATCAAATAATATCTTTGTGTTTTGGTATGACATAAACTCTTATTAATCAACCTTCCTTATCCCACTTGAGCCATAGCCATATCCTTGAGCAGTTCTCTTTCCTATCTATCCACCCAAACCCCATATTGGTAAAAAAAAAAAAATTATCCCCTTTTGATACAAGATGGGACAACACACCAACCCCAGATTATGGTCCACGTACACACATCCTAGACACTCAAACCTCTCACACTATTCTCACACAGCCTTTTCGAAACACGTTTGATCAAACACCTGAAATCTCAGTTAAAGCAGCTATCCAGGTCCCGACACCGAAATTCAGGGACAGTGAAATCCAAGTGACCCAAGGAATCCGTCAATTCCCTCCATAAACGCCTTAGTGCATCCTGCTTGATCAACACAGGTATGTTCCTACTGTTTTTCAGTCAAGCATGTCCACACTCTCATTCATTCAGACGTCAACAAATATGTTCATTAACTTTAGTGAATTCACTTGTACGTGAGTCACACGTGCACACCACATGAGTATTAGTTGCATACTTCCGAAAATTGAAGAGTAAATCACCGATACTTCTATTCTTCAATTTCAAAAAATCAAAGCTACAAATTTGATATCTTATCTACAAAATAACAGCTACACTTTTTGCCTCAAAATATTTATATTTTTACTCGTTCGATTACATGTTAATACACTCTCTACCATCCTAGCACAAGTAGTTGATTGAGATACATTAATAGCAGTCATATTATCAGTAATAGTTGAATCATAAATCTTTAGATTTATTAAATACCTATTAGACTTTTTTGTTTACAAATTATAAAGAAAGGAGACCCAGAAGCCTTATTTTTCTCAACGTTTTGACAATTGGATTTATGTATGCATTATTTGAAGTAGGTCGTTATTAACTAATTTTTTTAGTAATTGTTTAGTATTACAATTTGAAAGAGGTACTTAGATCATCCTTATCCTTAGGGAAATGCTTTAGGAGTTGTAGCTAACCACTCGCAATGGGTGGACCACCATTTTTTTCCAATCCTCATCCATATCAGCCCTCTTCATTACATCAATGCAGAAACTCTTGATACCTGGCTTACTAAGTCGATGATCAAAGGTCACTCGCATCATAAGTTTGATCCTCACGTGGACACCAAAACGACGTCCAGTCAGCCCAAAGATTCTCAAACTTAAAGAAAAACGAACCCTATCATATGGTAAGGCTCTGAAAGATAAAAACTCTGAACTGATTTCATAAAACTCCACTGACTTAACTCCTTACGAGAGTTTAGATTAAACAGAAGAGAGGATAAAACACACTTTAAATACAAGAATTTCGAATAGAACGGAATAATAATAGAGAAACGAATGAAACTCCTAGAGCGGAGCCACCATTTACTTTTTTTTTTAAAATCGGCGAGGTGTTGTATTTCCTCTTCAATATTTGTATTGGTCTTGCAACCAATCTTCACTGGTACATAACACTCCAACAAATGTAACACCTTATCCCTGCAAGCATATAACAACCAACTCAACAAAGAAGTGACCTACTCTTCAGTCGAATGAAACACCATATGAACACCAATCTATTTTTTACGAAAAAAAAAATCCTTCCTTAATTTTCCCCCTGCACCTTTCTCTTTCGCCCGTCCTTTTCCACTTCCCATGGCATGCCTTATCACATGATTCATAAAACTTGATAAAAGGGTTAGTTAGTCTAATCGAGTTTTTCTCTACATCTAGCAAATCCACCTCATTACAATGACACAACGAGATATTAATATATTAATCAATACCATACCTTCACAGCCATGAGTAAAGGCAGTGCTTACATCTGCCACTCTAGACAACATCAATATTCAAGCATCGATAAACATGTTCAGTCCATCGGACAGGAAGAGAACGAGAGGTGGACCGATGTAAACGTGCCTTGACCAAAGGGAGATCAACACATAGACCAAGGGATCCGCACAATCTTCAAAATCAAACTCATGGACCTCAACGCCTCAAAATATCCTTCAGTTTCCTTGTCCACGGGATGCAGTCCTCGAGGATCAATTGAATAATCATCTCATGGAAAAAAGGTTGAACTGCTTATCCCGTAAATAGAAAAAAAGTGAAGAATTCTCTTTTTGTAAGATAAAAATCAAAAGAGGACAACAAAAAGTCATCCGTAGGAAGAATACAATCAACGAAGGGTTCAAGGGGGAACAAAGACTCAATCTTACTCCTTAAACTTCTACAATGATGTGCCCATGACCACAACACATCACGCCCAGAAGATGGCCCTAGAGTTCAACAGAGTGATCATCGTCCATTGTTGATACGTCATTTCGTGAAGGCGAGTAGTTCGATACTTCCTGCACCAAACTTTCCTTCCCTTTCAATTTTTTGCCTCTTGTGCCTATAACCTTGTCTGTCCAGTATTCCGCAAGCTTGCAGAGAATTTGGTTCACCATCCCCAACTCAAGCCCCACCTCCTTACACAACAACTTCAATCCCGGCCTCGTGTAGTTCTTGAGAATCCTCTTTTTATCTTCAATAAAATTAAACCTCTCATTCACGTCGAAGGTCATTCTCAACTTGTTACCTAGATCGCGGTCCGGGGTAGCCTTCTTACCTTTTCTCACGGATCTGTTGGCCACCGCCTCCAATCCCGACTTCAAATTTGTCCTTTCGGACCTTTCCATATTATCATTTTTGGAATATTCACCCGCTGATAACTTTTTCATTTGCTTTTGAAGGTTAATCACCTCCGCTTAGGCATTCGCTCTCTTCTTCTTCAAAGCTTCCGCCTCTCGACTTGGAGCCCGATGCATCTTCTTCCCCAGTCATAGTTCAACTTTTCATAAATCGCATATCTTTATAATGGTCATTAAAAAAAGTCCAGTTAAAACCCCCAAAGAAACATATAAAATCTCAGGGCTAAGGCAATCAAGTTGAGGTACAGGTGTAAGCAAAGTTGTGTCGTGAGTCGACGAGTCGACGATCAACCAACCAACCTATTATCAGTGATAACAAAAATTGATTTTCATAGGATCAAACTGAAGCTAGCCCAAATCCTGGATCGAATGTCCAAAGAAAATTTGTATCATACGACAGGTTAATGCCCAGGCTGAATCATCAGTGTATGGAGAACAAATCCTCATGACACATTCTCATTCAAGACTCTCCCGATAACCAAGCCTAGGTCCACCTCTAAGCTAGTGCCCAAAGAAAGGTAGGCCTATGGCAGAATCTCCCCCATACAAAGTGGATTGTCAGAGTCGTCATCTGTCAACATATAATCTATCTCCTCTAAACTGATAAAATTTCGGCAGCGCTTCCCGTATGAAAAATGCCTTTCCAGAATTTATATCAGCCTAAATATGAAAACATAAATAATCTTCAACCTTTCGAAGTCAATTTTTGTCTAACTTCCTTAAATAGCAAAAAATTGGGCAGCACTGCCTTTAGAAAATGAGACTTCCCATATTTTTACTAATCCATATATAAAAATCAGACAAGTTGAACTTTTGAAAAATCAAATTTTAACTAACTTCTTGGATTTGTAAAAATTTAAGCAGCGCTTCCCGTAGAGAAAGTAGCTTACCAAAATTTATACAAAGCCAAGTTCAAAATTCAAAATGACTTTGGCTTCTCAAGGTCTAATTTTATCTAACTCTCTGAATTAGCAAAAATTTTGGCAGCACTCCCTTTACAAAAGGAGACTCTCCAGATTTTTACTAAGTCAAAAAATCAGACAGACTGAACTTTGAGAAGACAAAATCTGACTAACTCCTTGGTTTTGTAAAAAATTGGCAGCATTTCCCGTACAGAAAGTGGCTTACCAAGATTTATACAAGACCAAGTATAATAAATGATCCAAAAAAATGTAGAAATTGATCTAAGTAAAATAAACTTAGCTCAGAAAATGCAGGAATTGAAACTAACTCCTATGGCTCTAGCACGTGACGAGCAACTAAAACAACTACCTATCAAACTAAATCTCAGACCAAGTTGTAATCTCACTCAGCCACATGCAGGCCAACCCCACAAAGGTTAGTACTCTCATCATCCTCAAGTGTGACATATGAGGGGCATTCCAAAGAGATAAATCATTGAAAGACTCCGAACAATTATTTGATAAGGTTGACTTGGGGACGGTGGGAGTACTTACCTTTGTGGGTTGGCCTGCATGTGGTTGAGTGAGATTACTACTTGGTCTGAGCTTCAGTTTGATAGGTAGTTGCTTTAGTTGTTCGCCACGTGCTAGAGCCATAGGAGTTAGTTTCAATTCCTGCATTTTATGAGCTAAGTGAGTTTTTGTATATGAAAGATAAAACTTATACTCTTACTTTCTCTTACTTCTACTTTTATCTTTAACTCATCTCTGATCAATATCAGATATTAATGAAAATTTCGGCAACACCTCCCTTAGATAGGGTGGAGTGTCAAAATTCTAAATAAATAAAAGTAAACTAACTTTTAAAAAATAAAAATAAACTTATTCTTAAAAAATAAAAATAAACTAACTCTCTAAATCTGTTAAAATTTCGACATCAACTAACTCTCAAAATATGTCAAAATATCGACAACACTTCCCCTAAAGAAATACACGTTTAATAATTTATACAAGGCTAAATATGAAATTCGAAATAAAATTTTAACTTCACAAAATTAAATTTGGTATAACTCTATGAATTAGAAAAACTTTTTGTAGCACTTCCCCTAGAGAAGTAAACTCTCGAGATTTGTATTAAGTCATATATAAGCTAGGTTACCAATGATCCGGGGGCCGGTCGTCTCCCTCGGACGTCTCCCCCATACGTCCGGTGTTGGTGCGAATACCCTTACAAGAGTATCCGCCCTTGCCTTTGCAAGCGACAGAAAACAGTTTGATTTAAAGTTTAAGTATGTCGCGCTAGGTGCTGCCGCGTCTGTAACTTATGTTGACTAGGTGGTTGACTAGAGTAAAGAGTGTGTGGGCGCGCAAGTTTGAGGCGCGCGTGATTTTCCCTTCGTTTGGCTACATTGGCAGACGTGGCGTGAATTTTGGTCAGCATATGTCATTTTGGTCTTGGTTGGACTGATTAGCCTATGAGCACCTTGTTCTTTGGTTCCGCGTGATACGATGGACGGTTTAGTGAGCCAGTGTGGACATGGGCGGAATCCAGATGATGAGACCTGATGGATTCTGCCGGGTAAGGGTAGTCGCGGCGCGGTCGGAAGATTGGTGCAGTTTTTGTGGACGTGTGGGGAAATACAGGGTAGAACGACGTGAGTTTGGGTGGTCCCTTGTGCAAGTGTGGGCCGGAAAAGTGGTATAGGGCGTTTTCTTGGCCCCAAGGGCCGTGCGCTACCTCTCTATAAGGCGTGTCAGGCCTGCTGGTACCAGGCTTGGGCTTAGCCCTATGGGTTACAGCACCGGACTAGTATGCAACAGACACAGGGATCGAGGCCAACGGCGTGCGACGAGGGAGCAGAGGAGCGTGGCGGAAAGGCTTGAAGGGTTGATGGGCCGGTAGGACTATCCCCCTCGCCTTTTGCTACCACGGGGGCCGCAGCTTTCGCCTGGTTACCGCGTGCTTTGCGGTTCTTATATGTCCATATATATATGTATATATATTATTTTATTTCGAAGTTTTAATACTGTTATTATTTATCCCACACCCGTAGGTGGGCTCGAAGCGCGCAGGAGGTATGTTTTAGCCACGGGATTGCCTGCAGTGCAATGGCCAGCTGTTTCCGGGGCTGTACCGCGGTGCCATGGATGTGGCTGGCACTCGAAGGCCCAACTCAGTACGTACACCCATGAACTGTTGGAGTACAGGCCGGCGTTCGTACCCAGATGAAGGAACGATGAGCAAAATTAAATATCCTGAATTGCGTGGGGCCATTCGTCCCCACGGTCCAGGCTGTGTCCTTCGGGACATCCGTTAAAAATTGGAACGATACAAAGGAGATTAGCATGGCCCCTGCGTAATGTTGGCACGCATCTACCACAGCAGAGGGACCGGGTTTGTGCATTTAAGCACAGCAGCCGGTGCCCGCGCGAATTCTGAAAGGCTGCAGGAGGGACGGCTGGTCGGCGCCAGTCCTTCGGGACATCCGTTAAACTTGGAACGATACAGAGAAGATTAGCATGGCCCCCGCGCAAGGACGACATGCATAAACCGGAAAGCGGCCCGAGCTTCTGGACTTTTGGTGTGCTGACAGCACGGAACGCCTCCCTGGCACTGTCGGGTCGTCTGTTAGGAGACCGTACTACGAGTAGCACGGACGAGGTAGTAGGCCAGCATAAGCGACGGGTTTGGTCGGGCCGAGGCAGTTTTTTCTTTCTCCATGGTTTTTCGGCAGGGATGGACGAAGCGAAAGGGGGAGAAAGGAGTGAGTAGCGCCATGCAGTAGCGGGCGGAGGGGGATAGACCGATGAGGCGCAGGGGTAGTAAGTGGGGGGGTGAACCTGGACGTGATCCTCGACAAGGTGTGTACGGGGTAAGAGAGCGCAGAGCAACGGGAGATAGCGCAGCGGGCCATCGGACTGCGCTAGGCGGATGGGAGTGCAGCAAAGGGCATGGCAAAGGCGGGCGGCAGGGAAAAGGCAGAAGGGCGCAACGGTGGGTGAACCCGGACGGGCTTGTGTACAAGGCGCATGCAAACGAGAGGTGAGAAGGCGGAAAAGGCAGCTGGGCGCAGTCGAAAGGCGGTAGCACTCTCGATCCGGGACAGAAGCGAGAGGGGGAAGAAGCGATCCCGAGGATTTAACACCGGGCGAATCGCATGGCGGTGTTAGTTTGAGGAGAGAATTAGTATAGGAGGAGGTTAGTGAGAGATGGTGCGCGGAGGGATGGCGGGATCAGCTATGGTGGAAATCGGAGAAAACGCACTCACTCGCCCATTTCTTAGGGAAAATGGACTAGGAAAGTTAGTGAAAGGGAGTTTTTAGGTGTGGCGATCCCGATCCTATAGTTAGACTGAGAGAAAAATTAGTGGAAAGAGAGTTAGTGGGGAGTTGGGCTGCACGAGGCTATGGCGGAGAGGAGAAGACGTAAGGGGCAAAGAATTGAGGATCCCACACGATTCTTGATAGGATCAAGTGGAAGAAGATATTAAGTTGGTGTTTTGGTGCATGGCGATCCTAAATACGAAGTCAGAATCGGGGTTAGATACGTAGGATTAGAGTTAGAAGAAAGAGGCGCCACGCGGAGCTAGGAGGGAGCGTGTATGAAGAGAGGGAAAGAGGTGGGGAAATGCCGAATGTACTTGGTCGGGGTTTAGCGGTAGGTTCGTAGCTGTTTTACTCGCTTTAAAGACCCTTGGAACGACGGCACACCCGTCGCATTTTGGCAAAAGGGGCCGTTGTGACCTTGCTCATCTTGGTAGAGAGAGAGAGAGAGAGAGAGAACGGAAACGAGGGGGAGTAAGGCTTGGTTGACGAGCGGGTGCCGGAGTCGGAGCACGATCCAGAGAGAGAGAGATGAGAGATGGCTATGGCGGACATGGATATGTCTAGCTCGCTCGATTCCCAATAGGATCGAGTGAACCAAGACTCGAAGTTGGGGTCTTGATGGATGGCGAGCCCGACGGCGGTCTCCATTCATGTTGCAGAGCAACAGTTTGGACGATACAATCGCGAAGGCTGCGCTATAGGGAGATAAAAACCGGTCGGGGAGAGAAAATTTGGTCGCGAACCTATCCCCGTTCTGGGAGAAGGTTCATTCGATTATGCCCCTTCTGCAGTTGGGAACCGTGCGTGCAGGGTTCGAGACTTACCTGGGAGTCGCGAGTGAGAAGAAGTGGGTAGATAAGCAAGAAGAGACGAGGGGTAAGGGATTACTCACCTGGCCAAAGTGCCTAGGTACTAGTAGGGATGCCGGCCAGCTGCGAAGGTTATGTGCAGGAGCACAGTGTCGAGTGGGTTGGTATGAGTGTGGGCCGGATGTTATTCATTATGTTGTGTGCATGTGATCTGGTTGGGTAAGGCTGCGTGGCCCGACAGAGAGAGGAGGTAATACATATCGGGGAGGGAGAATGTGCGCACTTCCGAGATAGGAGAAACAAAAACAAAGTTGCAAAGTCAAGAGATTACCTGTGGTCGTTGACTGTTATAAAGAAAGGGGCACCGAGCCATTTGTTCCCCCATCAGGTTAATGCTATATGTGCGGCAGACTTCTGTCGTCTTGGCCAACCGAAAAGGGCACGGCGTGTGAATATTGCAGCTCAAACACTACGGGCTACTATGTTGGTATAGGTGACCGATATGAAGTTACTAGATACCTGTTGATTCCGCTGCTGTGCGTTCTGCGTTTTACTTTAGTTGTGTCCCTTTGCTACGGCAGTCTACTGTGGACAGCTGTGCCATTTCTGAGCACGGCTGTTGAAAGCCGCGCGATGATAGTTTCGCCAGGGGAGGCAGTCGAGCAGTGCCAAGAAAAGGCTGCTGCTGCAGCAAGGTGGAGCGGCAGCGAGGGGGAGTCAGTGTTGTAAGATGGTCACAGACTGCTGTTGCTGTGGACTGTCGTTGGGCATTGCTGTTGCGTCAAAAACTTACGTATGAAATGCTGTTATGTCTGAGGACCACTACACGCTGGTGAGCGGCCGCGATTGGGCGAGATTTGGAGGGGTGATCAGATGGACTTGGGGAGGTAACTGAACTTTGGAAGGAGGGTTATTGCTGCAGATTTGGGAATTGTCAGGTGCAAGGCGTCAACGGCTGAGTTAGAGTGTCCAAGCTGTCACGTTGGCCACTATTGCGGGGCCCTCAGGCGCTGAAGGTACCAAGGCCCTCTCCAAGTGAGATTTGAGAGCACCCCCTTTGTATCTGAGAGTCTCAAACCTCCTCGTTCTGTCTTTCTTATTCTAAGTCTGGTCTTGTTCCGAGGGGAAGGCGGCAGGCGGGATTGCAACCCATAGGACCGCATCAAGACTCTGTGGGGAGTCCACCCACCGATTGTGGGAGCTCTGCCGGAGCCTAGGCGAGGCTTTGGAGGCAGGGAATTGACAGGTAGCCATTGTTGTTCTCTCTATAAACCCTGTTATAAACCCTATCCGTACTGCCCATTGCATCGCTGACTGGATATATGGAGTGAAGCCCTACTTTATTTTTGGTTTGACTTTCAGGACACTGAATCAGGCTAAATAAAGGAATGTTGCGAAGTTCCAGTTTCCATTTTTGTTGACTGCGTGAACTCAGACTGTTAAAAAGAACTGCATCTGGGGAAAGGTAGGATGGGGTTTTGTTTTGTTTGATGGTTGACTGGGTCGTTAAGGCTGGGAGGTCCCCATAAGTTTGGGGAGACCCGGCGCTTTGTTTCTTTTTGGTTTTGCATGGAGAAATTGGACCCTTCTATAAGTTTAGGGGGTCTGATTACTCTGAAGGCTGGGATGTCCCCATAAGTTTGGGGAGACCCAGTGATATGGTTTGCGTGGAGGGTCAGACTGTTCTGTAAGTTCAGGTGGCCTGACTGCTCTGACCTGTGAGGGGTTTGATTGTGCTTGATTTTTAGGGACTCATGGCGCTCAATAAGTTTTGGTGCCTTGGGTTGCTCTGTTTTCATTGGGTTTTTACTTGTTTCTTTGGTTTCTGAACGAGGAGACCGAGCTGTTCTGTAAGTTCAGGTGACTCAGTCTCTTCCTGCTCTTTATTCTGAAGAAATAATATTGGCAAAGAGGCAGACCCTTCTGTAAGTTCAGGGGGTTTGACTCGATACCACACACATAAGGGCTCATATAGAAATGAATCTGGCAGAGAGTTAGACCCTTCTGTAAATTCAGGGGGTCTGGCTCAAAGCCTCGCATATGCTGGAACCCAATGGTTATAACTTGGCTAAACTTTATTACTATTCTATTTAAGAACGAGCTAATCAGACTGTTCTATAAGTTTAGGTGGTCTGACTATAGCCGTATCACAACGTGAAGAGAGTTTAACTAGGAATAAAACCAATGGTAAACTGGGGCAGGCTGAACTTAAGTTAGTTGAGTCATATGCAGCCTTAGAAGACAAAGGTAAAGATAAGTATATATAACTTGGATACTTTAAATTAGTCCAGGGCGATTAGAGTGGTCTAGTCGTGTGCCCAAAGAAGAGAAAAGTAGTTGTGCCCTCTGTTTGTGTATATTTGGCCAAGTCAGAACGCTCTATAAGTTTAGGTATTCTGACTCTAGGCCTGGCTAAGTTGAGCTGTTCTGTAAGTTCAGGCGGCCTGACCTATGCCTGATGTAAGCCGGGTATAAAGGGTTAAATCATTGAGAGATCATGAACTATTGTTTGTTCAAGTTGACTTTGGGATGGTGAGAGTACTTACCCTTGTGGTTTGGCCTGCATGTGACTGAGTGAGGCTACTACTTAGTCTGAGTTTCAGTTTGATAGGTAGTTGCTTTAGTCGCTCGCCACGTGCTAGAGCCATAGGAGTTAGTTTCAATTCCTGCATTTTCTGAGCTAAGTTTTTTTTACTTAGGTCAATTCTCGCATTTTCTGGGATCTTTTCTTATACTTGGCTTTGTATAAATCTTGGCAGACCACTTTCGCTACGGGAAGCGCTGCCGAAATTTCTACAAATCCAAAGAGTTAGTCAAATTTTGCCTTGTCCAAACTTGACTTGTCTTTCTGACTTAGTAAAAATATCGGAAGCCTCCCTTTCTAAAGGGAGTGCTGCCCAAATTTTTGCCGATTCAGGAAGATAGTCAAAAGTTTGGCTTGTCAAAGCTTGACTTGTCTTTTCATTATATCTGGCTTAGTAAAAATCTGGAAAGCCTCCTTTGAGGGAGTGCTGCCCAAATTTTTACTAATTCGGGGAGTTAGTCAAATTTATGACTTCTCAAAGTTCAACTTCTCTAGATTTCATATATGGCTTAGTAAAATTCTGGGAAGCCTCCTTTTCTGAAGGGAGTGCTGCCCAAAATTTTGCTAATTCAGGGAGTTAGACAAAATTGGACTTTAGAGAGTCAAGGGTTATTTCTGATTTCATATTTGGGCTTATATAAATTCTGAGAGGGCACTTTTCCTACGGGAAGCGCTGCCGGAATTTCCCTGTTTTAAGAGGAGTTAGATTATTTTCGACAGGTGGCGCTAGAGAGTGCTATATGAAGGTGTGCTATGGAGGTTTATCCCCCATATGCTGACGATTTAGCCTGGGCATTTGACCTATCTTGTGTTACAGGTCGATTGGGTTGTCTGATTCAAGGTCAGGACTAAATTCAGCTTGATCCCTTGAGGATCATTATCTGTATCACTGATAACAGGTCGGTCGCCGATTCGTCGGTTTACAACTCAATTTCAACTCACCCTCCACACTCAACCTAAAAAGCTTTAGCCCTGGTGACTTCCTTTGTTTCATTATGGTTTCACCCGGACTTCTATTGAATGGTCATTTGACAAAGGTACTGAGTATTAAGGTTGGTTGGACAGGAGGTTGGGGCTTGCATGGCTAAAGCAAGGGGTATGAGTGTAAAAGATAGTTGGGGTTGACTCCGTGTAGTGCGTGGGCTGCTTGATTGACTCGTTGATGTGATTTGCAGGTATTTGCTATGAATCAAATTCCGGATATGGTTGCCTGCGATCACATATATACGTATGGCTATGAGGGACCCCAATGAGAATGTGAGAATGATCGTCACATACTTTCCCCTTTATATATATATATACATGGGTGTACGTAGAGTGAATGTCTGCATGGATTAATGGGCTCCGTACAAAGAGCATACTTCAGAGGGTAAGACTGAGAGGCCCAGGGAGAACTCCTCTGTTTATTTTGCTTTGCTTCTTGAGAATTTTTCTTAGTCGGACGTTGGTCCTGGGCCGGGATTCGAGATCCTTGTCCAGGACATCCCAAGCCCTAGGCTCTGCAGGGAAGGGATTTTCCCTCGTGCAGAGCCTATTTGCCTTGCCTACCGAGACGCTCAGACCAAAAGCCGGAGGTCTCACGGCGGCCGCACGGTTATTCCTTCAGCCGTGCAATGTCGTGAAGGATTAGACCCTAACTACAGCGAACGAGAAACGCCCTCGGCTGCGTATCCCCTATGCTACAGCGAACGAGAAACGCCCTCGGCTGGTCCACCTCTGCGATTGCAACTGATTAGCTTTCGTACTGTGGACTGGTAGCTCGGTGGGGATACGCCCACCGAAGGGAGGTGACAGGTCCCGTAACGTGGAGGTAAGTCGTGCCTCGCGTAGACCCTATCCTGTCGTAGGGGCTCGCGAGAGGTATGGCTGGCGCACTCTGCCGGAGGGGCTTGCCGAAGCTCCATGTATATTCGCGACGAAGGATATAAACCAATTCCTGCGTGACGCGGCCAGGAGGGTTTCCCCGCGCTGCCCTGATGTGGTGCCGGACCGATGCGCTCGACACCAGTACCCCCGTCGTCCGGGATTTTTTTTTTTTTTTCCGTAAAAAAAAAATATATTGTTTTTTCGGTTTTTGATTTTTAACTCATGATTGACTGCGAATTTGAACACGACTCCAAGGCAAAA
>BFEA01000218.1:903448-939909 GCA_003427395.1 Chara braunii
TTTTTTTTTTTTTTTTTTTTTTTTGCGCTAGGTCAGACAACCCCTGTCCGGGACGTCCGGTCGGACATCCTGGACGGTCAGGGGAGTCCCAGACGTCCGATCCAACAACTAAGTATATAAGGTCAAAACAAAACTTTGACTCTGCAAGGCAAAAATTGACTAACTGCAATTGCTCCAGCACAGGGCGAGCATTTAAAGTTATCTATCAAAAGATAAACTCAAATCAACTCATAAGCAGACGCATACAACCAAGGTAAGTACTCTCGCCGAATCCTATGGTTGTTTATCAAAATACTTAGTTCATTCAACTTTTAATTGATTAAGCCCTATACCCTTCCTTACATATGTCATAGGATCAAATTGCCCCCAAACTTATGGTTTGTCCGACCTGCCTAAAATATATGGTTGGACCATCCCAACTTATGGGTACGTCCAATTTATTTAAAAAATATAAGGCATGTGACTAGACGATACCAACTTATCGTGCGCCAACTTAGAGTGTGGCTAGCCAGCCTAAATATTCGGCGTATGGCACAAAACTGAATTGCCCCAACCTATGGGGTTGTCCAGTCTCTGTCTGAATAACGACATGAGGCATATGACTAGGCCGCACCAACTTATGGTAGCCATCCCAAACAATCACATATGACATATGACCAAGCTACTTAACTTATGGGTAGTCTAGCCTGCCTGGACTGCAACATATGTGTATGACCGGATAACCCCCAACTTATTGGTTTACCCAGCCTCCGTAACACAACAACATTCAATATGTAATCTCACATATTTTTTCTTTTTTCAAACATATGACACAATCGCTCCAATTTATGGAGATATTAAATCATGCCTTCATTGTGTTTAATATCTAAAGTTATATGATTTATCTGTTATTTGTGTTATCAACTTATCATGGATATAAGAGTGGACAATCCAACTTATGACCGAGTTCAATCTACCCAAAGTTACCTTTCAATATTATATTATAAATTTCAATTATCTTTACCATTGTCTTCTACTGGCTTATATGACTAGATTTTCCAACTTATGGTGCCTACTCTGCTAAGTAATATATATAATATCTAATTATATTAGATTTTATATTCCAGTCTTCCTTTAATGTCCATGGCTCATGACTTGGCCATACCAACTTATGATATGCCTAGCCTTTGCCCGTGTTTCCCTCAGAAATAAACGTAGAACTGGACCTACGCACTTAGGACGTGTCAAACTATTCTCATAATGTGTCTCACTCTGTTCAATAACAAAAGAAAACACTAACTTTGAGTACCCAACTTATGAGTGTCATCCTCCGTTCATAAAACCCAAAACAAACGGACGACTCTACCATCCAACTTATTGATAGGTTCAACTTATGGAAACCAAGCAAGATAGTCCATCGTATAAAATGAAACATAGCACTGAGTCCACGCACTTAGAATCGACTCAGCCTTTGGTTGACCTGATCAAACGCAAACAAAATCAACCTTTTGTTCATCCTTCCTCCAATTACTCTCTCTGCCTTCACGCAAATAATCCGAAATGTCACACATAATTCATTTATTTTTCCTCATATTAAAGTTGTATAATAAAAATAAAATAAAATAATAAAATAACTATGTTACCAGTTGTTCGATGGCAGAACGTCCTGGTCGGATGTCCTGGGTGGACAGTCAGGGGGGTCCTGGACGTCCAGGCCCGGAGAACCCTATTTTTAGTAATTAAAACACAAAAAAAAGAAAAAAATGGGTCTGTTTTTTATTTTATTTTTTATTTTAAATTTGACAATTAATTTCGATATCATCCTAAGGGAAAAGTTGTTCAATTTATTTTTCTTCATAACATAATTGTTTTTCAGATTTTTTTGAGAACTTTGTTTTTTTATGTTCGGGCTCGGACAGATTGCCCGTGGAGGATGTCTGACCGGTTGTCCGAGTGGACAACCTCGGACGGTCAAGGGGGTCCCAGACGTCCAATCAGGTAACCTAGTAAACTAAACAATAAATAATCTCAATCGTACTTGCACGCAGATTGAAAGTAGTACAACTAGGCGTATACAGGATCACACGCGGAAGACGTTCGTATACATGAGTATTCCCTGCCTCCAAAACCCCGTCTGGGCTTCGGCAGAGCTCTGGCAATCGGTGGGTTGACCTCCCACAAGGTCTTGCCGTGGATTACGGTTTACAATCTCGCCTTTCGCTTTCCTTTCACAACCAATTTATACGAGACTTAGAAGTAAGAAATGCAGAAATAAATGTCATTTGGTCTCTCAATTACGAGGGTTCTCGGAGACTCGCACAAGAAGGTCGTGTAATCTCCAATCTCCTTAAGGCCCCAGAATGGTGGTCAAACGCAATAACCCAATAAATTATAGTTTGGACAAAGTAGTAACACCTTATAAGACTTGGAAGTTGCAGTAGCTCCCCAATCACGTATTAACCACCGTCCAACTCTTAGCATGCCGATCACCCTAACAGAATTCCAACTATGCAACTTTAAAGGGTTGCGTTCGAATAGAGCACATCCCTTGTACTCAATTTGGATATGGGTTATAACAACCCATTAGAATAAAAGAAATCAGTCGCAGTTCAACAAAAAGGTATAGCAACGGTGTAGTGGGAAACGCAACAACAACATACCCGAAAACAGAGCACGACGTATATGTACACGAAGACGTGAGTTATACTAAATACTCAGTAAGTTATACACCACTTCAAATCCATCTTTTTGAGAAGGATAATCAACTTTACAAATATCGATTAAAACTCGAAATATTGTGCTCGTATGATTTTTGTTTTATAGAACATGTGAAAAAGGTTATCTGGGTTGGCACCAAGGCAACAACAGTTCGTCGCAACAAATCTCCGAGACGTAGGAACCAACAACAACGGTAAGAAAGATTCAGTGGTGCTGCAGCCACTCAAGAGTGAACAACACGAACACTGCGACAAGTTGCACTCAACAATGTTGCTAACAAAAGTGGTCCGTCATGTGACAAGCACCACCAATACTTCAGAACAACCCTGATGACCTGAACCAACGGCAGTAACCCGTTCACTGTAGCAGCAGACTCAACCCTGGTCGAACAGCAGTTGTGTCGGCAGCTATGTTAGCTTGGAAGTAACGGTGGTGGCGCAGCAGCAACACAACAAGAAACTCAGCAACTTTGCAGCGGAAACACAACAAGGCATTAAACACAACAGCGCAGAAATACTTCACTGCTGCTAAAAATGGTCGTTGCGCCACCTGCAACCTCACTCGCCAGATCCGCAAGGTTACTACGAATCTTCCGCGAGAACATGGACACATTCTTCATAGCCTGCTTCAACACACACTAAATGTATAAAATGGGAGTAAATATCTTGTTGGACCCTAGCCAGATGCATTGTTGAGCCTGAGGATGAATCTCCCTCACGATGTTGGAAGGCGTGACAACAGGTGGATATAACTACCACGATAAATTTGACTAAGATGATGGTCATCTGCACCAGGATATGCGAGAACCTGGTGACATATTAGACGAACATGATCATAATTGCGACCAGACAGTGTGCACATCGAAGTAGTCGAGCATGGCTATGAAAACGGGCACAAGCCCTGGTCTGATGAAGAACAGCCATGGTGAGATCCCAAGCATCAGTGGTGCAATAATGACCAACATCCACCACGAATCATCACCACGACCTCAACACTAGCGAGTGAACAAAGATTGCGACCACCCAAACAATCACGAGCGCCTGCTGAAAATCCCGATGGTGGCAAGCAAAAGGATCCCAACAGTGATAAGCAGCAGGCTCCCGACAATGGTAAGCGTGAATGTGACGTTGACCTAAAAAAACAAGGCATGGCAGTTTAGGGGGTGGTGGCATCTTATTTGAAACTGCAGGACCGGTAGCTGCCCGTGGGACCGCGCGGTTTTTTGTCGAAAAATCGAAATAGGGCCAAAGCAGTGGCGGACACACCCGTTGCCTCACTTTCGCACCCGTTCCCTCTCCGTAAGTCAAATGTCTCTCTTCTTCTTCCCTCCCGACCGTTTCGTTTGCTCGCGGGTGTGCCCGCGAGTAAGTGCGGCTACTCGTGTCTCGATCCCAACTGTTCCGTTTGCGCGCGGGTGTGCGCGTGTGTATACGCGAGTGCACGTGGCTAAGCGGGTCTCGATCTCGATCGTTCCGTCTGCTCGTGGGTGTGCGCACACGTGCGAGCGAGTGCGGGTGGCTCTCCTATTGACCGGTGAGTTGCTCATCCTATCGATGGAATTCTCTCTCTCTCCCTCTCTCTCCCTCTCTCTCTCTCTCTCTCTCTCACACACACACACACACACACACACACACAGACACACACACACACACACATACAAACCTCACCAATAACTCCTCCTTTATCAATCAAACATATACAAACTACGGGTTGCGCACCCCTGCCCTCACGGTAAGTCAATTCGCCCGATTCTGTTAAGAATCAAGCGAGTTATGCCATCCCCACGGTATCATGCTCATTTTCTTCATTGTCTTCTTCGTCGTTTTCTTCTCCCTCACTTCTTTCCTCCCTCATGTGAGTGGTTGTTCTCCTCGTTTCCTCGATGAGAACGTAGTGCGACATCAAAGCCTAGTAGCAGTTAATCCGACATAAGCCCGATCGGAAATTGAAGCTTCGTAAGGCTTTGATGTCAGACTGCGTAGTCTTTAATACTCATCCAACTTGAGTTGTGACTGCTAGCCACGGTGTCGAGCACGTCGGTCCGGCATCGAGCGTGGCAGTGCGGGACCCTCTCGGCCTCGTCAGGCAGGAGTTGGACCAACCTCGTCACGAACGCACAAAAGGAGCTTCCTTAGGCCGCTCCGGCCGAGTGCGCCAGCCATACCTCTCGCGAACCCCTACGACAGGATAGGGCCTACGCGAGGCATAACTTACCTCCACCTTACGGGAGTTGTCACCTCCCTTCGGTGGGCGTATCCCCGCCAAGCTACCAGTCCACAATACGAAAGCTACTCGGTTGCAATCACAGAGGTGAACCAGCCGAGGGCGTTTCTCGTTCGCTATAGCATAGGGGGTACGCGCGGTAATACGCCTATCGGACCCGCACGCGAACCGACATCTTGGGGGGCTGAAGTCCCAACCGCGGCTCGGCGCCGGTCGACTAGGACGCATCCCACGCACCACGCGCACACCACTCTACGAACACCAAAATAAAACACACACACACATACGCACGAAACGACACCACACGAACAATGCGACACAAACAACGCGACAACGCTCCTAGCCCCTCAGTAGCCATCCCATAACTTTTCGATACGGAAATCAAATAGGCGTCGCGCGCGAGACTTCATATAAAAATCGCGCGGAGGCAGGGCTAACTCATGTCGACTCGCAATGCAAACGTACGCAAGCGGTCACAGTGATGGCGTACTGTGTAGTACCCATACTCGCGCGGTCCTCGTTAATTTCGAGGGTCGCATTCGACACCCAAGTGTCAGTTGACACACGCCTTGAGGGTTAATCTCTCGACGCTGGACAATCGCCATGCGCGGTTGAGGACCACACACCCTCTTCTGTACCCTTATGCAGAGTGGGTGGTACACAGGCCCATGCCTGTGGTGGTAGTCGTCTCTCGCGGCCCTAGGGGTGAGTCCTCCCCGGGGCCTGGGCAAAAGTCAAGGGGTTTGACTTTGACGGCTGCCACGGACTACAACGTCCAACCATAAAAATCCCTAAGAAGCAACAAAACTCGCACGAACCCAAGAAGAGGGGACAGGGCAAAGGTCTCCTGACCTTTAAAACAAAAACCCATGGCCTTGGGACACACTTCCCCTCTATGGGCGGTGTCGGCGGCCTACCATAATCCCAAGCGCTGCGCCTACGCGCAAGCCTGGCGGACCCATAACTTTTAGACGCCGGGGCGGCGAGGCGTCGCGCGCAGGGCTCTGATATAAAACTGCGCGGCCAAAGGCCAACCTTATGCTAACCACTGATGCCAATCATATGTGGTAACCGCGGTTTTGGCCTCGCGATATTGAATGGCTGAAGGAACTCATCGCGAGGGGTTACCCCTCACGATATTGAACGGCTGAAGGACACGCCGTTCTGCCCTCGCGACATTTCCGCCCTTCAGGCGGAGTGTCCCGCCGACCAAAGTAAATAGACTCTATGCGAGAGGAGACCCCTCCCCTTCAAGGCCTAGGGCTTGGGATGTCTTAGATAAGGACCTTGAATCCCGGCCCAGGACCAACGTCCGACTAAGAAAGCCCCAAGACGCAATTAGGCAGAAGGGAGGGTCTTCCCTATCCCTCAGCCCCAACTTTCACGCGGTTATTAACACGGCCCTTTGGGCCCCTCGAATACCCATCGTACGTATACCCACGCATACATGCAAAAGGGGATAGAGTCATGACGATCACTTSTTACAGGCACAGCGAGACTCCTCACAACCATGTATGTGTATGTGGAATCGCAGGCAGTCCAAATCCAAAATCTGAGCCACAGGACATACCTGCAACCACACCAARAAYCAAGCAACAAAACACGCACTACAYGGAGTCAACCCCAACCATTCTCTATGCTCATACCCCTTCGCTTTAKCCATGCAAGCCCCAACTGYCAGTCCAACCAGCCTCAATTAAATACTCAGTACCTTTGTTAAATGGCCATTCAATAAAAGTCCGGGTGAAACCCTTAACAAACAGTAAAAACCACCAGGGSTAAAGCCTTTTAGGTTGAGTATGGGGAATGGATTGAAATTGAGTCRAAGACCGACGAATCGGCAACCGACSTGTTATMAGTGAYAACAGAAGACGATCCTCCARRGATCAAGCTGAATCTAGTYTTGATCTTGAATCGAACGATCAAGACGACYTGTAACAYATGACAGRCCAATCCCCAAGCTGAGATCATGAGCGTATGGAGAATACAACTCCATAACATATTCTCACTCAAATCCTCCTAGCTAGCTAAGCCTAAATCTACCTCGAGGCGGTGCCCAAAGCAAATGYAGACCCTGGCTGGATCTCTCCTATTCRGGGKGGATTGCYAGAATCGCCACCTGTCAAAATAWAATMTAACTCCTCTGAATCAAGAAAATTTCGGCAGCGCTTCCCGTAGRAARAGTGYCTTTCCAAAGTTTGTATCASCCCAAWTATGAAAACAAAAATAATCTCCAACTCTTGAAAGCTAAATTTTGTCTAACTYCCTGAATCAGTAGAAATTTGGACAGCACTCCCTTTAGAAAGGRAGACTTCCCAGATTTATAYTAGGTCAGATATGAACCCAYAAGGCAACTTGMGTTCGACTTAGACAAATTTTGASTAACTCCTTAGTTTTGCAGAAATTTCGGCAACACTCCCTTTAGAAAAGTGYTATTCCAAAATTTATACAAGGCTAAGTTCAGAATMTGAAAATAAMCCTGACTTCTCAAAGTCCAATTTTGTCTAACTCCMTGAATTARCAAAAATTTGGGCAGCACTCCCTTTAGAAAATGAGACTTTCCAAATTTTTACTAAGTCAGATATAAAGAATAGATAAGTTGAACTTTGACAAGTCAAAAGTTGACTAACTCCTTGGATTCGTAGAAATTTCGGCAGCGCTTCCCGTAGAGAAAGTAGCTTGCCAAGATTTGTACAAAGCCAAGTATAACAAAAGATCCCAGAAAATGCAAGAATTGATCTAAGTAAAAAAAAAKTTAGCTAAAAAAATGCAGGAATTGACCTAACTCCTATCGCTCTAGCACGTGGCGAGCCTCTAAACCAACTACATGTCAACCTGAATCCCAGACCAAGTAGCAATCTCCCTCAGCCACATGCAGGCCAAACCACAAAGGTAAGTACTCTCACCACTCCCAAACCAGTTTAAACAAACAATAGTTCATAATATCTCAGTGAGTTGACCCCTCATACCCAACTTACATAAGGCATAGGCCAGGGCACCTGAACTTACAGAGTGCAACCAACTTAGCCAGGCCTAAAGTCAGAATACCTAAACTTATAGAGCGTTCTGACTCGGCCAAGTATACACAAACAGAGGGCACAACTACTTCTCTCTTCTTTGGGCATCTGACTACACCACTCTAATCGCCCTGAACTGTTTAAATAACCAGCTTATATATATCTCTCTGAACTTAGTCTTCAAAGGGACATAAGGCTGAGCCGCTCAACTTAGAACACTGCTCAGCCTGCCTAAGTTTACTTTCAATTATATCTCTTTAGTTATACTCTCTTCAGTTATGATAAGCTATAGTCAGGCTACCTAAACTTATAGAGCGGCCTGACCAGCCTGTTCCTAATAACATAGTAATACAATATAACCAAGTTATATCCATTGGGTTCCAACATGTGCGAGGCATTGGACCAGACTACCTAAACTTATACAGCGGTCCGATCCTCTGCCAGGTTCATTCCTTTCWGATCCARTCTGTGCGAGGCAGTGGGATAGGCTACCTGAACTTATAGRGCGGYCTGTCCYYTGCCAAAATTAATCCCTCAAAACAAAAYAGGRGAAGGGATGAACCACGTAAACTTATAGAGCGGTTCAGACCTCCTTGTTCAAAACCAAAGAAACCGAGGGAACCCCAAATAAAACGAGGCAACCCAAGGTACCTAAACTTATAGAGCGCCTTGGGTCCCTGAAAGTCACCCACAGTCAAACCCTTACAAGTCAGAGCAGTCAGGACACCTAAACTTATAGAGCGTCCTGACCCTTCATGCAATTCACAGCACCAGGTTTCCCCAAAGTTATGGGGACATCCCAGCCTCCAAAGCTTCAGGCTACCTAAACTTATAGAGTGGCCTGAGGCTCCATACAACCCAAAAATAAACAAAGCGCTGGGCTTCCCCAAACTTAATGGGACCTCCCAGCCTTAATGACCCAGTCAATCTGCACACAATACTGCCTTCCTCCCAACCTCCCCCCAGATGCAACCCACTTCGTTCAGAATTTGCTTTCAGGCAATCATCAAAACTGAAACTGAGATTGCACACACACTCCTTGACTTCAGTCTGACTTAAGTCCTGACGGTCAAATCAAAATTGAAGTACAGGATCCAGACAATACACTCAGTCAAGCGTAGAGAGATGTACAGGTAGTGGTTATAATTGGGTTTATAAACGGAATCAAGGGTTTACCACTCAGTTCTCTGCCTCCAGGACTCCACCTGAGCCCCGGCAGAGCTCCCGCAATCGGTGGGGCAACCTCCCACAAAGGTCTTGGCGTGGATTACGGGCCACACGCCCGCCTGCCGCTTTCCTCTCAGGACCAAAGGACTAGACTTAGAGCAAGGAGGACAAGATAAGAAGGGGTGAGACTCTCAGACTCAGGAGGGGTACACTCAAACTCACGYGAGAGGGTCTTCAGGTCTTCAGCGCCTGAGGGCCCCGCAATGGTGRTCAAATGCGCAGTCGACGCTAGTCAGCCCGAGGCCAAACGGGCCTTCACCACCCAACGTAGGCTCCCTGACAACCCCCCCACTCGCARCAACGATCCCTTACTTCCTTCACACGTTGCATCACGTCGCAGCCCGACGCCTCTTCGTAATGAACAGCGCATTCGCCCATACTKAGYCCGATGGCCGTTGCCGTAGCAAATGCAACTAGAGCAGGCAGCGGGACACACAACGATGGCCAGCGATGGCAGCAGCCTGCTGCAGCCTCCGYACACAGTCAACAAGAATGAGCCTAATGGCAGCAAGCATTTGGCATATGGCAACTGCAACTGTAATGTGCCCAGAACCAACCCTCTGAAGTAACAGGCCTTAATGGCCAGCTTCGTCAGGCAGGTCCCCAATTCGTGGCAGTACGCTTCATCACCGCTCTACCAAGCGGCAGCGACATCCTTCCCCCGCAGGCCGAATACTTGTCTCACACTACAGGCCGACCCTCCCTTATAAGGAACACAGTATCCCGCACACAACCCAGTACGCACAACCTTCCGTATACTGTAGCAAGTCGTCGTGGCACACAACAACACCTGCGATACCATCAGCAATAGCAGCAGCTACCCCACCCGTGTAGGGTCGGAGGCAGGAGCACAGCAAGCGTACAATAAGTACAATGCCAGTACCAAGCGGATGCAATGGTACCCTGTCCTGTGCATGGCAAGTGTATAACCAACGTAAGCATGCAAGGGTCGTAATGCACAGCTGCTCGTAACAGAGGGCGCAGTTCAACAGGAATGCGACTTAACGGAGCCCGTAGTCTAGCAGGAACAATGATCAAAATGCAGTTTTAGTATCAGTAGCAATTTCAAAATCGGGCACAACTACCGTCGCAGCGTAGCGGAAATAACCKTATCCCCGGCCTCATCGTCATCTCAGACACACTCCCCATCCCCCCCCTTTCCTYTTGACTTTCCACATCTGTATCTGGCTGGGATACCAGCTTCCTAGATACAAGGGACTCAAGACAGCACCTCGGGACCGATCAGCGTCCTTGCGGGAGGCGAGCAACAGTTACACGATCCTCAAACGCCAAGAGCGCGGTCACCCCGACAGTCTTYCGGGGGTACGGGAACTGAGATGAACCCTCCGCTGTTATACGGCTTGGCGCATTGCCCCGGGAGAACGAGCAACAAATRGCACTCCGCACCGGCCACAACTGAGCCCTGAGCAACACCGAATAAGTCATCCACTAAAATTTGRAAAYATACACCGCTAYAACTCATCGTGCGCCCCGGGGGGCGGCGAAGGTACTTYGATCGRCGGRACGAGCATCACACCAKYCATATCGGTAAGTCTGTAGCCCCGTGGCCATTTACAYGCTTTGCTCATCGCCRCGCTGAATAAAACCCGAATRAATCCTGCTCTAGAACCTGGGTAGGTACATTGCCCCGTTCCGCTTGCCTTCCCGATACTTCTGCGCACACMTTTTTCTCACTARCTTYTAATCTAYTRTCTTTCCTMCTAATCCGRCTTCGAATTCRTGATCGGCCTGCTKCAAAACTTCTATCTCAGCCCCTCCCTCGCTYGATTCCGTCAAGGAGCGAGCAGGGTGCTTACTCTCCCTTCCGCCATGTCCGCCTGTTCCAATACCACCGCGCAGGGCCTTTCTCCTCCACTACCAAAACTAACACTCTATAGTTAAAACTGACTCTCCCGCTCAGTTCGCAGCACCCCGAAACTCTAGCTCAACCCTTCACTCTGCCCGATTCCGCCTAGGATCGAGCAATCTAGTGGTTTTCCTGCTCCCACCATAACCATCTCCTCCCGCCATGCACGGTCACACTTCCTTCGCATGCACCCGGCGCGTTTCCGCGCCTTGATTCGTTCCTGCCCCCGTCGCCTGTTTCCCCCAGTGTCTACCCTTCCGACCTCCACAGTCTCGCTCCGCGGTTGCCCCCCGTGCTGACTCTCACCCCGCTAGCGTCCGTCACCTCGCCAAGGCACGCAACTAACCTGACAGCGCTCCCGCCCGGCTCACCGACCAACTAACCGAACGGGTCGACACTGCCCTGCATTTGTAGTGTCGGACCATAGGCGGTCCCCCTCTCCCACCACGTCTGGACACCGCTGAATGTGCACGGTAGACGAGTCTCCTAGCCACTTGCCTCTCCCTTCCGCCTGCACCTGGCATTCATTCGCGTCCGGGTTCGCCCCCGGATGCCTATATTGCATGCGCGCAGTGGCTGCGCGGCCCTCCTCTAGTCAGTTCCAGTATTAGCGGATGCCCCGAAGGACTCCCCCGCAGCAGCACGTGACGGCCCTTCGATGCCTGAGCAACCTTGATACCACCCCGCCTTGGCAGCAGAGTGCGCGGACCTGGCCCGCCTTCCTGGCCGGGTTCAGGGAGGTGCGCCCTCCCTTTCCTTGTTCTATGCGTGTCATCCTTGCGCAGGGGCCGCACTAATCTTCTCTGTATCGTTCCAATTTTAACGGATGTCCCGAAGGACCTACCCATAGTGGCCCCCATAGTACCACCAACACCACCCAACCTCCTCGCCCTTTTGAATGCCCCCGGCCAGATTCACGACCGGGTTCTCCTCCGGTTTTTCCATGTGCCATCCGTGCGGGGCGGTCATGCAGATCTTCTCCGTCTCGTGCCAAAAAAATCTGCGGATATCCTGAAAGGCTTCCGATCGTGGCCGCCCCTCCCTTGACTCCTCGAGACCATTGAGGCCGCAATGCCGCTCTACCTTAATGCCCGAACTTGGCCCGCATTTCAGAAGTTGTGCGCACCAGCCTTGCACAGGGGCCATACGAATCTTCCCTACATCGCTCTAATTTTAACGGATAACCCGAAGAGCCTTGCGCATGGCGAGCCCCCCTTTTTTATCCGCACCCGGCCTACCTTCTCGTCCGGATCCATCCCCGGACTCACACATGCCTGCTTGGCGCAGCACCCTCACCCTCCTTTCGCACTCCGAGTAAGGCCCAGCGCCGACTTTCTTTAATAGTGCCCCGCGTGGACCCAGCCCCCTTTTGAGGCCAGGTTCGGGCGGTTGACATATGATCCGACTGCAACAAGTGGGCAAGTCGAACCTCCCCTCCCGTAGGGGCCTTGCGAATCCCCCTCCTCCCAGCGGTAGGCACCTCACAACGCCCCCAGCGCCTGATCGGGCCCCGACGGAACCAGCTGGGCTCGATCTCCAGCCTGTATTTCAACAGTTCATGGGCGTACCCGCCGCAGTTCTACGCACACATACGGGCGAAGAAAAAATAAATAATAATATCAAAATTTCGAGGTAAGTACATTATGCATGACTAGATATATAAAACCCCGCAAGGCGCACGGTCAATCGGGCAGAGACCGCAGCCTTCAAAATTGTAAAAGACAAAGGGGGATGGTCCCACAGGCCCTTCAACCCCTCACGCCTTTCCACTGCGCTCCCCCGCTCCCTTACCGCCTGCTGTTGGCCTCGGTCCCTGCGTCCCTTACGTACCAGTCCGATGTCGTAACCAATAGGGCTAAGCCCAAGCCTGGTACCAGCAGGCGCGGCCTCCCATATAAGGTGGTGCCGCGAGGCGCTCCGGGCCAAGATACCACCATGGCTGCTTCTTCAATCCCATTCGTTCCCACGGCCCCCTAAGTGTCCACGTCGGTCTACCACCCCACGCCGTGGCCGTCCCATGCGCCTATTTGCGCGCCAGCCCTACCCTCAGTCACGCACACCTATCAAGAGCAACCTTTCATTCCCTTACCAAGGCCGTAACACGGTCAAGGTCGGTCGGCTACCCCGGCCGCCCATTCAATTAGAAAAATCACACGCGCGCCTGAAATATTGCGCGCCCACCTACTCCCTACCAGGACAAGGCAGACCTTGGCCCGCGCGCGGACGACCTTCACATTTTCCTGCACGGGCACTCAAAATCCAGGCTAACCGAGCCTTTCTGTCACTTGCAAAAACCAGGGCGGATACCCTTGTAAGGGTATTCGCGCCGACAACTTACCGGACCATATTAAGCGACGTCCCTGTCGCGTCGCCAAATCAAAAAGCTATAGATTTCCATCACATTCCAAATGCCGACGAGATTAGAACCAATCCGATTAGCCGACAGACTTCAGGGTTGAGGCCTCCATCAGACCGTGCCAACACAACTATATGCTGCCAGGGTTTCAACCTGGGTCTCCGTTGCCCCGACACCAAGACGCCGGTGTATTACGCATCAATACTACAACATAAGTTCCAAAGGCCCCCAAACCATTCTCTTTCCCCTCGTCCTAGACAACCGCCGGCCTCTCGTTGGGTGTCCCAGTTAGCCTCTTCCTCATAAGCAGAGCCGTAACTAGGGACGCGGGCTTCGACTGGGGCCTATGAAGGCATTCTATGCCTTCTTCAACAAATTCCTCACAGTCAAACAAAGTACACATGTATAAGTTTGTAGCCTCTCTCCGGCTTTTCTGCAGTCTAGTACAGAAATGCCAGGTCCCCATCTGGGCCCACCGTAGCCTGGATGATCGGGCCAGGTGTACGACCCACGGCGTTGTTACCTTAGCGGCAGTATCCTCCCATTGGTTATACAATGGCAGGTATGTCCCTGATAATCAATCAATCAGGGCTTCCAAAAGACTCGACTCTTATCCCGCAAGGTAATTTCCCTGGGGCGGGCAACTCCCCTTAAACTCTTGCCTTGCGGGCCCGCAGCCAGGTTGTGTCGGCTAGCAGCCGTCCACTAGGGGTTGCGCCCAGGTGACACTAATCTTTACCGTTAGCTTGGTATTCCCTCGAATATGTCTCAGAATTAACACAAGTGGCCCAATGGGGTATCACAAACAATTCACGGCCACTGCAGGACTACGTAGGGGTCTGAAGGCATTTACCGGCCCTCCTATAATAGGCACGGCATCCTTCGCTCAATCACAAACAGTCTCCCCGCCGGATCCACAAGGCCGTGGCTCCTGACTTGATCAGAGCCAGCAATCGCCCACCCTGAGGCATCTCTTGCCCTTTTCAAACATTTCAAGCAAACATGGTCCCCTCTCATCAGACTTTATCAGCACAGACAATGCTTTCCACACCATTCAATTTTTACCCACCCTTACTTGGTAAAGGGTGTCTTTCACAAAAGATTTCCTAGCCATCTCCTTCTTGTATGGGATGACTCCTCACACGACCTCTTCCAAAACCATGAAGGGGTCTCCACGCAATATAATTCCCACCTTCCAGAACCATGAAGGGGGTCTTAATCATCAAACACCTCAAACTGAGGGGCCACCTTCTGGGTCCCTATACGATTTAGGCAACGATGTTTAGTATGACTAAACATGCAAATTCCTAAATCCATCAATCTCGTAGGATTCTCACAGTTTTCACAAACAGGCTGAACTTCCCCTCCTTATACTCTGCCCTCTCGTCCGCTTGCAGCAGACCGCACGAGTATACCGGAGGGTAGACAACTTTACAATTTACACAATCATGCCCATGAGATGTATCCCGTACATTTCTCACACAAAGCCAAACATTTATCGAAATAAATCCACACATGTGAGAGTGATAGTGATCGTCACAAGACAAGTCCCATAGAATCTCAACTCATAGTATACTCAGGGAGTAGAATGCCTCAACCAACAATCGAATACAAGCACTTAACTCAATACCCCGCCTGTCTGAATATGACTCATAACCCCACTGTACACTCATCAAATACACTCGGGAACATAGCATCCGCCTAATCATCCACAGAATACATAGCCCCTGTCCTCCCCTGCTGGGAAAATTCACACCCCGAGTGCTATAAACTTCCAAATCCCATTCAGAGCAGCAATAGCTTCTGAATCACAAAACCAAATGTAACTAAATGGTCTCATATATCATACAGCTGAGTTCTACCCCTGGGTCGTAGCCCACGAAGAAGCTCAAGAAGGAACAAGCGAACAATAGTCACACGCATATGTACAATTGGATAGAAACTCCTCCTCCCACTCCTACGCACACACACATCTAGGGCCCACTCAACTGACTCAAGGTATGTATACCCCTAACCCCGCCCCGTGTGTGTCAAGGATCTCTTGTCCTATCAATATATAGACAGACCAATCTCTACTTACATAATTCCACCTGGTTCTGCCTATATAACTGAGCCCTACCCCCATCTGGAGCTCGCTCTACTATCCTGCCCTGCCTGTCATAGAACTTGTCGTTGAACTCCGCAACTCGCCCCTCGGCCTTATCTTCGAGGAGTTTTGGGCAGTCCACGGCTCTATGCCCTTCCTCCTTGCACCACAAACAGGAGGCATCGTGCCATCTGCCAGTCTTCTTCTTTCTCCCCTGCGAACTCGATGTCGAAGGCATCCCCATGGTCTCAGTGGTCACCTCATGACACGAGGGCAACCCCACATGGCCCTGAGGTCCATGCTCCATAGCCTCAACACCCCCACCCTCTCGTATGGCCGTGCTCACTGGCCTGCAGCCCGGCGTGCCCAACTCTCGGGGTCCCTCCTCATGAGCCCTCTCTGTCAGCACCGCCTCATCCCTGCATACCCCTGACGGCTGAGGGCCCCCTATAGCAGTGGGCTCACTCATGACCTCCTGCTGCTGTTGTCGCCGCGAGCCAGGCTCCCCGGAGTCCGTCTCCGTGGCCCAGGAACCCAGCTCCGTCCTCAACTTTCCCAATCTCGGAGCATCCTCTGGAGTGTCGAGCCTCTGAGACCTCTCCTGTGGAGTGCCTATCCCCATGGCTGCCGCCAGCTCATGCAAGCGCGAACCTCTCCTCTCCGTGGACATAGCCATAAGCGACTCTTGCGCACCACCTTCCTCCTCAATTGCGTCCAAGGGCACCTCCTCCATCGGCTCACTCTGTCGGGGGACCTCCACTGCTGCTCCTTGGCTCGGCGAGGCGCGCATTCCCCAGCCCTGGCCATCGGCACCGGCTCGCCCCACCTGGCTAGCCTCCCAGGCTGCTGAGAGCCTATCCACAGCGGCCGCCATCTCCTCAAATCTCCTCTCCCACTCAACCTCTCTAGCCTGGCTTCTCGCCCTCTCCTCGGCAAGCTGAGTAGTCAGGTGCTCCACCTCCAACTCTTTGACCCTGAGCTCATTTCTGAGTAGATTATACCACTGGAAAGATGTGACTGCCGTCTCGCATAGCCTCTGATCCATGCGCTCAATCGCCTGCCTGGTCGCGGAGAACCCCAAGTCCCCCATCTCTCTCAACTCACTCGTCTCCTCGTCCGCCCGTCCTGCCTCTCGTGACCTCTGGCGGGCTGCATCCCTCTGGCTCTCATACCTAGCCCACAACTCGTCGATCCTCTGCTCACTTGTCTTGGGCTCGACCGGCGGTGTCGGCTCTATCCCTGCCGCCTCCATCTCAGCATGTCTTGCATATATCTCGTCCAGACGGACCCGCACTCGGGCGGACTTCTCTTCGCGAGTCTCTCTTGGGGTTCCTTCCACTCACGGCCCCTGGCCTCCTGGAGTCAATGCCTCCGCCTCCATCCCTTTGCTCGCGCGCGACACTACTGGCGGTAACTCTGCTGAAACGGGCTCCTCGATATGCGGGCTCTTGGTCACCTGCGTGGCCAAGGGCAAGTCAAGGGGCGCCTCCATCCTCTCTCTCTCACACACACCTTGGTCCTCCGCCTCTGCCTCCTGCTCAGGTATAGTGGTGGCCTCAGGGGGAAACTCCGGGATCTCCTCACTGCCTGGCTCAGGAATTCCCTCTGGCCATGAACGTTGTGCTGGCTCTGGAGCTGGGGAGCATGGAGGGGTATCGTCCCCAACCGTGATCACCTCTCTACCCTGAGGTCGCACCGGATCCGGCCGCTCGGCTGCCATTTCAGGATCCTGCGGCTCCTCTCGGTCTCGCATGTCTGTCTCCATCTCGGGGTCGAGGGGCTCCTCCAATGGCACGTAGCATGCCGGCTCAACTGAACCCTCTCCCATCCGTGAGGCCTCCCATCGGGATACACCGAGATGAGTCGCTAAGCTTCGGAATGGCATCTCTCTTGGTATGTCCAGCTCCTGCGTTGATGGCAGTGGTGAGGGCGGCCTCAACTCCTCGCTCGTAATCCGCCGAAACTCAACCGCTCGGAGGCCACAAGCAGGGAACGACTCCTCTGCCAATGCGGGCCCTGCGGGCTCATCCTCCCGCTGGGCTGGGGCTCCCCTCCTCTCTTTGGCCAGCCCCGCCTCTCTCGGTGCCGGTTCCCTTGGCCTCTTGCTTCGCCACCGCCTCTCAACTCTGGGCTCGTGCCTCTCATGCTGTGGCCGTCCGAACGCCCTCCTGAGCTGGGCCTGACAGTCCTCCCAGTCTCGAGCCCTTTTTTGAATCTGCTTGGCCACCTGCCTCTCTGCCTGCCTCGTCCAGATGAGTATAGCCTGCACCCATTCCTCCCGCGCAACCCCCAGACTCAACATGTAGTGCTCATATGCGGGGATGAACTCATCTGCATTCCCCTCCTCCAATCGAATGGGCATGCCATCACGCCCCCTAGGGGAAGCTCTCAACCTCTGCATCCCGGCTTCCACGTCCGGCCAAGTCAGGGCCTCCTCACATATCTGAGCGACAGACTCCTCGAACCGCCCTATACCCCTCAAGTGGTGAATCCTCTCCGCCACTGACCACCCTCTTTGTGCCGCATGATCCCGATATACGTCCAAGAAGAGCTCAATGTTGTCATCATCAAACTCAGGCGTAGGCTCCCTCCTAGGCGGCTTATGCTGCTCGCCTCTTCCCTCCATCCTCTGGGGCCCCTGGCATGGCCGTGTGTCCCTCCCGCCCCTCTGCATGACTGCCTTCGAAAAGTCAGACCTGCACAACAGGCGAGAGACAACAAGCAGGCACACAACAGGGTCAGCAACCGAGCCATCGGCCTAGGGAAATCCCACATACACTCCACACCCATCCATCCCAATCATCCACCTATCTAACCATCCGACCTGGGTAATACCTAGGCAAGACTCTATCCCTAACGAGGTCTCATGGCCCTTACCTATTCCCTGGCCACAAACTTCTTCAGCCTTGTCCATGATACCCAGTCCTGCCATCCTGCCCCATCCAACTCCTCAATTTGGTAGGCCCCAAATTCGCCACACCGCACGATCCTATAGGGTCCCAGCCACCGTTTGTCGAGCTTCCAGGACCACTACTTTTCCAGCGAGGAGTCATACAACAGCACCACATCCCCAACCTTTAGTGGATCCTTATTCGGGCCACCCGGTCCCACCTCATCTTGTCTTCCATGCGACTTCTCTCCACCTGACCAGCGGCCTCTCGTAACCTTTCCTCAGCGGCCCCCACCTGCCGCGCCCGTATATCGAGCAGCTCTTCAAAGGACAGGTCCACTTCCAGGTCCAGGTGCCTCCACGTTTTCATAAAGCTTTCTATGGGAAAGGTGGCATGTCTTCCATACCATAGTGTGGCTGGCGCATACTTGGTAGTCCTTTTCACTGTAACATTTTCCACGAAGAATGCTGCTCTCAGGAATTTCGGCCATTGGTTAGGCTTTCCCTCAGTCCATTTGGCCAGGAGATTCGTGATGGTACTATGCCCCCTTTCCACAGGCGCGTTTGCCAGGGGGTGCGCGGCAGTAGTGTAGTTTGCCACCACGCCGTATCCTGCAAGCAAGGTCCGCACCTCGTTACACGTAAACTCCAACCCCCGGTCCATCACAAACTCTCTGACAAATGGATAGCGCAAGTAGTACTCTTCGATGCACCTTGCTTAAACTGGGCCGGTTTTCGTACGAATAGCCCGACCGTCCACGAACCCGGTAAGGTTGTCCCGTGCGTCGAAGATATAGTTACTTCCGTCCTCCCCAAGTGGCATGAACAATAGGTCCAGGTGTACGACTGCACCCACTTCCCTTTCCAGTCTGGGGTGCAGAGGTTCCCCCGGCCTTTGCGCTGACCTCTGTTGGCAGGGTACACAGGACTGGCAGTACTTGATGACCATTGTCAGCATTCCATCCCAATGGTATAACTCACTTATCTTTGCGCACGTGGCACTAACCCCTCTGTGCCCCCCTGCTATACCATCGTGTAAGGCTGCTATGACATCGATCTGCCGGTTCCTCCCGCATACGATCCTCCTGGGGTTCCCAACCAGTCGCTTTATAAACAAATGACCATCTCTCACTACGTAGAGATGCCTCATCTTCTGGGCCTTAGCACTTGCGTCGCTATCCCTCATTTCGCACGACAGGAGTAACCCCAACTCCCGATAAATTCCGTCATACTCCTCGGCACGGAAGGCCTCCCTAATCTCTCCCTCTTCGAACTCGTCGTCCTGGCTCTCAGGAATGAGAAGTTCGCCCTCTTCGGAGCTAGCTGCGCTCCTCTGGCCAAAGTTCCCCTGCAGGAGCGTGTTGGTGAGCAAGTACATTCCTCCCATTAGCTGCTCATGCTCCTCTACCTGGGTTGGGCCTTCCATATCGTCCTTACCGCCTCCACTAGACCATGTGTCCCTGCGAATGCCAACCTCATCATCCAGCCAACATCCCTACTCCCCCACGGATCTTCCTCCTGGAAAGGTTTGAGGACCAATTCCTCCTTCTGCTCGTACCCCCTTGGTGCTAGCCATATAGGATGTGTGACGCAGCTAGGCACCCTCAGCGACCATTCATTTATGTGGAGGCGGACATCCTCTTCCTGATCCAGGATCCCGTCAACTGGCGGGGTATCCTCAATCGACTCTTTGCCCGCCCCATCCCAGTTGATGCGGCTCAGCCCATCTGCCCTGTTCTTGTCCCCGGGAATCCTCTCCAACTCAAAGTTAAACATCCAAATGTAAGTCAACCACCTCACGATGATTGGGTCAGATGGAGTATAACTTTTCAGGGAACACGCCAGCGCGGTAGGGTCCACCCTCAAAATGAGCCTCCTGCCAAAGATATAGTTCTGGAAGGTCCTTAGGCAGTGGAGTACCGCCAACGTCTCCTTCTTAAACTGGGAGTAGTTCCTCTCAGTCGTATTGAGGGTGCGACTTTCAAACCTTAACGGCCTCTCCTTCCCATCCGCATCCGCCTGAATCAGGACTCCTCCTAAGGCAGTTGGCCCAGAGTCCGTCTCGACAATGAATGGCTTTTCCTCTATGGCCTCATAGTTTGGCGCTCCTGACACCAAACCTCCTTCCTTGAATTCTCTCTTCATCCTTTCCACAACCCTTTTCTGGTCTTCGCCCCAGACCCACTCCTGATCCTGACGCACCAGCTTCCTCAAATGCTCTGACTTGGTGGCGAAGTCCTTCACAAAAATCCTCCAAAACCCGCAGGTCCCAAGGAAGCTCCTCACGTTCGTTATCGACTGGAAGGGGACTGACCACTCTACGATCTTATCCATTTTCTTCACGTCTGGCCTCCGCCCCCTCTTGTTACAGACAAAGCCCAGAATCGTGGCCTCCCTCATACAATGTTTCGACTTGGGGCCGCTTGCCGTCAGGTTGTGTTCTTCCAGCAGACCCAGAACCTTATCGATATCCTGGACGTGCTTCCATACGAACCGCCTTACTCCTGGCATCACTTCATCTTCCTCCTTCTCCTTTGGACCCTTGACCGCCAAATCGTCAATGTAGGGCTGAGTGATATGTGGACTAACCGTCTGCATGACCCTAATCATGTGCCCTTGCACCATCGCCACCGCATTAGTCCACCCCTGAGGCGCCACGTTCATGTGGAATAGCCCCCTTGGCGTATGCATCGCCGTCACCGACCTATCCGGTGGGTACACAAGAAACTGGTCATACCCAGAGTAAAGGTTTATAAGTGAGATTATAGACCTTCTTGCGCATGATTCTGACAGGGCGTCCGCATTCGGCAACCCTCCCGCGTCCCGCACCGTCACTGCATTCATTCGTTGCAGATCCTGCACCCACCGCAGCGTTCCGTTCGGCTTGATAAAACAAAACCAAGGGGAAGCATACGGTCCACTGGAGTAATCTGCCACATACGTACTCATCTTCCCATCCAAGTAATCCACCACCTTCTTCTCCTCATCCGGATTCGGGTATCACGCGCCCCTCAGGTTCCACGGCTCGTGTGGGACGGTATGGATTCGTATCATCGGGATCTTATCCACGTCCAACCTCCCACGCTCGTCATCATTAAACGCATACGCGCAATGCCTCCTTCTCATGGTCTCCACCATCAAGGTCCTCTCCTGGGGCGACAGGAAGCCAGACTCGCCAATTATCAACCCTTTCTCATTCTCCTTATTGATGCGGCCCGGCCTTGCCTGTGCGCGCTCCCGCATACGCCTTATCAGCCCCCGCTCTCGCCCATAGTAGGCTTCCTCATCCTCCGTGACAAGCACGGGGACTGGGCGGCACTTCTTGTCTATGGTCTTGTACCGCCTTTGGGAGCCCTTCTTAAGCCCTCCCCTTAAAAAAACTGACTTGTTGTTTAGGCCAGGGCCATCGCAGGGTCCCCTCTCCTCCCGGGAAGCCGATAGACCAGCTCCACTTCTCCCACTTGAGGGCTTTCCAGGACCTGTTCCCTCAATGCCTTTATGGCTTCCGGGTCCGCCATATCGTGCGCCTTCACCACCTCCATTGCCTTATTCACATCGTTAAGGCCCAGGGACAGCACCTCGCCTGCTCCTTCCCCCTCTTGTTCCTCCCGGAGTCCCCGCCACGCGTACTCCGACTCCTCGAAGGTAAAGGAGCCGAGGTTGAGCCTATTCCTCGCACTTCCGGGCCTTGTGTTCCGACACTTTATGATTTCGTAGTTTCTGCAAGCCGGATCAGATAGAGTCAGGATCATCGTCCCCTCATGCCTGTTGAAGACGAAGGTCTCCGTCCGGCAGAGGAACGACCTCCCCAGAAGAATAGGGTGGTCGACGTCGGGTATGGCGAAGAAGCACATTCGCGCCCTTACTCTCCCAATCTCCACCATCACATTAGACGCTGTGCCGCAGAAAATGGCCTTGTAGTTGGCGCCGTGCAGCACACCATGGTCCGAATGGTCAACTTCTAACCCTAACATCGTCGCGTCCCTCTCCCGGATGATATTCATTTTCGCGCCTGTGTCCACCATTGCAATGCTTGGCTGGTCCCTCACCTTCAAGTCCACCACACATTTCCAATCCATCCTAGTGCCCGCCTCTGTCCACTCTATCTCCCTGGGCAGAATTGAGCTCAGGTGGACATTGGGCACTAACCTTCGCGAGAGCCGCCCTTTCAGCTCGCCCCGGAGCCTTGGTGCTGAGGCCAAAATGTCCTTTAAGTTCATCAGATCGTTATGGCCATCCTGGAGCTTATCCACCATTCGCTCCACGTCAAAGTCTTCCTCCAGCCGGACTGCGTACTTCTTCCTTTTTGGCACGCCATCATGCAGACTCGGCTCCACCCCTCCCTGAGCCCCCCTCTTCTTGGCCCTCTGTTCCGCCCTCCGGTCCTCCTCCTGCCGGAGCCTCTCGTCCTCTTCGTCATCACCCTCATCTTCCTCTTCTTGAACTTCTACCACTTCCTTTCTTCGTTCGGGCTCAGGGTCCTTTCGAGGGGGCGCCCGACTGGGTGCTTGGCTAGGCCCTTGACTGGTGGTGGCCTTACTTTGGCCCCTAATCTGCGCGGCCTGAGGTACCCTTCCATGCGACGTAGGGGGTCTGAAGGTCATCCCTAACCTAGGACCTGCCCCGACCGTCGCCTCGCTTGGACATCCTTGTGGTCCTGACGACGACTCCGGACCGGACCCATAGAGCATCACCTCAGGAAGGCTCATTTCCCATTCCCGGGCCTTTTCACACATTGCCCTTAAACGATCCTGATACCTGCCGACCTTTGCAAGCAGGTCCTCCATCCTCTCCAGGATGGTCGAGGCTGACTCTCTCACCACTTCCTGCGCCTCATCGTGAGACTCAACAACTATGGGCTCCTCCTTTATAGTCCCCGCCTTCAACCGCTGAGTTACTTCCTCATTTTCATCCACAATCTCCTCGACTCTTACGCCGGGGTCTTGCCTTTCCTGCCATATCCTAAACATTGTTGGGGCTGCTGGAGGCCCGGCCGCTGCCCGCCTGAGGGCTTCCTGCCTGATTCCTCCCGGGGTCTTGGGGTCAATGTGCATTCCCCACCGGTCGTATATATCCTCGTCCATACAGGTGGAGATTAATCCTGCCTTTTCGTCGTCCCGCCGCTGTTGGCAGAATTGTACAGTGTGGCCCACCTCGCCACAATGCCAACAAGTTGCGTTCCGCCAGTCGAAGCGGGGTCTTCCGTACCCTTGGCCCCCTCCCTGGCTGCCTTGGCCACCTTGGTTCTGACCCCCTTGACCATTCCAGCCTCCTCCACGACCTCCACCATTTCCTCCTCGCCCCCGGCTGCCCCCTCCTCTACCTCCTTGGCCCCGGCCCCCATTACCCTGCCCGCCTTGTCCTTGGCCTCCTCCCCCGGCCACACTAGCTTGCGAGGCCTACTGGGAGGGCGGCGGTTGAGCCACGGGCTGGCTTTGAGTCGCCGGGTAGCTCGGGGGGCCCATACTTGCAGATGGGCCTGAATAGGGGACCATGTGTCCCGCGTGGGCCTGACTCCCTCCACACGAGACGCAGTGGTTACAACTGGGTCAGGGCGTAGATTGGCAATGCGGCACCCAGTGTCCACAAGATGGCGGCGGCCCCATGTGCGATGATCCGGCTGGCGCGGGTGCTGGGGCGGCCGCGGCGACAGGTGGTGGTGCAGCAAGGGCTTGGGGAGCCTGCCCTTTCCCTGATCCCTGTCCCCCCAGTAGCAGATTACGCTGCTTCCTCTGGGCCTTAGTCAGGGCTTGGGAGCCCGTCTCCCCTCCGCCGTAGTCTTTTCGCCCTGCCTCCTCATCTCCTACTCCTGACGCCCGGCCTTGGGCCACTGCCACCACTCTTTTCTGTAGTTCTGCTTCGCTATCATACCCCAGTGCCGCCAACACGTCCGTGACTATTCTCTTCACCCCTGGGGTCCCGGATGCAGTAGCATCCCTCTCCTTCCTCTTGCGCCTTTGCAGCCTCATTTGGTGCTGGTCCACCTGGTCCAGGCTCCCTTCTTCCACTCCCTTGTCAATGGTTGCCCAGGTGAGCCTCTCGCTTCCTTCCCCATACTTCGTCAGCTTTGTGGCCTCCGAGCCTAGAAGCAGCCCCAAAAATGTGGCGCACTATGCCTCCTCAGAAATCCCGTGCACTTTCCTCGCCCTTTTCATGAACTCGTGCACAAACGCCCCAATGGTAGAGAAGTCTTCCTTGTTCATGGCCTCCAAGTCGGCCATGGTCAACAGGTCGTCCCCCAGCCTATACTTCCTTCGCATTAGGTCTCCAAACTTTGCCTAACTGCCACCGACGGCGTCCACAACCTTAGTTACTTCCCCATGGTGACTGTGCAAGACATACTTCAGGACCCGATGGAGCTTGACCTCATCTGACAGTCCCACCAGCGCCTGCTCTGTCAGATCCAACCAATCAGATAACCGATCCCCTTTGAAGTGAAATGTCTCGACCTTCGGGACATTGCTCGGTGCCCTCTCGCGCTTGTCCAGGGCATCAATGAGGTCATCGAGAGTCACAAGTTTCTTCCCACAGTCCGCCATCTCTTCTGGCATCTTGGCCAACCGCCTTCAACTCCAATCTCCCTGTTATAAGAGACAATGGGACAAAGGACCCCACACAGTGACTCAACCTTTCATGACCCTATCGGGTTAACCGCTTTAGACACCCCACACTCTAGACCTGACAGACACTCCTTCTCCCTTTTTGCTCATCTAGATAACGCTTATCCTTACCATAGGACTTCCTCATCCGCATACAGCGCTCAGCTGTCAGCCAGACCGTCAATCAATCAATCATCCAACCCATTGTCATATCGATCACCATATAGTCGATCTCATAGTCCTTCTCTTTTCCCGCTCATATGCCTAGTTTCTCGCTTACTCTTATACCCGGATGTCGTTCCACCAGGGACAACGGTAGGCTTCCGTTATCCCCGACAACGGCGCCACCAGTCGAGCGCATCGGTCCGGCACCGCGCGTGGCAGTGCGGGACCCTCTCGGCCGCCAACCTCGTCACGAACGCACAAAAGGAGCTTCCTTAGGCCGCTCCGGCCGAGTGCGCCAGCTATACCTCTCGCGAGCCCCTACGACAGGATAGGGCCTACGCGAGGCACAACTTACCTCCACCTTACGGGAGTTGTCACCTCCCTTCGGTGGGCGTATCCCCGCCAAGCTACCAGTCCACAATACGAAAGCTACTCCGTTGCAATCGCAGAGGTGGACCAGTCGAGGGCGTTTCTCGTTCGCTGCAGCATAGGGGGTACGCATGGTAATACGCCTATCGGACCCGCACGCGAACCGACATCTTAGGGGGCTGAAGTCCTAAGCGCGGCTCGGCGCCGGTCGACTAGGACGCATCCCACGCACCACGCGCACACCACTCTACGAACACCAAAATAAAACACACACACCCATACGCACGAAACGACACCACACGAACAATGCGACGCAAACAACGCGACAACGCTCCTAGCCCCTCAGTAGCCATCCCATAACTTTTCGATACGGAAATCAAATGGGCGTCGCGCGCGAGACTTGATATAAAAATCGCGCGGAGGCAGGGCTAACTCATGTCGACTCGCAATGGGAGCGTACGCAAGCAGTCGCAATGATGGCGTACTGTGTAGTACCCATACTCGCGCGGTCCTCGTTAATCTCAAGGGTCGCATTTGACACCCAAGTGTCGGCTGACACGCGCCTTGAGGGTTAATCTCTCGACGCTGGACAACCGCCATGCGCGGTTGAGGACCACACACCCTTTTTTGCACCCTTATGCAGAGTGTGTGTTACACAGGCCCATGCTTGTGGTGGTAGTCATCTCTCGAGGCCCTAGGGGTGAGTCCTCCTCGGGGCCTGGGCGAAAGTCAAGGGGTTTGACTTTGACGGCTGCCACGGATTACAACGTCCAACCATAAAAATCTCTAAGAAGCAACAAAACTCGAACCCAAGAAGAGGGGACATGGCAAAGGTCTCCTGGCCTTTAAAACAAAAACCCATGGCCTTGGGATACACTTCCCCTCTATGGGCGGTGCCGGCGGCCTACAATAATCCTAAGCGCTGCACCTACGCACAAGCCTGGCGGTCCCATAACTTTTAGACGCCGGGGCGGCGAGGCGGCGCATGCAGGGCTCTGATATAAAATTGCGCGGCCGCAGGCCAACCCTATGCCAACCACTGATGCCAATCATATGTGGTAACCGCGGTTTCGGCCTCGCGATATTGAATGGCTGAAGAAACTCATCACGAGGGGTTACCCCTCACGATATTGAACGGCTGAAGGACACGCCGTTCTGCCCTCGCGACATTTCCGCCCTTCAGGCGGAGTGTCCTGCCGGCCAAAGTAAATAGGCTCTATGCGAGAGGAGACCCCTCCCCTTCAGGGCCTAGGGCTTGGGATGTCTTAGATAAGGACCTTGAATCCCGGCCCAGGACCAACGTCCGACGAAGAAAGCCCCAAGACGCAATTAGGCAGAAGGGAGGGTCTTACCTATCCCTCAGCCCCAACTTCCACGCGGTTATTAACACGGCCCTTTGGGCCCCTCGAATACCCATCGTACGTATACCCACGCATACATGCAAAAGGGGATAGAGTCATGACGATCACTTCTCACAGGCACAGCGAGACTCCTCACAACCATGTATGTGTATGTGGAATCGCAGGCAGTCCAAATCCAAAATCTGAGC
Source organism: Chara braunii (assembly GCA_003427395.1). Classification (NCBI taxonomy): domain Eukaryota; kingdom Viridiplantae; phylum Streptophyta; class Charophyceae; order Charales; family Characeae; genus Chara; species Chara braunii. The sequence continues at coordinate 930,494 of BFEA01000218.1, forward strand.
CACAGGACATACCTGCAACCACACCAAGAACCAAGCAACAAAACACGCACTACATGGAGTCAACCCCAACCATTCTCTATGCTCATACCCCTTCGCTTTATCCATGCAAGCCCCAACTGTCAGTCCAACCAGCCTCAATTAAATACTCAGTACCTTTGTTAAATGGCCATTCAATAAAAGTCCGGGTGAAACCCTTAACAAACAGTAGAAACCACCAGGGGTAAAGCCTTTTAGGTTGAGTATGGGGAATGGATTGAAATTGAGTCGAAGACCGACGAATCGGCAACCGACGTGTTATAAGTGACAACAGAAGACGATCCTCCAAAGATCAAGCTGAATCTAGTCTTGATCTTGAATCGAACGATCAAGACGACCTGTAACACATGACAGACCAATCCCCAAGCTGAGATCATGAGCGTATGGAGAATACAACTCCATAACATATTCTCACTCAAATCCTCCTAGCTAGCTAAGCCTAAATCTACCTCGAGGCGGTGCCCAAAGCAAATGYAGACCCTGGCTGGATCTCTCCTATTCRGGGKGGATTGCYAGAATCGCCACCTGTCAAAATAWAATMTAACTCCTCTGAATCAAGAAAATTTCGGCAGCGCTTCCCGTAGRAARAGTGYCTTTCCAAAGTTTGTATCASCCCAAWTATGAAAACAAAAATAATCTCCAACTCTTGAAAGCTAAATTTTGTCTAACTYCCTGAATCAGTAGAAATTTGGACAGCACTCCCTTTAGAAAGGRAGACTTCCCAGATTTATAYTAGGTCAGATATGAACCCAYAAGGCAACTTGMGTTCGACTTAGACAAATTTTGASTAACTCCTTAGTTTTGCAGAAATTTCGGCAACACTCCCTTTAGAAAAGTGYTATTCCAAAATTTATACAAGGCTAAGTTCAGAATMTGAAAATAAMCCTGACTTCTCAAAGTCCAATTTTGTCTAACTCCMTGAATTARCAAAAATTTGGGCAGCACTCCCTTTAGAAAATGAGACTTTCCAAATTTTTACTAAGTCAGATATAAAGAATAGATAAGTTGAACTTTGACAAGTCAAAAGTTGACTAACTCCTTGGATTCGTAGAAATTTCGGCAGCGCTTCCCGTAGAGAAAGTAGCTTGCCAAGATTTGTACAAAGCCAAGTATAACAAAAGATCCCAGAAAATGCAAGAATTGATCTAAGTAAAAAAAAAKTTAGCTAAAAAAATGCAGGAATTGACCTAACTCCTATCGCTCTAGCACGTGGCGAGCCTCTAAACCAACTACATGTCAACCTGAATCCCAGACCAAGTAGCAATCTCCCTCAGCCACATGCAGGCCAAACCACAAAGGTAAGTACTCTCACCACTCCCAAACCAGTTTAAACAAACAATAGTTCATAATATCTCAGTGAGTTGACCCCTCATACCCAACTTACATAAGGCATAGGCCAGGGCACCTGAACTTACAGAGTGCAACCAACTTAGCCAGGCCTAAAGTCAGAATACCTAAACTTATAGAGCGTTCTGACTCGGCCAAGTATACACAAACAGAGGGCACAACTACTTCTCTCTTCTTTGGGCATCTGACTACACCACTCTAATCGCCCTGAACTGTTTAAATAACCAGCTTATATATATCTCTCTGAACTTAGTCTTCAAAGGGACATAAGGCTGAGCCGCTCAACTTAGAACACTGCTCAGCCTGCCTAAGTTTACTTTCAATTATATCTCTTTAGTTATACTCTCTTCAGTTATGATAAGCTATAGTCAGGCTACCTAAACTTATAGAGCGGCCTGACCAGCCTGTTCCTAATAACATAGTAATACAATATAACCAAGTTATATCCATTGGGTTCCAACATGTGCGAGGCATTGGACCAGACTACCTAAACTTATACAGCGGTCCGATCCTCTGCCAGGTTCATTCCTTTCAGATCCAGTCTGTGCGAGGCAGTGGGATAGGCTACCTGAACTTATAGGGCGGCCTGTCCCTTGCCAAAATTAATCCCTCAAAACAAAATAGGAGAAGGGATGAACCACGTAAACTTATAGAGCGGTTCAGACCTCCTTGTTCAAAACCAAAGAAACCGAGGGAACCCCAAATAAAACGAGGCAACCCAAGGTACCTAAACTTATAGAGCGCCTTGGGTCCCTGAAAGTCACCCACAGTCAAACCCTTACAAGTCAGAGCAGTCAGGACACCTAAACTTATAGAGCGTCCTGACCCTTCATGCAATTCACAGCACCAGGTTTCCCCAAAGTTATGGGGACATCCCAGCCTCCAAAGCTTCAGGCTACCTAAACTTATAGAGTGGCCTGAGGCTCCATACAACCCAAAAATAAACAAAGCGCTGGGCTTCCCCAAACTTAATGGGACCTCCCAGCCTTAATGACCCAGTCAATCTGCACACAATACTGCCTTCCTCCCAACCTCCCCCCAGATGCAACCCACTTCGTTCAGAATTTGCTTTCAGGCAATCATCAAAACTGAAACTGAGATTGCACACACACTCCTTGACTTCAGTCTGACTTAAGTCCTGACGGTCAAATCAAAATTGAAGTACAGGATCCAGACAATACACTCAGTCAAGCGTAGAGAGATGTACAGGTAGTGGTTATAATTGGGTTTATAAACGGAATCAAGGGTTTACCACTCAGTTCTCTGCCTCCAGGACTCCACCTGAGCCCCGGCAGAGCTCCCGCAATCGGTGGGGCAACCTCCCACAAAGGTCTTGGCGTGGATTACGGGCCACACGCCCGCCTGCCGCTTTCCTCTCAGGACCAAAGGACTAGACTTAGAGCAAGGAGGACAAGATAAGAAGGGGTGAGACTCTCAGACTCAGGAGGGGTACACTCAAACTCACGTGAGAGGGTCTTCAGGTCTTCAGCGCCTGAGGGCCCCGCAATGGTGATCAAATGCGCAGTCGACGCTAGTCAGCCCGAGGCCAAACGGGCCTTCACCACCCAACGTAGGCTCCCTGACAACCCCCCCACTCGCAACAACGATCCCTTACTTCCTTCACACGTTGCATCACGTCGCAGCCCGACGCCTCTTCGTAATGAACAGCGCATTCGCCCATACTTAGCCCGATGGCCGTTGCCGTAGCAAATGCAACTAGAGCAGGCAGCGGGACACACAACGATGGCCAGCGATGGCAGCAGCCTGCTGCAGCCTCCGYACACAGTCAACAAGAATGAGCCTAATGGCAGCAAGCATTTGGCATATGGCAACTGCAACTGTAATGTGCCCAGAACCAACCCTCTGAAGTAACAGGCCTTAATGGCCAGCTTCGTCAGGCAGGTCCCCAATTCGTGGCAGTACGCTTCATCACCGCTCTACCAAGCGGCAGCGACATCCTTCCCCCGCAGGCCGAATACTTGTCTCACACTACAGGCCGACCCTCCCTTATAAGGAACACAGTATCCCGCACACAACCCAGTACGCACAACCTTCCGTATACTGTAGCAAGTCGTCGTGGCACACAACAACACCTGCGATACCATCAGCAATAGCAGCAGCTACCCCACCCGTGTAGGGTCGGAGGCAGGAGCACAGCAAGCGTACAATAAGTACAATGCCAGTACCAAGCGGATGCAATGGTACCCTGTCCTGTGCATGGCAAGTGTATAACCAACGTAAGCATGCAAGGGTCGTAATGCACAGCTGCTCGTAACAGAGGGCGCAGTTCAACAGGAATGCGACTTAACGGAGCCCGTAGTCTAGCAGGAACAATGATCAAAATGCAGTTTTAGTATCAGTAGCAATTTCAAAATCGGGCACAACTACCGTCGCAGCGTAGCGGAAATAACCKTATCCCCGGCCTCATCGTCRTCTCAGACACACTCCCCATCCCCCCCCTTTCCTYTTGACTTTCCACATCTGTATCTGGCTGGGATACCAGCTTCCTAGATACAAGGGAGTCAAGACAGCACCTCGGGACCGATCAGCGTCCTTGCGGGAGGCGAGCAACAGTTACACGATCCTTAAACGCCAAGAGCGCGGTCACCCCGACAGTCTTTCGGGGGTACGGGAACTGAGATGAACCCTCCGCTGTTATACGGCTTGGCGCATTGCCCCGGGAGAACGAGCAACAAATGGCACTCCGCACCGGCCACAACTGAGCCCTGAGCAACACCGAATAAGTCATCCACTAAAATTTGAAAACATACACCGCTATAACTCATCGTGCGCCCCGGGGGGCGGCGAAGGTACTTCGATCGACGGAACGAGCATCACACCAGCCATATCGGTAAGTCTGTAGCCCCGTGGCCATTTACACGCTTTGCTCATCGCCACGCTGAATAAAACCCGAATAAATCCTGCTCTAGAACCTGGGTAGGTACATTGCCCCGTTCCGCTTGCCTTCCCGATACTTCTGCGCACACATTTTTCTCACTAACTTTTAATCTATTATCTTTCCTACTAATCCGGCTTCGAATTCGTGATCGGCCTGCTTCAAAACTTCTATCTCAGCCCCTCCCTCGCTTGATTCCGTCAAGGAGCGAGCAGGGTGCTTACTCTCCCTTCCGCCATGTCCGCCTGTTCCAATACCACCGCGCAGGGCCTTTCTCCTCCACTACCAAAACTAACACTCTATAGTTAAAACTGACTCTCCCGCTCAGCTCGCAGCACCCCGAAACTCTAGCTCAACCCTTCACTCTGCACGATTCCGCCTAGGATCGAGCAATCTAGTGGTTTTCCTGCTCCCACCATAACCATCTCCTCCCGCCATGCACGATCACACTTCCTTCGCATGCACCCGGCGCGTTTCCGCGCCTTGATTCGTTCCTGCCCCCGTCGCCTGTTTCCCCCAGTGTCTACCCTGCCGACCTCCACAGTCTCGCTCCGCGGTTGCCCCCCGTGCTGACTCTTACCCCACTAGCGTCCGTCACCCCGCCAGGGCACTCAACTAACCCGACAGCGCTCCCGCCCGGCTCACCGACCGACTAACCGAACGGGTCGACACTGCACCACATTTGTTGTGTCGGACCATAGGCGGTCCCCCTCTCCCACTGTGTCTGGACACCGCTGGCTGTGCGCGGTAGACGAGTCTCCTAGCCACTTGCCTCTCCCTTCCGCCTGCACCTGGCATTCATTCGCGTCTGGTTTCGCCCCCGGATGCCTATATTGCCTCCTCGCAGTGGCTGCGCGACCCTCCTCTAGTCAGTTCCAGTATTAGCGGATGCCCCGAAGGACTCCCCCGCAGCAACACTCGACGGCCCTTTGATGCCTGAGCAACCTCGATACCACCCCGCCTTGGCAGCAGAGTGCGCGGACCTGGCCCGCCTTCCTGGCCGGATTCAGGGAGGTGCGCCCTCCCTTTCCTTGTTCTATGCGTGTCATCCTTGCGCAGGGGCCGCGCTAATCTTCTCTGTATCGTTCCAATTTTAACGGATGTCCCGAAGGACCTACCCATAGTGGCCCCCATAGTACCACCAACACCACCCAACCTCCTCGCCCTTTTGCACGCCCCCGGCCAGATTCACGGCAGGGTTCTCCTCCGGTTTTTCCATGTGCCATCCGTGAGGGGCGGTCATGCAAATCTTCTCCGTATCGTGCCAAAAAAATCTGCGGATATCCTGAAAGGCTTCCGATCGTGGCCGCCCCTCCCTTGACTCCTCGAGACCAATGTGGTCGCAATGCCGCTCTACCTTAATGCCCGAACTTGGCCCGCATTTCAGAACTCGTGCTCGCCAGCGTTGCACAGGGGCCATACGAATCTTCCCTGCATCGCTCTAATTTTAACGGATAACCCGAAGAGCCTTGCGCGTGGCGAGCCCCCCTTTTTTATCCGCACCCGGCCTACCTTCTCGTCCGGATCCATCCTCGGACTCACACATGCTTGTCTGGCGCAGCACCCTCACCCTCCTTTCGCACTCCGAGTAAGCCCTAGCGCCGACTTTCTTTAACAGTGCCCCGCGCGGACCCAGCCCCCTTTTGAGGCTAGGTTCGGGCGGTTGACATATGATCCGATTGCAACAAGTTGGCAAGCCGAACCTCCCCTCCCGTAGCGGCCTTGCGAATCCCCCTCGGGCCGCGGATCCCCCTCCTCCCAGCGGTAGGCACCTCACAGCGCCCCGAGGGCCTGATCGGGCCCCGGCGGAACCAGTTGGGCTCAATCTAAGGCCTGTATTTCAACAGTTCATGGGCGTACCCGCCGCAGTTCCGTGCTCACATATGGGCGAAGAAAAAACAAATAATAATATCAAAAATTTGAGGTAAGTACATTATGCATGACTAGATATATAAAACCCCGCAAGGCGCGCGATCAATCGGGCAGAGACCGCGGCCCCCAAAATTGTAAAAGGCGAAGGGGGATGGTCCCACAGGCCTTTCGACCCCTCACGCCTTTCCGCCACGCTCCCCCGCTCCCTTACCGCCTGCTGTTGGCCTTGATCCCTGCGTCTCTTACGTACCAGTCCGATGCCATAACCAATAGGGCTAAGCCCAAGCCTGGTACCAGCAGGCGCGRCCTCCCATATAAGGTGGTGCCGCGAGGCGCTCCGGGCCAAGATACCACCCTGGCCGCTTCTTCAATCCCATTCGTTCCCACGGCCCCCTAAGTGTCCGCGTCGGTCTACCACCCCGCGCCGTGGCCGTCCCATGCGCCTATCTGCGCGCCAACCCTACCCTCGGTCACGCACACCTATCAGGAGCAACCTTTCATTCCCTAACCAAGGCCGTAACACGGTCCAGGTCGGTCGACTACCTCGGCCGCCCATTCAATTAGAAAAAACACACGCGCGCCTGAAATATTGCGCGCCCACCTACTCCCTACCAGGACAAGGCAGACCTTGGCCTGCGCGCGGACGACCTTCACATTTTCCCACACGGGCACTCAAAATCCAGGCTAACCGAGCCTTGCTGTCACTTGCAAAAACCAGGGCGGATACCCTTGTAAGGGTATTCGCGCCGACAACGGCAAACGAACACAACCCCTTTTGCTGGCCCGAAGGATTGACCCGTGGACACGGCACTGGGATATTCCCACGGAGCTGGGCTGCCCCGCCCCCGGGAGATTTAGAATTGCATCATCCTGCTCATCTACTTCTATTGGAGTTTGAACTCGGGCCTATATTTTCAACAGTTGAAGGGTGTACCAACTGTGCTAGGCCAGTTGGTTTTGTCCGATGCCACGAGACCGACACTATTTCAGTCCCAAAGATCAAAGAGAACAGAAAAAAATTGAAAAAAAAAATTAAAAAGTTGCCATAAAGAAGACAGGAGGGGGGAGTGTGGGCATCCTCCAACCCACAAGAAAGGCGACAAGATTGCAGTCGCCTTCCATCCTCGACTGTCATGAAGCCCGCCCATGTCGATTTCAATTATTCTTCACTGTGACGCCGGTCACACCACCCCAAGCTGGCAGGAACTTCATAACTGTAGCATTTCACTCCTCTGCTTCCCATGGACTTGGAACTGGGGCCTGTATTTCAACAGTTCACGGGTGTACCAACTGAGATAGGCCTGTTCTTTGTCTGGCCAACCCCGGTACTGGACGCAGGGGTCACCATAGTCCTCCCCCTCCCACAATGCATAGTCACACAACTGCGCAGTAAGATTGTTCCACATCTCCAGCTATCCCGAGGGAAAACCACTACAGGAGCCTGCTACTCGACAACATGGCTAGTCTTCCGCCCTATACCTAGGTCCAACGGATGGTTTCCAGCGGTATCGCTGCGGGCCTCCACTGACATTCCCTGTGGCATCGCCTTGCTCAACCATAGTTCACCATCTTTCTGGTCCTACCAAGAATGCTCACACTGCGACCCCAAATCTGCAAAATATGCAAAGTCGGGACAAGCCAATTCAAGGTTTTTGGGATGGTTCAAGTCACATTGCTGTACCTTTTCAGATGGGACAAGGCCCTGACCATCTGCAGCAATGTCGAGTTGGTCCTTTGATGGCCACACGGTGCCATCCACACGTTGTGCAAAAACTCTTGTGAACGAATTTTCACCAATTCTCGAAGACAATGCTAAAAAAATAAAAATAAAAGTAAAAATAAAAATACAAGCATCGGGAACCGGTGCTTTTTGGGAAAGGGAGACTATCGGCGGCCCCTTTAGCTCCGTCGTCCGGGCACACGGAGTGGTCGGTAACAAAAACCAAAGGGGATAGCCCCGCCGGGCCCTCAACCTCTTGGCATCTCCATCCGCTCCAATGCTCCACCGTCGCCGATCGCCGCCCTCGATCCTCGTACCTCGGCTCTGAAAGTCCAATGCCATAACCAATAGAACTAGGCCCAAGGTTGGCATTGGCAGCCGCACAACCTCATATAACCGAGTGTCACGTGGCGCGTGGGTATACTGGAACACACCAAAGCCTCGCCTTGGTCTACAGTCGTACCCATGACCGCCAAGCCCCGCACTTACCACTCGAAGGCCTCGCCCGCGTTTTACTCCCTTACACCCTTATTACTGTTAAAGGGCAACATTGTCGTCGATGTTGTTTTTCCGCATAAGCGAATGCACGTCACGATCATATCCACAGAGAAGATCACCTTAGTCCTAGTTTAATCAAAGTCAAAATTTTGCCGGCAGAAACGCCGACTCTATAATATAAAAAAAATAATCATAAGAATCATCACGCGTGCCTCAAAATTACACACCCACACGCTCTCTACTTCTAGTCAACCACTCAGTCAGTGTAAACGGAACTCAACCGCGACTCGCGGAAGGTACTTTAATCTTAAATCGAACTTATTTTCTATCACTTAAAAAAAACAGGGCGGATACCCTTGTAAGAGTATTCACGCCGACAACACCAGTCGCGACTGTGTTTTTTTTCTTACCTTGACTAAATGCTTGACTAGGAATAGAGAGTGTGTGGGCACGCTGTTTTGAGACGCGCCTGATTTTTCTTTTATTGATGTTATGAAGATGGCGTATCCGTTGGCCAACTTGTGACTTTGATTAAACTAGGATCAAGTGATCCTCTCTGTTGATGTGACTGTGATGCGCGTGCGCTCATGCGGAGGACGATTTTGACGGAGGTGCAGTTTTCGCGTGGTAGAAGGAATGATCTGTAAAGAAAAAAAACGGGTCGGGCCTCCACGCGGTAGATGCGGAAGCTTGGCAGGTGTGGGTTCGGCCGGTAAGTGGAGGTGTGGCCTTCGTGTGTTGGTAGGCCCATTTGTCGGGCGACACATGTTAATATGAAGTCTGCGCAATCTTAGTATCGACCTTGGGCCTAACAGTATTGATTGCGGTGTCAAATTTTAATCCGGGGGATTCAAGGATTGAGGCCAGCGGGCGACGATGCAGGAGTGTTGGAGCAGCGTGAAGAGGCCAAAGGGTTGAGGGCTCGATGGGGCTATCCCCCTTCGTTTTGCTGCCCGCAGGGCCGATCGGCATGGTCGGAGTGGTGCTAGCGGTCCGTTTTCCTCCCTTCGTCTTTCATTTCCGCTTTTGTTATTTTTATTATTATTT
>BFEA01000218.1:940044-953094 GCA_003427395.1 Chara braunii
TTTTTTTTTTTTTTTTTTTTTTTTTTGCCTTCCTTAAATCGGGTGCGACACTCGTTTCAGGGACCGCCTTTTTAGCTTAGTTGGTACAACCCCTGAATATTGAGCTACGTACCGGAGTTTGAACGACAGGCTGCATTGTCGCCCCCCCTTGTTTGATGTGGGATGCCTGATGACATAGGCAGTCGTGGTTGGCATTATAGTAGGGCGCGACTCGAACCCCATGGGTTGGTTGTTGCGGCAGTCGAGGACCTAGGGAGCGCGCTCTTCGGGGTGACTAGTTGTGGCCCCGCTCAGTTGGGGAGCTGTCGAAACTCCTCTATCCATTCAGTCTTGAAATGCGGACCGAGGAGTCAACGTGTAAGAAGGCTAGTGGGTACCAAGGCTATGAGGCAGAAGAAAAAGGTGAGTGGCGGGCCTCTTGCGGGTGCACTGACCACCACCCGCGATCTGTTGTGCGAGGTTTGAGTGTGAGCATGCCCGTTGGGACTCGAAAGAGGTGAACTATGCCTGGGCGAAGTGGCCCAGGGCACTGTAGGGAGGCTCGCAGCGAGACTGCGTGCAAGTCTTTCGTCGGACTTGGGTATACGAGCAAAAGATTAATCGGACCTTCTAAATAGCAGGCTCCCTTCGCAGTTTTCGCAGGAGAACCAGCGTTGTCGAACAATCCGACTGCACATCTGTCCGACCGTGCGCTGCGACGAAGATGACGAAAACGACGGGCACGATCACAAGGAAGGAGAATGGAGTGAATCTGGACACGGATCTGCACCCGATACAATTGACGAAGGAGATGGTGGGAATCGAGGATGACGGGGTAAAAAATGCTTAGCTCACTCGATTCTTGTCGGAATCAAGTGAACTAAGGTGGTGGTCAGAGGTTCTTTGAGCGGGCGAGCGTAATGGTAGGGTTAGTTTTAGCAATGGAGTAGTCTGTGCGAGAAGATGTCGGAGAAGAGGAATGTGGCCGGAGTAAGAAGTACACATTTCACTCGACTCGGATTTTCAATAAAATCGGGTGAAATACAACTATAGATGAGGGGTTTTGGGTACCGAGAATCCGGTGAGGGAGTTAGTTTTAGCAAAAGAGTGTTAGTTTTTGTGCTATCAGAGTTAAGGATTGCATGACATTCACGGAGAAACATTTAAAATATGAGGATGTACCTTCTCCCGACTATGTCACGCAGGAGTTAAAACCAAACATAACCAAGAGACGACTTAGGACGATGCATAAATAATCCCGCGAACCTCCGAAACGGACGCGGTTGCATTGTCCCTTCGCCACGCTAGCCGGGTGCGCAAGCTGTACTTCCCTTGGTCCCCTACGACAGGATAGGTTTCCAGGGGGCACAACTTACCTTCCCTAAGGGCTTGTCACCACCCTCAGGGGAGTATCCCTACCGAGCTACTGACCCACGTGCGAAAGTTTTTACATGCAATAGCAGAGGTAGGTCAGCCGAGGGCGTTTGCTTGTTCGATGGAGTATAGGTACGCTTGGTTAACGCCAAGTGGACCCAAACGTTGTCCGTCCCCGAGGGCGCTGATCTCCTCGGTACGAACAAACGTCGGTCGACTAGGACGGTCTCAACCAAGCGTGAAACCACAATTCTTCCTAGTCTCTTCAAACACTAGTCAAAAGATGGTTAAAACATTCACATATATAATTACATCAAATGGAATTCGATTGTCGCCGATAGGAATATACATCTGATGAAAAATGATAACTGAAAAAAATCAAAATCATCATTTGATACATTCAACAACATGATATTAAAATAAAATTTGACCACTCCGGGTCGAATAAAACAATCATACGGCCGCCAACGAGGAGTTGACTACCGATAATAACATTGATACAACCGACATGGTAGTCGGACTGCCGTAGTTTTGACTTGAGGAGACGCGCTGTCAAAGTCATTCATTCCTACTAACACCGATCTATGATTAAACACGCATACGCCTGTCTCCATACATTCCCAATCTTCCTGGATGACAGGTTGCTTCACGGATGATTCTTGATCAGGTAAATGGCTTGAAGTGTCGCATGCCTCTCCCTCTAGGATATGGTCTGTGGATACTCCTTCCCCTCACCTAGCCCGAAGACTCAGATCTCAGAGGTTGGACCGTCACCACCGAGTCGGCAAAGTACCACCCCCGACGAGTCGGGTCCACTCCAAGTCGATAACAGGGCCGGCTCTGAAAGCATATGAACCCCCGCCTTGGATGCTTCCTAGAAAAGAGAATGCGTTCACCGCAAGTAATCTTTAATTATTCTCATTCCTGACTTAGACGTAAAGAAACTGAATGAGATAGAGAATGAGAATCATTTTGACAGGTACAAGTAGATAAAATCATTTGTGATGGACTGCTCTCACGGTACCCGTTGAAATGATTCATTCCAAAATTCAAGTATTTTATCATGCAGGCAGGTGAAAGATTGAAAAATACCAATCATTTTCCTTTTCTCCAACAGGCAAAGTCAATCTCCATAGCAGGCATCCTTGTATCCACCTGCACAACATGCAAAGAAAACAAGTTCAAAGGAAAACAGTACAATCTCGGACTCATGTCAGACCTTCCCATTCACATGCATGACCAATACAACTTTTTCTACCTCTTCTTTCGAACGTTCAAACGACAGGGTCAAGCAAGTGTGGGTTCACACAGGTGTGACGGGAAATCTGAGTCATTCAACTGACCTCGAGTGAAGTTTAATTCGGCCCACTCAAGAAGAATGTATAGAATCACACCTCTTGATGAGAAGGTCGTCACAACAAGTCGTCAACAAAGTGATCCACACCACTCCCTACAATGATAATTGCTCGCGCCACCTTCTCAACACACAATCACCTCAACAACTTGACAGCGTTTCAATGTCGCCATCACTCGCCTCCAAGCCACTTCAAAAACGCACCATCGTTTTAGCGGCACCTTCCCTGCACCAATGCCCAACCACCGCTTAGGTAGTCAGTGCAAAAATATTGCCGCCACTGCCGTGGAAAACCGGCAGCGCTTCTGCCCCACTGCCGTTAAAACCAAGGTTGCCACCGCAGAAATCCGGCAACGCTTCCACACCACTACCAAAATCTCAATGTCGCCGCCACAAAAAAATCGCCAGTGCTTCCTTGTCACAACCAAAAAGGCGCCGCTGTTGTCGTGCCGAGCAGACAGCATCACCCCAAAGTCACTCTAAAATGGTTCCCGACGCTGCGCAAAAAGGGCAGAGTCTCCCCTGCACCACTTGCCGATGACCTACCGCCACCGTGCAAAACGGGCAGAGTCTCCCCTGCACCGTTTGCCGATGATATACGGCCGCCGTGCAAAACGGGCAGAGTCTCCCCTGCACCGCTTGCCGAGGACCTGTTGCGAACAACAGCACCTCCCGTTGGCACCACGCAGCCCAATGGCTATGGCAGCCTCTCCTTTCCTCTCTCACTGTAGCCTCCACTCCACTCCTCCTCTCACTCGCTGCTTCTCAGCACTCCAGCAGCATAATGCTGCTCTCCACTCCACATTCAGTCAGAATGTGGGCAACACCTCAACTGAGGGAGAATGTTGCTGGCCAGCCCTGCATTTATAGCTGGGGTGAAGTGGTGGGCAGCCACTTGAGACAGCCAAAAAACGGGGTTGAGCCTAGCCCTCGATCTAAACTTCGATCGAGGGCTGCGAATCTTGATGTTCTACTAGGAACATCAAGTCCCTCGCTTTGGTTATGCACCTGGCCACTTCCCCCCGGCCAGGTGCAACCATGCAGTGGCTGTATCAAGCCATCTTCAGCAGCCTGTTCAACTGAACAGGCGCAGTCCCATCAGTCCCTACAAGCTTCTGGGGGCTGCACCTGTCCCACGGCCGCGACCACATTCGCGACCGTTTCCCCCTTTCTCTCCTTTTACTCCCTTCTTCTACTTCTTTCTACTCTCTGTATCTTCCCTGAACCCGCGGCCACATACGTGACCGTTACTTATTATTATTTTTCTTCTTCTTCTGCCCTTTTTTTTTTTCTTCTCTTTACCCCCTCGTTTTCCCGTGTAGGGGCAGCTCGTTTCCCAAAACGAGCTGCCTCCCTAGTCATCTTGCAGAACCCCAATGAAGTCAGGCTCAAAGGGGTTGTCCCCCCTGCCCGCGCCCGTATCTGGGCTAAAACAGCTGCCCGATACAAGCGCGTGACTCCAAGCCGACTGTTGGGGTTCAGCCCCCTGATGAGTCGGTGGAAGTCCGACGAACAGTCTGGCCCCGTCGTTGGTGCAACCCATTCGTTAAAATGAATAGGTGCTCTCCTGGGGCATAGTCCCACTAGCAAAGAGGATCAGACCGAGTGCCTGAATTTGGACGAGGCCGCAGGGTCATATAGGAAATCGAGGTTGGATTGCGTTTCCGCATCTCTGCATAAAACACATCCAAATTCAGGTGCTCGATCCTACCCTTTTTGCCAATGGCCCTCGGCCCAGCAGTCTGTTCGTCAAAACGAACGACTGCTCGGACGAGGGCAAATCTAAGGCTTGGACCCCACTGGCCGGCGGCTTGGAAACTTGTTTCCGAGGAAGGGTCTTTCAGACCCCACAGGTGTTGGAAACCGTCGTGGAAAGTCGGCCCAGAAAGGAATTTTGGACCCCACTGCGTTTGGAAAGAGGTCGTGGAAAAGCTGACGGGGCTTTTCTACTTGGCTCGCGGCCTGGAAATTTGTGGCAACGATTTTCCAAACAGTTTCCAAGGACGGCTACAGATGAGTAGGGGGGGGGCATGGAAACGAGTTTCCAGAAAACGGCCAGACGGCGCGAACCACGGACCGTCACCGTGGACCGGTTTGTGGACCAGTACGCCGGCGCGGACATGCTCTTCATTTTCTCGCGTCGCACGGTTCCCACCGGGGCCCGAGGGGGGTCTGGGCCCTCCGTGCTACCCTCGGTTTGCGAACGCCACGACGCAGCATTTTAAATTCGAAATTTTTGGCGAGCTCACGACGTAGGCCAGCCATGCAGTCGCTTCATGTCGTGCGAGTTCAGTGGCAGAAGCATCGGCAGTGACACCCTCGCGTCGCCGTCGTCGATACGTCCATTAAACCCTCCGTCGTTTCTCACCGGCGTTATGCCATCCTTCGTGCGAGCTGGTTCCGTGGTCTGCCAACGGGGAAGCCATCTCTGGTGGCGTCGGCAGGCGTTGTCCGGCCGGGGCTTGCATTTCGAGCCTCCCGGCGTTGTGCCGAGCAGTGTCCGTAGAACGCACAGTCCGGCCCCGACGCTCTCACTACCTCCCCGCGCGCACATGTGTCGTCCAATGCTGACCTCCCCTGTGGTTGCCATTGCACATGCCGTGCTCCGTCGTGTGCCTCCCTTGCCATCCTCCCTTCTTCGCTTGCCTCGGCAGGGCGGTTGTTTGTCCTCGCCGGAGAGCAACCCCGGGACATGTACGCAGGGATGGGCTGCACATGACGATGTGGTCATAAGTCCTCATCCACACACTCGTCACGTGTCGGTCGTCGAACACCATAGTCGACCGTGTGGATGTGACCCCTTCCATCGTCATTGTTGCGTGGATGTTATCATAAACAACCACTGCGGCGGATGCAGCCGACGAAAAAAAACATCTTTGGCTGTTATCGCAGGCCTGCTTGCCGTCGTTATCCTCCTTTCCACAGCTTTCGTCTTGTCCGTCGTTTTCTGGTGTGCACTCGTGTACTTGTGCTATCGTCGGTGGAGATAAGCAGCGAAGCATTGTTGTTCAAGGGCACATTGCGTGCTTGCAGGTGTTGCCTCCGTGTATATATCTTCTGCAGCCAAATGGAGTCGTACCGGTCGACGGCAGATTCCTGTGCAGGCAATGGTGGGGGATTCCAGACCCACGACATGCGACATGAAAGATCTGTCCACTACTCCTCGCCTTCGGCGGCGAGTATGCAATCCTTCAGCGGGCAGACGCAGGAGGTTGTGCGTGCGGGGCCGATTCAAGTGCCTCTTGCTCGTGTGCCCTCTCCATCTCTCCATCATGCGGAAGCTGCACGTCGGCGGTTCGTTGTTCGACCAAGTGCAGAAAGTGTGCACGCGGTGTCGCACTTTTTCCAGTCGAGTCACTTCGGGCGACCGAAAAGCCAACAGGCTGTCACGCAGGATTTTGTATGTGATTGCAATAAATAAAATAAATTAAATGATGCAAATCCCTTCCTGTTGTGTGCGTCCGGCTTCGAGCGAGACCCTTCAATTGCGGTCTTCGCCGGTCCCTGGTCTTAGGAATCTTTTATTTTGATTCGGAACAGCAGAGAATCATGCAAATAATAATCATAAAATTATGGTGTGTTGTGCATGCATCAATTATGTCAATCTGATTTTGAGAACTGTGACAAAACATCCACGAAGGCAATCATCAAGCAAGAATAATGCAGAAAATAAGATTGACTGACTCGAGCAAAAACAGGGGCAATTGAGTGAGGGAAGAATGAGAACTCATAATAATCTCAGAAAGTACATGTAAACGAGCATGGTCAGCACCTCTCAAGAGTCCTCACTCATCCCTCTGGTCAGTCTCTCTCGATCTCTTTTTACTGATGTTCTCTGGTGTCGAGACCCATGCCCACATACAATCAGAGACTGAGGCTTCGTGACAAAATGCCACCTGTAGCCAGCAAGCTCTGAGCACGACCATCCGAGGCACATAACACGGTAGTTAACCATGGAGCAAAACTCCTCCCACAATGTAGGCAGCCCGTCCACTGAAAAGACCCCTCGTCTGAGGTAGGGATACTCAGTGGGCTCAGTCAACGCCTCAATGTCGATCACCGCTGGGGAGATGTACCTTTTTGCCAAACCGATCACATCCAGCCAACTTGTGCCATGTGTGAGAAGAGAAGGAACTAGAGGCCTAGGATAGTCAGTATAAAGCATCGGCCCGAAGCTACGAATCAACGTAGCGCCACTCTCATCAAGCTCCCTCTCTCTCTGCTCAAGGTATTCGGTGGTTGAGATCCAGACCAGATCGAAAAACTCATGAGTCTCCTTGCCCTTCTTCAGGTAAGGCCTCAGATCGTAGATAGTGTCATCAGCAAAACTGGTCTGGACAACGAAGATTGACAGATCTCCCTGTCTGAAACCAGCAACACTAACATACTGATAATGCAATGCCTCTTTGCATGATATCCGGTTGAGGTTGGCCAGCACTGACTCACTAACCGGCGTAGACTGAAATGTGCTCATGAGTACTCTTGCCAGTACAAGTTGACCAGATAGTCCTGGAGAACTGGCTACCCAACTGAATGCTGGAAGCTGATTGCTGGAACTGATTGCTAGAAACTGATCACTAGTAACTGACTGCTGATGACTGAATGCTGATTAAATGATTGCTAAATGTCCAAGTATGTGAACTGTCCTTGCACAGAAACAAAACTCTCACGGGTGGTTGCCAACGGCCCTCCTTGCCTCCTCAACAGTACCCTCAGAAGTCATGATGACACGTAATTTCTCATTCCTGTCGTGCAGAAAGTATGTGCACTCGATTCTTGTATGACTTCTCACAAGGGACAATGCGTGTTCCATCATCACAGTAGTCTGCTGGCTGTACTCCTCGACTGCACTTTCCCTCCAAGTCTCCGCAGTGCTCTGATATAGTGAGCAAGAGACTCTAACCGTGATGTTGCTCTCCATATCTTAATCAGACTCTCACTACATCAGTTATCACAACTCAAGATGGGTGACTCTTGGATGATCCGGGTATGAAAAGAGGGTACTGAGTTGACTGTTGAACTGTTGAGGGTTGGTTGCTGATAACTAGTTGTTGTTTTCCGGATGCTGCCTCTTGGGGCTGGTTAGGAGACTTATTCAACTACTGATCAGAAAACTCACTGCTTGCTGTTCTGAAGACTTGATTGCTCTCTGTTCTAGAAGACTGATTGCTCGTTGTTCTGGAAACTGACTGCCCGTTGTTCCAAAACTGATTACTCGCTATCCCGAAAATTGAACACTTGCTGTTTTGGAAGCTAATTACTTGCTGTTTTGTGAATATTGTTTCTTAAGTGTTGCTTTTGAAGACTGAGTCTGAATGTTGGGTCCAAATGTTGGATCTGAATGCTGGTTCTGAATGCTGAGTCTGAATGTTGGGTCTAAATGTTGATTCTGAATAATGCTTATAAAGGTCTATCGCCGTTTGAGTTGGCTACTTGCCGATTAAGCACAGGTTGTGTAGTGACTAAATCCACAGTTAACTGTCGTTCTGAGCACCGCTCTAAATACTTGTTCTAAACGTAGTCCCAAGTACCGTTTCGAGAACCGCACTTAGTACAGTTTTGAATACAGTTCAGAGTACAATGTCGAGTGCAACTTTGAGTACAGTTCTGAATACAGTTAAGAGTACCATCTGAATATTGGGAACTGTTCTGAACGCTGTTCTGAGCCTTAACACAGCTTGGAGCATTGAAACTGCTCTGGACACTATGCCAACAGGGCAGCCTAGCTCACGAGAGCTTCGCCTTGGCCTTTTCCACAGTCTCTAAAGAGGAGTTGGCACTGTGCATCCTACCATTGTCTCCATAGAAATAGATCACATATTCGATGTACTTCTCACCCTTCACCCTCTGGACTGCGTGCTCACGTTGAACTTTTTTATGCAACTCTATGTCCTGGTACGCTTCTTTCTCCCATCCTTCTCTTTTACCCCTGTTCAGTCCACTCTTCACTACCAGGACGTCGTCCTCCCTCATGACTGTTACGCCGACTATATCAACTGGGTTACCAGTCGGGTTCCAACAGTCCGCATTGAAAGGTGTAGAGAACAACCCTCAAGGGGTACTGAATAACTGAAAAGTAGTATTCCTTTTCATATATATATACATATATATGTATATATATATATATATGTATATATATATGTATATATATATGTATATATATATATATGAGTCACGGGAACATGACTGAGTATTGCGTGGATGGTTCCGACCTTTAATTCCCCACACACAGATACCCAGAAGATACCTTTAACCGCAACCCCTGACCGTGGATTGCTCCTAGTGTTGTCTGCCACCCTCCAAAAAAACCGATCGGAACTCAGTTGGTCCGACAAACAATAACAGATCAGATATATATAAATAAATAAATAAATAAATAAAAAACTCACTGAGTTAGGACGCTTACAATCAACATTCCACAGCGGTCTTGTTTAAAGGATCACCGTGATAAACGAATGTTTGCCAGGCCCTGGGGTTAGTAATCTCAAGTGGATCGCACCCAAGCCCGCTCCCAAATGCAAGCTGCTGCAATGCAGTAGGACAACAACACTGTCTCCTCCCTTCCGTTGTTGAGGCAATTGGTTTATCTGTCACTTGAGTCTAGCAAACTAGCAACTGGCTGCAAAGCGTTAACTGTAGGAACTCACTGTTATGCCACCAAACGTTATATCCCCTCTCCTCACTGGGGTTGTACAAAGTTCATCCCTGCATAACGGTCCTCAGATCGTACTCTGTCCCTGTACTAATCACATTTACTTCCGTGTGTCGTATTGGGGTTTCACGAGGTGCAGCCTCAATCCGATACACTACCGCCTGACCTCATTTACCGTACCAAAGATAGGGCGTTGTCTGCCTGAGACAAGTCAGTACTGCCAAGTATATTAAGATCCGACATGCGTAACATCTGTTTGAAACTTCACTGCATAAGAAGCCCCCGACATCTAGAGTACGGGTAGGGGGAATGCGTAGGGTGTACTCAGTGAGAACCCACTCGAAATGGTTGAGATTCAGCCAACCATGATAAGATGATCAAATCACTCTTTTCTGAGCCGAGACAATCTAAAATTGAACGAGTAAACAGTCAATCCCCATCAAGTAAAAACTTAACAAGAATGTAAAAGACTTTTCTCGGCACTGCCATTTTCTTCCCCATCCATTCAGGAGGGACATAACCACTGAAAATAATTAAGATTGCCACTGAGTCTCCTCGTACAGGCGGTCTCGTGCATTGAGTCCAATAATGGACCAGGATACTCGAACAACCGCCTGCATGCGGTGCCCTCAGACTTGCAAACACACACTGTTAAGCATTCATCAGTTCACGCGGGTACATGCATATTCACATAAACTCATGCTCAACTAAACACAGGCCACAGAAGAATCCTTACGATTCACTAACAGACGTTTGAGCAGATAAACACATGTACACAAACACATTCGAGCACTCGTGTGTTCACGAAAAGAGGTGTGGACCAAATTCAATCAGTTGTTCGACGTGATTCGTTATTAGGCATATAGCACGAGAACAGTGCAACTTTTTAGAAATGACTAGCAATCAAGTAAGCAACTCAGCGCGAATAGTACTTCCAAACAGTAGAACGTGAAACTGTGCCTATTTGCGGAAAACCCCGCTCCCTCAATCTTACAGTCATTTAGATCAGCCGCTCGCATGTAGGACTTCCTCTGAGGCCAGTTGGCCTTTAGTCGCAGTTACAAGGCGCAACCACTGATCACCCGTTTATGCAGCCTACAGCGAGGGCCAACCCCTTTCGCATCACAACCTAACCAATCAGCGCCAATTAACCAAACCAATTATCCCGTTTAAAAGAAAATTTAAACTATATTAACTTTAAAAGAAAAGAAAACTACTCATATTAACCACCATCTTATCTGGGGGTTCTGTCGAGGCGTTGGTAAAGGTATGCTCCGAGGACCCGTGATAATGACATCAGTTAACCGCCTCACTGTCAGCAGCTAGCGGCGAAGTGTCCTTCTTCCTCAGACGTCTTTCTTGATCCTCCATCTTAGGCCCTCAAGCGTCCTCTCCTGCTCGTGCACAAAGGAGCCAGACCGACGCAGTTAACGTCCTGTGGGAAACGAACTGGCCACCTAAGTAGGACTAGCAATGAGACGAGAGCTCCGTGATAGCTGACAGCCTTCTACTAACTAGCTCGATCAATAGGTTCGCTTATATCAACAGGTTGAAGATCATGCACAGGCCACAAGACGCGCGGACACAGTAACAAGCGCGTCTATCAAGTACGTGATATCATCCTCAAGAAACAATCAACCCTTCTCCCCTTTGGCTTTGCGGCTACTATTCTCCCCCTTCATACCAGCCTGTTCTAAACACAGCCAGCGTCACGGAAACTACTATCAGTCTTTTACGCGTTGGATGGGTCGAGAGCCTTTCACAGCACGCCTCACCAGTTTGCACGAGGAGAAAACAAGCTCACAGGTTATGCCAATCATTTGACGAGAGGAGAGGAGGGGTGTAAAAGCCAGATAGAGACGAGATGATAATGTCAGCTTCTGGTAGACTACTGATACGATTACCCACGCTGGAACCGACTCGGCCTTTCACCAACCACATACTGGCCAGCTAGCGATTGCAGGCATTCACACAGACGAAGAACGGCCGATCTGTGCTCAAAACGCTGGAAGAACCACGGTTAGCGCGCGACTAGCAGATCTCATGGTGACCTTTGCTATGCCTCACACAAGTGCCCTCTCCCTTGATGACCACTACCCCTGCCTTTTCTGGCGGGACCTCTCTCTTGTCTTTTCCGTCACTGCAGTGGGAGCAAGACATCAGGGAGCGTGCACGGATCAGTTGACGTTAGTTTCTCCCACTCGTACGTGCGTTCCTTTCTCGCGCGCCTTTTCTCTCTCCCGTTGACCCTCCTGCCCACGTGTATCCGCCTCAAGAACCCGCTATCGCATCTCGAAAAGAAAACTGGCCCCTTGAAGACCTGCAGCGTTCCGTAGGCACTAGACGCCGCGCATGAGCGTGGAAGCAGCAGTTGACATCAACCGCCTCTAGCAAGGTCGCGACCCGCTCATTCGCACGGCCTCCTCCTCTCTCTCTCTCTCGATCTCCATGTGCCTCCTTGCCACCGCCCCGTAACTCTTTCTCTCTCTCAGAGCGAACCCCGTTGACCTCTAGCCTCGCCACCTGTCGCGCGTGTTGCTCTCCCTCACTGCCTCACACCCGTTTCTTACCTTTTCCCTGTTTCCCTCCGGTCCCGCGGCCTCCAGTCCCGCGGCCCCTGGGAGTTAGCTGTCGTGAGCTGGCCTCGGGTCCCTTCTCTACCGGCTCCGCGGCTCGGTGGTGTTTCTGGATCTCCTCGGGTCTGTTCCAGGACCTGAGATCCGTTACTCGGTCCGCCTCGCTTATTTCGCTTTCCCCACCGGAGTCTCTCTCGTTATGTTGTTCCTCCCTTGTCTCAGTCCCAGTTGATGACTCGGTCTCATGATAGATGACCGTCACCCTCAAGTCCACAGTCACCCCATCTCGTCTGCACCTTCGTTCCGCCCTATCGCGCGCTTCGGAAATGGCAGCCTGCAGCCTCTGGTCACCTCGCATCTCTTCCTCTCTCCCCCCTTCTATGCAGACCTTCAGTCGGACTCCCTCTCCCCCATCATAGTTCAGGGCCGTCGTAATCAGAGGGCCTTCACCCGACACTGGAACCCAGCGCACTGTGTGTCGCCAACTGCCAGGCCTATAGCCGTGTAGCACCATGACTGGTCTCAAAATCAGACAAAACCTTGGTCCTAGGCACAGACAATCGGCATCCGCTAAACGTCCACTATTCTGTACCCTTCGCCTCGGCCGATTGGCGCTCGCACAGCAAAGTGGCTGGTGCACTAACGTCACGAAGCAGTCCGCAGCCACTAGATAACCAAGTCTCAGTCCACTTTTTCCCTTTTTATACGATCGGTAGTATGTTGTGACCCCAACGTTCTAAACGAGGTACCCTCTAAAACTCTGCTCGTCAGTAACCTGGGGCCATTAATTAAATGAAATAAACAATAGAATAAAAACGGATCAAATAAAAATAGCGAAGTCTCAGTGACCACCGGCGACTGCAGACTTTCTGTTGTCGACCCCCGTCGCTTCGCCTCGCCGAGAAGCGACTACAACCCTGAAGCGGTGGTCCCATAACGAGATCCCAACCGTTCGGGTTCTCACCTTAAAAGAGAGCACTGTGCTATTTCTACTGGGTGCCCGTGTCCGATGGAAAGGAGTGGGCTTATGACTCTCCACAAGGGGAAATGACCAGTCCGCGGTGAGAAATAGCACAGTGCTCTCTTTTAAGGTGAGAACCCGAACGGTTGGGCTT
>BFEA01000218.1:962194-973511 GCA_003427395.1 Chara braunii
TACCTCCACCTGCGGGAGCTGTCACCATCCCTTAGGTGGGCGTATCCCCGCCGAGCTACTAAACCACATGCGAAGGCTTTTCGTATGCAATTGCAGAGGTAGCCCAGCTGAGGGCGTTTTCTCGCTCGCTGTAGCATAGGGGGTACGTGCGGTCGATCGCCTAAAATCGAACCCGTACGCGAATCGCCGTACTGGGGGGCTGAAGTCCCAAACGCGACTCGGTGTTGGTCGACTAGGATGGACTACACACACCACGCGTTACGCCACAACTCTCCCACTTACCACGCATAATGACACGAAAACACACAAAACAACCACCATGAACAACACCACAGTACAACAACACTCCTAGTCCCTTCAGTATCCGACCCATAACTTTATGCAGCAAGATCAGATAGGTATCGCGCGCTGGACTTCCGTATAAGTGTCGAGCGAGCGCATGACATTCTCTTGCCAACCAGCCATGTGTGCATACGCAAGCACTCGCGCTGATGGGGTACTTTGTGGTACTCGTAGCCTCACGGCCCTTGATAACCTCGAGGGTCGCGTTCGACACTCAAGTGTCGGCTGACAGGCGCTTTGAGGGGTAATCTCTCGACGCCAGACAACCGCCATGTGCGGTTGAAGACCACACCCTCTTCTGCACCCTGTGCAGAGGGGTTGAGTAGACAACTTTAGGCTGTCGTGGCGGTCGAATATCAAGGGGTTTGACTTTGACGGCTGCCACGGACTACAACGTCCAACTATGTTAATTCTAAAAAGCAAAAGGATAAAAGGAGAATCTCCCTTTTCTCTCAACGCATAACCTGGTTAACCCTTGTACGCGGTCAAAATAGGTCGCGCGAACACCCAACTCGTATGTATGTACATATATATAGAAGGTTGTATATATGTGACGATCACATCTCACAATCACAATGGGACTCCTCATATCCATACATATGTGTGAGATCGCAGGCAGTCCAATCCAATAGCTCGCGCTACAGAACATACCTGCAATCACATCAAAGAGTCAAACAAAAGTCCACATACTACACGGAGTCAACTCCAACCAATCTCTATTCTCATACCCCTCGCTTTAGCCATGCAAGCCCCAACCTCCAGCCAACCAACCATAAATAAATACTCAGTACCTTTGTTAAATGGCCATTCAATAAAAGTCCGGGTGAAATCTTAACAAAACCATAAAATCACCAGGGCTAAAGCCTTTTTAGGATGAGTACTGAGAGTGAATTGAGGTTGGGTCGTAAACCGACGGATCGGCAACCGACCTGTTATCAACGATAACAGAAGAATAGTCAGGCTGACCAAGTCAGACCTTTAATCAATACGCACGGCCTGCACCACAGCACAAGTTAAAGAGATTCCACTACAGCGTTTAGCCTAAGTAGGGAGTAATCCTCCTAAGTCACATCCTAACTCCTCTACTAAGCTCCTACTCAGCTTCCGAGAAGTTCAGTAATACCTCCCCTACTCAGGGTTGAGTTGCTACGATTGGTCTAACTGGAAATATTCCAACTCTCCAAATTTCTCAAAATTTCGGCAACGCTTTCCGTAGGAAAA
This sequence comes from Chara braunii, assembly GCA_003427395.1. Taxonomy (NCBI): domain Eukaryota; kingdom Viridiplantae; phylum Streptophyta; class Charophyceae; order Charales; family Characeae; genus Chara; species Chara braunii. Next base: position 963,758 of record BFEA01000218.1, read on the forward strand.
GTGTCTTTTCAGAATTTCTAGGAACCTGAATATGACTAACCCTTTTCAGTTTTGCAGAAATTTCAGCAGCGCTTCCCGTAGGAAAAGTAGGCTGCCAAGATTTATACAAAGTTGAAAGTCAAAGTGCAAAGCAAAACTATACTTGGGGCTAACTCTTGATCCCTGCTTGCCAACTTAGGCTCAACATTGGTCTACATGACCTCTGAATGAGGCCATGAGCCAACGCTGATCCCAACCCTCAGCAGAGTCAGTCCTATCGCATCCCAAGCTTCCCTCCCATCATTCATCTTACCTACCTATGGCTCCAACACTCGGCGAGCATCTACAACAATTACTCTATCAAAAGATGCCCCAAGTGAGAGTCACGAGCGTGCAAGCGCAAACATCTCTCACAATCCCACATGGTTCTTTTCCAGGTCACATAGTTTGTTCAAAAACCCTCATTATTCTCTTTTTACCCTTCCTTACATAAGACATAGGGTCAGCCAACCCAACTTATGGATGTGACTGAGCTGCCAATTTATATGACTAGGCCACACCAACTTATAGTGCCCTAGCCTGGTAACACAAATATACGTACGCTTAAGACCAAACCACACCAACTCATGGTGTGACCAGTTTCTGCAAAACGATCGACATAAGGCGTATGACCGGGACGCACCAACTTATGGTGAGGCTGGTCATCCTGAACGTTCGGCATACACATAGAACTGAACCTCCTCAACTTATGAGGGGTCAGCCTCTGCCTAAACAACAGCAAAAGGCATATGACCAAACACAACAACTTATGTTGTGTTCGGCCAGCCCACACGGTTACGTACGGCGTAGAGTCAGGCTACCCAACTTATGAATAGCCCAGCCCAGCCTAGACATAATCACATGCGTGAAGAACTGAACAGCCCGCAACTTATGCGTTCGCCCAGCCTTCGCAATACAACTATGTTCAACTTATAGATATAAGGCATAAAACTTACCACAACAACTTATGTTGTGATAAGTCTCTGTCTGAACAAAATGACATAAGGCATATAACCAGGGCGCACCAACTTATGGTGAGACTTGATCAGCCTAACTCTCGGCATATACAAAAAAAAAATGAACCTCCTAAACTTATGAGGAGCCCAGCCTTTGCCTGAACGAACGACGAAAAACATATGACCAGACACAATAACTTATGTTGTGTCTGATCAGCCCACACAGTGACATATAGCATAAGACTAGGCTACCCAATTTATGAGTAGTTTAGCCCCGCTTAAACAACAACAAGCGCGTATAACCGAACAACCCGCAACTTATGCGTTCGTCCGGCCTTCGCAACACAACTACATCTAATAGATAAGTTTCACGATCAGATTTTGTCTTCAGACGAGTGGTTATGTCACCTCAACTTATGAGGATCCCTACCCAAACGTCAGATATGTTTAGAAAAGAAAAATAGCCAGATTTTATATATCTCTCTGCTTTCGTGTTATCAAGGACATAGGACCAACTACCCAACTTATGGGTGAGTCAGCTTGCCCACAGTTACCACACCATTTTGTATTGTTCATCTTCTTCCCCTCTGCTTTGTCTGCTACCGGCTTATATGGCTGGATCTCCCAACTCATGGTGCCCAGCCTACCATGAATATACATAATATATATGTATCACTTTGTATACTCTGATTCTCTTAGTGATGGCGGCTCACGACTTGACCACACTAACTTATGGTGCGAATAGTCCCGCCTGAAACAATAAAGCACAAGACCGAGTCACACCAACTTATGGTGTGGTCAGCTTCTGCCTAACAATTGACGTAATGCGTATGACCGGGTCCCACCAACTTATGGTGAGACTGGTCAGCCTAAACTTTCGGCATACCCAAAGAACTGGACTACCTCAACTTATGAGGAGTCCATCCTTGCCAGAACAACGACGAAAGGCATATGACCAGGCACAACAACTTATGTTGTGTCTGACCAGCCCATATAGTTACATACAGCATAGAACTAGGCTACCCAACTTATGGGTAGTCTAGCCTGCCAAATAACAAATAGAACATATGAGATCGACTAAGCAGCCCGGAACTTATGCGTTCGCCCAGCCTTCGCCACATAATTACAATCCTCGTGTTGTCTAAATTCAATCAGTTAATCTTAATTATCAATAAATACTTGTCAATTTATTCTGCAAAGCAATGTCCTGAACTTAAACAAGCAAATCAATCAGATATCCTTTCCAGTCATACTTACAGTCAGGTCAGTAGCAATATGATAATATAGTTTAGTGACAGGATCACACGCGTAAATCGAGGGTTATACCTGAGTGTTCTCTGCCTCCAGAACCCCGCGTGGGTTCCGGCAGAGCTCCCGCAATCGGTGGGGCATCCTCCCACAGAGGCCTTGACGCGGACCTACGGGTTGCAATCCCGCCTGCCGCCTTCCTCTCGTAACCACAGACTAGACTTAGAGTAAGAAGGATAGAGGTAGAAAGATTAGACTCTCGAGGTTCAAGGGAGGTTCATTCAGACTCCCAGTGAGAAGGCCTTGAAGTCTTCGGTTCCTAAGGGCCCCGCGATGATGGCTAAAATACACGCAGCAGCGACCAGTCCAATCCTTAGCCGGACCCAACACCCACAGTCCGCAACTTGTAGTCTCTTGAAGGTAATGATACAATCACCGTAATAGCAGCATTCGATGTGCACAGCAACAGTCCGCAGTGGGGGGTCGCGTCCTACTCAGCAATAGTGCCTATCGCAGTGTCCAACATAGTAACAACCCCCATCCTTGGCGTAGTGGCAGCCTGATTCAATGGCAGCGGTAGCTGCTGTACCGTCCCCAAAAAAAAACCTGTTGTAGCGGCAGATGAAAACCCCACACAGCCCGCTGTGTAGTCGTGTTGCAGCTGTGATCTGCTCAACGCTTGCAGCCCTTGCCAGTAGCAGCCATACGCTACACCCGCAGTAAGTCAGTGCACCAACAGCCCCCGCCTGTGCCGCAAGAGGCACAGCAAAGCCCGCAGCCGGTGCGTAGTAAAGGTTACCGCTTCTTGACAGGGGTAAGGGGCTTGCCTCCTATAGCTCAAGGTACAAGCATGTAGTGCAGTCTAACCAGGCTCAGCAACCTGTGGTCCGCGTGCTGCGGCAGCCCGATCCGACTGCAGCAACCCTACTTAGTTACATACAGCAGCCGCACTCCGTCGGCGGTCCTCAACCGCAGCCCGTCTCTTCAGTCAGTCATCACCCTCGAGCCCTCCTCACGATCATTATTAGGAACCCACAGCAGCGAGCGCCCCCCCTGTATATACTTCAATGGTCGGCGACCACGCAGGTGGGAAGGAACTCAACAGCGGCGTACAGTGAGGGATGGTGCTCTGCACCTCAACTCTGGTGTGCAAGTCTTCAGTACCGTCCAATTGTGCACAACAAAGGGTAGTGTTCGCACCGTATGTTCTTAAACATGGCGTCACAGTAGCTGCCCTGAACTGCCACGCCCCTTAGCAGGGGCAGCAGCATGTTGCTGCGCAGCCACACCTTGCTGTATAGTTGGCTATAATAGCCATTTACACAATTAGCAGTAATTGTGAACCACACCGCAACCGCAGTCTTTTGACCTCAACAGTGGGTGCTCCGTGGTGGCACAGTCTTGGTAGTCGTCCCACAGCCTCTTCACCGGCAGCGACCTGCTCACTTAAACCGTCTGGACCAGCAACAGTTCCCTGGTCTGAGCACACAGTGGTCTCCCCCTCCGCCTAGACTGCTGTTACCCAGTCTAGTATGACGCCTGTTCAAATTAGAGCACAACCCCATGCCCCTCGCAACATGTAGAAGCACCACGAGTAATTGCGGTAACCAACAGCCGCAGTTTGCGTAGGTCTAGTATATATAAAAAAAAATAATTATGCTGCAACAAGGTCGTGATACTTCAATGTGCCCACAACAGTTATCTGTTATTCGTTGAGGGCAGCAGTCACGCCCGCCTGACACACGTCGTCACCACCTATGTCACTCACCATACTGTCCTGACTCAAGGGTGAACTTTATTAGGGGGGAGCGTCAGGCAGAATTGGTGACGGTGCACGAATGCTAGGTGAATGGCAATCCAACAGGGTTTGGCCAGGGCAGCAATCCGTACTGAAACAACGTATTAGGATCAGCCAATACACCAATCGCACCGAAGCATGACCCTGTTGCACAATGCGTAGTCAACAGTGTTTGCAGCAGCGGAGCACAGCACTACACAGCGGCAGGGCTAGCCGAACCACCGCAAGTCGTGACTAATTCCATAACGCTCAATGTTAGGAAATAGCAACGCACAACAGCCCTGCGCCCTCAGTGTGCTTAGTAAGCACGGTGTCGGCAGCAGCAGGGTCTGGCACGCAGCCGGGACCCACGAACCAGCCACAGTCCAAGCCTTACTCCGGCTACAGATTCTGACAAAATGACAATCACGACCAACATGTAATTATCCTTCCTTTTCCTACCGTCTCCCCCCTTCCTCTCTCACCTACCTTATTCTAGTTCCCCTTCATAGCACCCGACTCACCTCCCATCTAACTGCACACATTCAGCTCCTATAGGAAAGCACCCCGCTCATTTCTCATACATGCGCACATTCTGACCCCCACTGCACCCGTTCTCTCACATACTGTCCCCGCTAACTCCGTACATGCACTCCTACCCCTGCTACACACAGGGACCGTGCCCACTCTCTAATCGAAAGTACCCTTCACTAGATTACGGGAGGACACACCCGTCCACCCCCTATGCTTACTTACCCTGCAACCGTACTCCACGATCGCATGAGAAATGAGGACGTACCTTCGCCTAGAAGCCGACCAGGTGCACGACTAGATGGACTCGTGTATGACAACACACAGACATACTCAGCCTTTGACCGCGGTCGGGCAGCACAGCGGCAGCCATGAAGACGAACACCGCGGCTGGCACATGGGCGCCTGCCAGTCGTAACTGAGTACGGAAACAACCTGCCTCAGCAAAAAAAGGGTGAACCTTTTGCAAGACCGTGTAGGTGTACACAACTCCTGATCACGTCCGCAGAGAGTTAGAGCGAGGCTACTTCCGTCGATGGAGGAGTCATACACACTAGCCAACCGGTGAGCTCGCAGCTTCCCCACGCTTAATTCCCTCGAGCGCAAACCCACAATGAATCTCGGGCAGAGAAAGACTAGATACAGATCTTTGATTTCCGTGTAAAGAGGGCGCAACTCCTGCAACGTGTATGAAGCGGACCAACCCTCAGATCGAACTTCTGACGTGGCCAACCAACCAAGAACGGTTTGAAACCCCCAGTTTAAGTCCTCACTCGCCCATTTTCGTTGAGAAACGGGCGAGATCTGCCTTCTTCACGACGACCATATCCGCCATCCCCACACCACTGCGCACCATTTCTCCTCCTTTTCTTCCCTCTTCACTAAGTCTACCCTCAGCCACCACCTCCGGCGAGTTCGCCCAGCCTCAAAACCCCAGGCTAGCACCTCCCTCTGCCAAAATTGGTCAAGAAGTAAGCCTGCTGCAGCCCTTCACTTGGCCATATCTTCTAGCCTCGCCGTTTGTCTTCTTCCTCCTCCTCCGAATGCACCTGACGCGGAACCGCGTCGAGGTTCATCCGTATGTTATCGTAGCCCCTGCTCCCTTTGTGCAGCGCCCTCCTGCGCTTTCTCTCTCTCCTTTAGTCCTCCCGTATCTCTCCTTCGTTGCCTCTACAGTGCAGCGCCCAACGATCAACCAGACCGACGGGCACACAATGACAAGTGTCACAGCAAACACCGATGGCGGGCCGTGCCCCGGCTTTATAGGCGCCCCCTCCCGGTGTCGGCCATGCTATTCTTCTATGTACCGTTCCCACGTCAACGGATGTCCCGAAGAACGAGCCGTGGGCACAGACACGGGAGTACCATCCTAAGTTGACCGGGGCGGGGTCTGTCTCTTATACACATCTCTACAGTGCAGCGCCCAACGATCAACCAGACCGACGGGCACACAATGACAAGTGTCACAGCAAACACCGATGGCGGGCCGTGCCCCGGCTTTATAGGCGCCCCCTCCCGGTGTCGGCCATGCTATTCTTCTATGTACCGTTCCCACGTCAACGGATGTCCCGAAGAACGAGCCGTGGGCACAGACACGGGAGTACCATCCTAAGTTGACCGGGGCGGGGTAGTTCAAAACTCAAACTCCGTGGTCTGGATCCGAACACGTATCTGTATTCCAACAGTTCATGGGTGCATCTACTGAGCGAGGTTCCGGAGTCTTCACAGCTGGCCCTAAGGTTGGCCCAGGACCAAGTCCCAATAAAAAAAAAAAAAAAAAAAAAAAAAAAAAAAAAAAGTAAATAAAAAAATAAAAGTATAAAAATAAAGGAAATAAAGGTAACAGAAAAAAAAAAAAAAAAAACCGCAGAGAACTTTAGGAGGACACGGAGTAGGGGAGAGGCAGTTGGTACTTAGGCCTCGGCCCTACCTCACGGGCCTGCGGTTGGATTCCCCGTCATCAAAACTAAGGGGGATAGTTCTGCAGGACCCTCAACCCCTCAGTTTATCTCCAAAGTGCGCTGTTTTGCTCCTCCGCTCCTCCGATGCTAGTGGCTGGCCTCGATCCCAGGATCTGCAAGGTAAAAGTTTAGTGCTATAACCAATAGGGCTAAGCCCAAGCCTAGTTACAGCAGGCGCAACCCTCCTCATAAGGAGTAAGGGCAGCCTGCCCAGGCCTGCAAATAGTACCTCAGCCATTTCTCTAACTTACAGCCTGCGTCCGAGGGTCCGCTGGCACCCATGTGCTACTTTGGAGGGCAAAGTCTAGTTACAGCCGGCGCAGCCCTACTCATAAAGGGTAAGGGCAACCTGCCCAGGCCTGCCGTGCACCTTGCCTCACCACACTATGGTTATGGCCGGGCTCCCCTTCTCCCTCGTATTCCTCGGGAAGTTGCCCGTTCACTCTCCGTTGGGCCGAAACCCACCCCGACTTCTACTCAGTCCGCCTCGACCCACGCCGTCCTAACAAAAGCTCGTCAGGGCTTCTACTGTTGGCGGCGCATGATCCGTCTAGTGCCTGCGACATTTCACGCAGTGCGACCCAGAACCTCCGGTCCCCAGTGAGTCGGACAACGCTCCCCTCTTAGTAGCCGCCTTCCTTGGTCAATCTTTACGCCGTTCGACATTCCGACCGTGCGTGTGGGTCTGCGGCTGCCTTCGAAAATCTAGCTTAACTTTAACCTGTCCTACCGCTGTCTCCTGGTCTTCTTCGACCCAGACTCGGTCAGGCTAACCCGCAGAGTGCCCGCTCACACACTCTCTAATCAATGCAAACGGGACGCGCCCTCAGATATCGCCAGAAGCGTTCTCCCTGTTAGTTGCAAATACGTGCCCAAATACCCTTGTAAGGGTATTCGGGCCGACAATGGGTCAAATTGCGGCCGCAATCTATTTCGCAGTTGGAATGATTTTTTTAAATTTATGTAGCGTTTGTCCTGGAAAGATCACAACAAAATTTACGAGTACTCCAATTTTCAGGTTTTTTCACGCATTCTTCTGAGCGTGAAAACTCACTGAATTTGGAGTACTTTTTTAGTTGGCCCAGGCATGGCTGAGTGACAAAAATGGAAAATGTGCTGAATCGGCGCGATAATTATTACGCAGTCTAAATGAGGTTTTGTAAATGTTCTATTATTATTTCTGGAAAGAACACGACCTCATCTATGGATTCTCAAAATTTCAGATTTTTGTGCATGTTCGTCTGAGCACAGAAAATCGCCAAAGTTGCCTCTTGCAAAACGCCTGTTTCGTTGTGCCTGACCTCCCTGTTTTGAGAAGACGGGGCTCAACGCCTGGGCCTGAGGGCCCTTTTGCAGATCACATGCTCTCACTTCTTTTTGGGGTCCGCTTCTACCCGAGGACTGGCCCAATGCCCCCACTTCTTTTTGGGGTCCACTTCTACCCAAGGACCGGTCCTTCGTTTTTCCAAAAGGCCCAGTTCTACCAGAGCTAGCTGTAGGTAGTCCGCAATTTTGCCAAGGACCGGTCCCCCAATTTTTTTTGCCCCCGAAAAACCCACTTGCGTCCTGGTCGCCCGCCGCCAAAAATGCGACACCTTGACACAGACGCCGAAGCCCACTATACCGCAGCCTAAGGGCTGCGAATTTCCCGCGACTGGCCCTCCAGCCGGAAACGGCTCCTCGCCCCTCTCCAAACCCCAGCCCCGAAGAAATGCGCACCCGTCCACCAACAGGTAGACCCAACATCGAAAAAAACCTTCTCCGCGTGTATGAACGCATCCCATACGGGCCGCAGACTTATCAAACGCGGGACAAGGGAGGCCAGTCGGAAAAGGCCACTATGAGCAAGTTCTGAATCCCGGGGCTAGGTCCCACTTACACGAATTACGCGATATTGACCGTAGATAGCAGGGATCAACGGCCAGAATCTATTAATCCGTGCAAGTGGGACCTTGCCCCCGGCAGATGGCGAGGTCAACAGGTTTCTGTAGCTTGCTTCGTTCGACTTTGAGAGAGAGATGGGCGCATAACATAATTATTCTATAATCTTTTTTTTTTTTTTTTTTTTTCAATCTTTTTCGTAATGCAGAATGAATGAAATGCCTGCTTCGTATCCAGCGGCCTAGCTCAGTTGGTAAGGCACACAAGTGCCATTCAGGCGGTGTTGGGTTCAATCCCCCACTGGCCTCATGTCCATTCCTGGGTAAGCTTGGCGCCCGCCACCGAGAGATATGCCATTGGTCCCTCCGAGTGGCATTAAGCAGAGACTGCTGATGCTTATAGGGGTAGGGGACCGGAGGGGAGGCACAGTGACTGGCCCATCGAAGAAGCTACTGTAGGTCCTGATGCTACCGGCTGACCCCTGGCCGGTAGCGCCCACCCGTTGTACCAGGTACCGCACCTGCTGGTGGTGGGTGCAGCTCCCGCATGTTCCCTCGTTGGAGGCTTGAGCACGGATGTGGCTGCTTCGGGGTTCCCCGTAATCCTAAAAGAAATGCCTGCTTCCAGTGGAGCCCTACCGTGGGTACCGTGGGTAATGAATAGTTAATTTCCCGTTGGGAAAATGGAAAAAAAGGCAGCAGTCTCAGCAGGTAACGAAGGGGCGACGAAGTCTACGTTGGACCGGAGAAACGCGCGAAGCAAATGGGTTGAGTGAGAATGAGAAGAGAGAGCGTGACCTTTTTGTCGCCTACCTACAGTATAACAGCGAGAAATCAATCAGTGTAATGGTTGGGCCCTTGGGGACATTCGTTAAAATTGGAACGATACACAGAAATAAGAAAGAAGACCACACTGTAGTACTGTACCAATGGCCCATGCGCAAGGATGACACGGATAAATCGGCTGTAGTGGTTGGATGTGGTCCAGGACAGGAATGAGGAAATTAAAAGGGCATGGACACGTAAGCACTGCTCCCCGCTCTGTGCCGCACACTGCAGTCCCATTTCCGTTGCCATTGCCATTTCCATTGCCGTTTCCTGTCGCGCGCTCCCCTCCCTTTTCCCGCGGCTGCGTTCCACTTCCCGCGTTCCAAGTCCCGTGTCTGCGCTGCTCAGACGAAACCCCTTGTCCTTTCCCAACACCACCACCTCCCCCCGATCGTGACAGCCGCGCGCTCAGTCCGGCTATGGCGATTAGATATCGAGAATGCCGGCAGACCTGTGCTTAGACTCCATCGTCCACCATCCTCTCGTCGACCTACCTCCGTTTCTCCCTCCCGTTTCAACGCCCCCCCGCCTCCGCCCTCCATCTTCTCCTCCTGC
>BFEA01000218.1:1004675-1016759 GCA_003427395.1 Chara braunii
ATCTAGATGTGTATAAGAGACAGCTCTCTCTCTCTCTCTCTCTCTCTCTCTCTCTCTCTCTCTCTCTCTCTCTGTCTCTCTCTCTCTTGCACGCGCGCGAGTGCTGTCTCGCTGGCTCCCCCGGGCTCTCTTTCTTATCTGGGCTTGGCAGCAGGAAACCCTGTTCCCCATCGACGATGTACTCTAAAAATGCGCACTCACAAAGTGCAAACGAAGAGAATACAATGTGCCACTGCTAGGTGGAAGTACATAGGCTGGGTGGCAGTATGTCGCTGGCGTATGTGATGTCCGTCGGGCATTACGATATGGCCTCTGTGGTCTGGCTGGGGGGTACTATCTGGGGTGGGTCATTCCTTTGTGGAGTGGATGGTAGTATGTGCCATGTGGTCGTGGCAACTCCTCGCAATCCACTGGATCAGGGTGCTGGAGGTGACGCTGTCGATGCTCGACACCGCTGGATCCAACACCTGCCCAACCGTCGCTGACAGCCAAGCGCTAGTCATCACGAGAGGACGAGTAAGGGAGTCTGAAACATGCCACTAACCAGCACAGCAGCACCGAGAAATCCTCAGCCAATGGGATGGAGGAGCTGTGATTCAATCCTTAGAACGAGACGTCTGGGGAAATGTGGGTGATGCTGGGTGGTGCAAGATGAGGTATGCCGATGATGCTATGTCGGACGGGCTGCAGCAAACCACACCCCCTCCCCTCAGAAAAGGCGAATCAAAGAAAACTTGTCCCAAAACAAGAGAATGTCGATGTGTGTGAGGTGTTGGAATCCATTTTTGTGTACGCACACACACACACACAAACACACACACACACACACACACACACACACACACACACACGTGTATTTTTCCCTTTATATGAGCCTGAACATTGTTGTTTCTGTACCCTTTTTTCCGTGAAATCCGTGGCCTCTCTGCAGTCTCCTAAAAGCGATATTGCCCCTCTGCCAAGTAACAGTGACATGGCATTTTGGATGAGACACGGTCACAATGTTCGGCCGATTGTGCCTTTTGGCCAGAGTGAAGTCACCCGGCCCTATAGTGTCTTACGCGGCCTCCCTCTCCGACCGCCTGCCTTCGTTGCCCACAGGATTCTGAAGTCCTAGAGGTCGGTCAGGCGCATGGGACCTTAGGCCTCCAATCGAATTAAGCCTGCCTTCAGGCTTGTATTCGATCTTGCTGTTTTTGTTTTTTTGTCTCTTTGTTTCTTTGCCTAACCAAACCGAAATAGTCGATCTGCGTCGTGGACATCGCAGAAGGCAATTACTCTTTTCCCACCGGAAGACACCATTACGATGTATATGAGAAATGCTTTTCACAATTTGTTTTCAAGCGTTGAAACCCTGGTGATTATTGGCCAGTTGACCTACCCCAACTGGATGGTATAAGTGGAAAAAAGAGGCCCTGCCCCCCTGGTGATGATCGCAAATCGCAAAGGACTGCCACTGGGCCACTGTTGGAAAAAAGAGGCACCCACTTCCAACTTTATTCCCACCTTTTTCTGACAGATGGTGAATGGATGCTTGCACCGCCAAAAAAAAAAAAAAAAAAAAAAAAAAAAAAAAAAAAAAAAAAAAAAAGGATGCTTGCACTGCCACATGTGTGTAGGCACCGTGGCAGTTCACATGCAAATCTTGAAAGGGCGAATTTGAATGCTATGTATCTGTAGTGCGAGCACACGACTTAAGGATGCTGGAGGACCAGGGCACAGCAGAGGCTATTTTTTCATGATAATCCTGCATGTGCACCTGAGGCCGCCTACATCCACCCATATGTTTCTGCCATATTTTTTGTTCTTTTCCGAAAACTCGAACAAGAGAATTGCACAGTCTGAGCCATCGCTATCTTTCGCAATCAGAGGACAGTCTGACAGGGTGTGGTTGGTTCTCCAACATCAAACTGGCTTCTTCTTTGGGGAGGTGAATGAACACGGCTGTGTGCGGCGTCCACATTCGTTTCAGAAAAGCGGACGTTGCTTTCCCCTTACAACGGATATTCTTCCTCAGACGTTGGCAGCCATAATGTCCTGTCTTTTTGTTTTCCTTCTTTTTTTTTGTCCTTTTGTTTTCCCCGTTTCTCCAAAAAAATACGTTCTCAAAAACAGGGTCAAAAGCTTTAGCAGCATTTTTATTTGTTTTTTAATCATTTATTGTCCATGTTGAATGCAGTCCATGTGGCATACCATCGGTTATCCCAACTCAACGATGTAGCGACGTAGGTGGGACCAGTCGCAAGGCCCCACAGTGGAGCGCAAATCCTAAATCCTGTTCAGAAGGACCGTCTGCCAAAAAATTGGTGTGAAGAGTATATACATATGTGAATATACACATATGATGTATACATTCGAAAAGTTTAACGTAGAAAAATAACATGTGCGAGAAACAGAAGGGGGAATAAAAAAGAAGGAAAAAAAAACAAACAAACACGCAGTATGACTCTATAGCCACATGGCTGAAATAAATAAACAACACTGATGAAGAGGAAATGAGTAGCTGACGTGTTCTCCCCGTATTTTCTTTTTCCCCTATCTCTGCAGGAAATGAGTAGCTGACGACTCTATAGCCAATTTTTGTCGGCCGGTCTGGATCCCCATGTTTGTCTGATAGCTGACACAGGTCATGCCAGCCAAAGCATAAACAGGGAAAGTATTAAGGCCGACGAAAGGAAATACCACCATCCGCCTACTCGATTTCGAATTAGCTCGTCCCATCCTCTTGTTGGCATACTCGGGTGAAGTCCTGGGGTTTTGCAACGCACGCAACTGTCTCAAGCACCCTTCTTTTTTAGGTAAGTTTACCCGGAGGGGGTCCGTCTGGATGGTCCTGACGGGTTTCCTAAAAAAAAAAACTGAAAAAAAAGGAAGCCCGTGTGGACTCCACGACGACCTGTCGACGTGAAAATCATGTGGCTTCAACAAATCGTCGTGGAGTCCACACGGGTTTCCTTTTTTTTTTCAGTTTTTTTTTTAAAGTTTTTTTTTGTTTTTAATGTTCGACGCCGGCAATCTAAGCACCCTCAATCCAAAAGAATGATTCTTGTGGACGCTTTGTGCAAAAGCTGCGAGGGCACTGCACCGGATATTCTTAGCCATACTCTTATGAATTTCGAACGACTTTGTGAAAGGAGGAAATAAATGATCATCAGAAAGCTTTGCTATTTAATGGAATGACCTTTGGAAGTGTTTATTATCCGATTCAACAAGAAGAAGTATTTCCAACTTGTGCCTTTTGACGCAGGGTCATCCCACATTAATTTATCAGAAGCTCAGACCTTTGGAAACTGAACAAAAAACGACCAGTTTTTTTTCGCATGATCCTTTCAAAACTGGTTAAGAATGAAACAGATTGCAAAAAAGTAGTGCACTGCTCCACAGGACAAGAAATGCCGTAACTACCCTTTTCACCCAAAAATAATGCCCGGGCATGATATCTGTCTTTGGACTGGAAGTTGCCCCAAGTACACAGCTCTAATGAACGGGTGTTGTGTTGGTGTGAAAACCGTAGGAACTGGTCAAGTACAATACAAACAACAACAACAAGAACAAGAACAAAAAACACAGAAGAAAACAATTGTGTTGGCGATATTGTGTCACGTGTCGCATTAACTCTTCGCGTTCCCCGCCAGGTAGCCATGTCGATGTACCACCACATGTCAATCTTCAACCCATCAAACTGCCAGACACCATATATGCGAATCTACCACACATCGACCAGGGCAATCTTCCCAACAACTTAAGGTGGGAACCACTTTCCACATACAGACCCTCTCCGCGAGGATGTCACTTTGACAGTCCATCCCTTAAACCACCAGTACCTTTCCCAGCTATGTTGTCAGAGACGCGCCGGGTAACGCGGGAGGCCGGCGCGGCTTGGTTCTGACGGACCGAAATGGCTGGTAGTGCCAGCCAACGTGAGGGCCGCACCGGTTCGTTCTTTTTCGGCGTGCAGCGTGATTTTCCCTCCGGCATTGATATTTGAGAAAGGGACGGATGGTCTACATCACCGATACCCCGCCCAGTCATCGGTTGGGAGGCCTGCTCCGCCACTTTGCGAGGCCTGAAATGCGACAATGATTGCTGCTATAATTTATGAACGGCTGCCCGCCCCCGAAAGCTGCGGCCGTTAATGAGCCCCGTCTATGAAAAATAGCTGGGAAAGGAACTGGTGGTGTATTTAATGACATCATCCACATCCCTGTTGAGTACACAATTATATGGTTATGGCAGAGGTCATCGCAAAAATAGCCCAAGTTGCCTTGCTCTCTGGTAGTACTCACGTAGTAGGCAGTTGTTGTGTTTTTTGTTTTTGTTTTTTCGTTTTTTTTCCCCCGCAGTGGCCAGTTGTCTATCAGGGCATGCCTTAGCATTTGGTGGAAGAGAAAAAGAGCGTTCCATGCAATCAGAATCCTGCTGATCTTTCTGCGGCGAATCTGCACTCGTTGGCAAAAGTGCCAGGATTAAATGTACAAGATAATCTTGTTAATCGCTCTATCTGCCTCCATCTGTCATATAGCGTCCCCTTTTCTGGTCTGCTTCCGGCTTTATCTCTCATCAGTGTGTTCCCCTTCCTCACTTCTTTGTTCTGCTTTTCAGACACCATTGCCAACACCTCTGCCGAGAGGACATCGCCCTTAGAGAATCTTTCGCCGGAATCTCTCTACACGCCATCAGGCTGATTTCTTATTCGTATCGTAACTTGTAGCCCTTCGTCCCTCACGGAAGATATTGTGGTAGTCATAATCGATTGCTATGACCTTGAGATTTCTTCGCAGCCGGAGATGCTAGAGGCTGCAACTCCAGACCCTTTGCAGTATCCCGGAGGTCCTGCACCGAAAACCACTCCATTTTGCTTCTGTTGACGTCTACAACGGCATGCAGCGCATCATACCCACGATCATCCACCCCCCTGACACCCTACCTTACCCAGTCAGAAATAACAATAGACACTAATAATCCGAAGCAGAAGCACTCCCATGCACAACCAAGGGCCAAGGGTATTACATACGAAGTAAGCACTGTCCACCAAATTCAACTCGAAGTGTTCAAAGTGAAAAATGAGTAAAACCACTACCAGTCGTTGATTTATTAAATGTCAATTAGTGTAAAAACAAGTATAAACACATAGAGAACATAATAATACTCCCCCAACACCCCCCAACTCTACGTTGCCTGGGAATGGTGAATATGACCTTAGATCTTGTCGACTAACCAAGGCGCGCTATCCACTGAGAACGAGAAGTGCCAGTGATATCATTAGCTAGTGAGATCGATTGGCGCTAATAGATACCTTTGAGCCACTCGTCCCCTTGGCGCTGAAAAATCCAGCAACCAATATGGCGAAGGACGGGAATAGTTGTACGTTTATCAATAATAATCGATAACAAAGAAAGGCAAATGTTTATTCAATGTCGAAAATGTGAAACATGTTGCACTCACATTTTTCTCGCCACCGTCGACAGCCCACAGTCCGCTCTGTAGCCAGTGATACGGCGCACTTGTAAATTTTTTTTTTTTTTAATTATATATAAAGCAGCATAATCTGATTTGCCCGGCACATTTAAACACTTAGTTGTATAACCATAACGTAGGATGCTCTAAAAAACGACCAATGCAATGCTTAACATACACGCTCCAACAAGTCATCCAGATAGCAATATGATAGTCTTTAGGAGAAGAAAAGTAGAATGCGAGAAGACAATATTGAGGTTTAGTGGTCAATCATACAAGTGGAAATTAACCTTAAACATGAGGAACTATAAAGGAGATGACAACAATGATAGAATGAAAAAAAAAATAAAAAAAAAAATGGGATGTTATCTTGGTGAAGACAAATCTTGAAAATGGTAGGTTAGAGAAAAAGCTAAATGCCTTGTTGGTAATGCTAGAAAATACCGCCATACAATATAAGAGAAAATATGGGTTAAGAGTAGACGTAGAATGCATCAGTTAACATGAAGGATAAGTAAAGCAATTGTAATAAAATATGAAATTTTGGTAATAAATCTTGAGGTAATGGTTATGGCAAATGTGTTGATGCTAAAACTTATAACTTATAACATACAAATCATAAAGTGATGCATAAACTCAGTAATTTTTTGAAACAATCAATGCAATGAACACCAAAATAATTGAGACATGGAGGAAGGATTATTATCCAAAAGTTGTCATATTGTGATGCATAAATTACAAAAAAATGAAAGAAAAAAACATCAGTCTTGAAGAAGCATGCAAAGGATGATATAGTAGTGCAGAGGTAACCAGATTTATAGGTGCAACTATATTTGGGAAAGAACTTAAGAAGTATGATTATTCGTAATTGGAGTATATATATTTATATAAACAGGGTTGCCGGTGTTCGGGACGGGCCGAGCACCCGAACCCGAACGCCCGAACGTACGGGAACCCTTCAGAAGGCGTTCAGCCGTTCGGGCCGAACGCGGACCCCCCCCCAAAAAAAAAAAAAAAAAAAAAGTTTTCAAAAAATTCCGAAAAACAAATATGTTATGGCGAAAAAAATACTAAACAACATTTGCCTGGGCACAGTATCCAAATTACTTTACCGAATTTGAATTAAAAATCAAATAAAGAAAATAAACATTATGATAAAAATAAGAAAAAATAAAAACAGAATTAAAATGAGTGAGTGTGCCAGCACCTTTTCGACACCGCTATCTTTGCCGATTTTTAATTATTTTTTGGCATTGACAAATGCCTTGAAAATTTACCGATATGTAGTTTACATAATCAATAACTCATTAACAATTTTTCAAAAAATAATAAAATATTTTAGGCCCCGAAATAAAATGAAAGCGAAAAATGAAAAGTGAAAAAAAAAAAAATAGTGAGTGGGCGAGCACGTTTTGACACCCCCATCTTTGACGGATTTTTAATGTTTTTTTGGATTAGCAGAATGACTTCAAAATTTATAGGCGTGTAGGTTACATCATAAAGAACTCACAAAAAAAAAAAATGCAGAAAAAAAAACTTATGTTTAGGCCCCGAAACAGTTTTTGGCGGGGGCCGAACCTGGAGGTGTTCAGCCACCGAACGAGACCCCGATCGCCCGAACGTTCGGGGGCCAGCCCGGGGGCCCCCGAACGTTCGGTCAGGTAATCCTGTATATGTATATATATATATATGTTGAAACTCCGAATATATATATATATATATATATATATCGTCAAATAGAACTGCCCGGTAAACCGTAGGCAGAGAGGGAGAAGAGGACAACAAACGAGGTATATACAATCACAAACAGAACTGCCCGGTAAACCGTAGGCAGAGAGAGAGAAGAGGACAACAAACGAGGGGCTGTGACAAACTGTTTCGTCGGAGTTTATATATATATCGTCAAACAGAGCAACCTGGTACGGTAAACTGTACGCAGAGAGGGATGTATATATATATATATATATATATATATATATATACATATATGTATAAAGTGTATGTTTTGGCAGTGACAAACCTTTTTTTGTTTGTAGATGTTTTGATGGCTTGGGTGTGAACCGACAATTTGTAGAGTTTTTCATTAGGTGTGGGTGAGTGATAGTCTTCTTTGACTTCCTTACCAGGTACCTTGAAGGCAATGGTTGGTGCCCACCTAAGGGTATTAGTTGTCAGATAGGCATTAATGTTGAACCACCATCCGAGTGAAGTTGAATTATCACTTATGGCGCTAGTAGTTTGTTAGATGCCCTCGTCGAGTCAGTGAAACTTTAACGAAACAGTTTATCACAGCCCCTCGTTTGCTGTCCTCTTCCCCCTCTCTGCCTACGGTTTACCGAACAGCTATATTTGACGATATATATAGGACCTATGAGACTGTGAAATTCCGTTTAGCAGACTTTCGCAACCACAAGTACATTATATGTAATTCGTAAATGTATGAAGGTCACAAAGTGCGAGAGGTAGGATTTGAAGCTACGTCGAAATATAACCTTTGACATGTTTATAGTCTGTCGCTTTTTACCACCCCCGACCACTCTCCCGATATATCGTCCAGCAGACTTTCGCCCCCACAAGTACATTATATGTAATTCATAAATGTATGAAGACCACGAAGTACGAGACGCAGGATTCGAACCCACGTAGAAATATAACCTCCAACAGATTTACTATCTATGTCGCTTTCAACCACTATATGGCCTCCTGCCGAGTCAGTGAAACTTCATTGAAACAATTTGTCACAATCCCTCGTTTGTTGTCCTCTTTTCCCTCTCTGCCTACAGTTTACTGAACAACTCTACAAACTGTTGAGGGTTCAGCCTCGTGATGAGTCGTTGAAACTTTGACAAGACAGTTTGTCACCACCCCTCGTTTGTTGCCCTCTTCTCCCTCTCTACCTAGGGCTTACCGATAGCTCTTTTTACATAAATCGTCAAACAGATCTGCTCGGTAAAACCGCAGGTAGAGAGGGAGAAAAAGACAACAAACGAGAAGTTGTGATAAATTATTTCATTGAAGTTTCACCGACTCATCAAGAGGTTGAACTTTCAACAATTTCCAGAATCCCCTAACTAATTACATTGTAAATGACAATGCACTTTCACCTCGGTTATGATTAAGCATCAACGACTGCCTTACACTTGATAACGTGAGGTGGGCATCAACCACTACCCTCAAGGTACCTATGACGAAAATGAAAGCATACTATTACTTATCCACACCAGATGGAAAACTATATATATAAGAAACCCTGACAAAACAGTTTGTCCAAACCCTCATTTGTTGTCCTTTTCTCCTTCTCTGCCTACACAGCTGTTTGATGATATATACAATGATTTCTCTAGCACCCTGCTACGGATTTCTCTGGTCAGGTCGAGCGGTACTGGTCGGGGCCGTCGTCACCCGGCCATGATATTTATCTCATGCCAACGGCGTCTCTGGAGTGTATTTTTTATTGTGACCTACCATTCTTTGTTTCGTGAGTGTTTTGTTGGCTTGTGATGAGGTGTCAACTGATAGTCTGTAGAGTTTCTTATATGGTATGGCTGATTGGTAGTCTGCTTTGAGTTTTGTTATAGGCACCTTGAGGAGAGTGGTTGGAGCCCACCTCAAGGTATCAGTTGTCGGACAGTCGTTGGTGCTTAGACATATTGATTGGTTGATTGATTGACTCGTTGATTGATCGATGGGTTGGTTGGGTGGGGACCCCACCCCGACCAATCAATCAATCAATCAATCAATATATATATATATATATATACAAGATTGCCAGCGTTCGAGACAGGCCGAATTTCGAAACCCGAACGCCCGAACGTTCAGGACCCCCTCTCGACGCGGACCCAAAAAAAAAAAAAAACACAAATCTCCAAAATATCAGAAAACAATATATATTATGCATAAGAGTAAACGAAACAACATTTGCCAAATTCTACCAAATTTGAACTAAAAATCAAATACGAAAAATAATAATAATTAATAAAAATAAGAACAAATAAAATGAGAATGAAATTATTGAATGGGCGACCACGTTTTTGACACCGCCATCTTTGGTGTTTTTTTTTTTTTTTTTTTTTTTGGCTTTTGCAAATACCATGAAAATTTATATGTATGTATCTTACATAATAGAGAACCTACAAATAAGGTTTGAAAAAATAATAAACTTTTTAATGCGTTAAAGTAAAGGGAAAACAAAAAGTGAAAAGAGAAAAAAAACAAATTAGTGAGTGGGCAAGCAAGCTTTGACACCACTGACTTTGCCGATTGTTCATTATTTTTTGGCTTTATAGAATGTCTTCAAAATTAAGAGGCAGGTGACTTACATTACAAAGAACTTACAAAAAACAAATGAGAAAAAAAAAAAACAAACTTCAATGCAAAATAATTTATTGCGGGGTCCGAACTCTTTCGGGTTCGGGTCCCGTACGGGGAGCCGAACACCCGAACGTTCGGGAGTCAGCTTAGGGGCTCCGTACGTTCGGCCTGGCAACCCTGTATATATATATATATATATATATATATATATATATAAACTTTTAAATAAAAAGAACAAGATCGGGAGGGTTTCAAAAACTTTTGAACGCCCTTAAAAGGTGTGCGACAATGTAGTTTATCTTTAAAAAAAAAAAAAAGTCTCCAAACTGGGCTTCGGCGATAATCGAACCGCCACTGGAATAAACCCCGAATGCCGGCCCGAACACCCGAATGTTCAAAGGTGGGCCCGGGGCCCTCCGAACATACAGGTTGGTAATTATGTGTATATATATGTGTGTGTGTGTGTGTGTGTGTGTGTGTGTGTGTGTGTGTGCACATCCTTTTTACTTTAATGTACAAGTATGTGGGATTTATTAGCATATACGTGTCCTCCCATTATACGCGAGCGAGGTGTTACCTAAATATATGATTTTGTTTTTTTAATTTAGCATCCCCTCTATCATTTTCTTCGCTTTTTTAACACAACGTACACAAATATTCTGGCTGCTTATCACTAGTAAGCATAAGACAATAGTAAAGGAAAGAGGTTGGTTCAAAGATGACCATCTATCAATCAAAAAGGATTCTTGTCCGAGCTAATCTATCAGTGCATGCACTATGTGAGCAGATAGTGGGGCCAATAACCAATAAGTGTGAGACCTCACAGTGTCGAGCGCATGGGCTCCCGCATTTTTCGCAAAAGGCGAGAGCCCTCCCGACCACGTCATGAAGGAGTTAAACAAAATAGAACCAACAACCTCACCGCTCTAGCCGGTTGCGCCAACCATACTTACTACAGCCACCTACGACAGGATAGGTTCCCACAGGCCACAACCTACCTTCCCCAAAGCCTAAAGGGCTATCACCACCCTTAGGGGCGTATCCCTACCGAGCTACTGACCCACGTGCGCAAGTTTTTAAATACAATTGCAGAGGTAGGTCAGCCGAGGGCGTTTGCTTGTTTCGCTGCAGTATAGGCACATGTGGTTAAAACGTCATTTGAACTCGGACGCCGATCGACTAGGACGGTTTCAACGAAGTGTGAAAACCACGAGTAATCCTAGTCCCTTAGACGCACAACTAAATTTTTCCTTTTTAAAATTACCATGATCAAATATATTTATATCGAAATGACAATGCTACTGGGGGCTCTGTGTCACCAAGGTCTTGAACTCTTGATCGAGCATGATTGGCGAGGTGGATAATAGATGCGACACTAAGGGAAGGATCAAGAGTATTATGGGTGTCAGAGAGGGCGGACTATAGTGGTTTGTGGGCATGGGGTGGAGGGCAACAAACATGTTATTCTTTTGTGGTCTTTTTGTAAAAGCGCGTGAGAAGAGGGGATGATCAAAATCAGGAGATAGGAAAATTTGAGACGATGAATGGTCAATCATGCTCATATCTTTTGCGCGATGGGAAGACTTCAGGCTTATCGACCTCAGTGGGTAAGACATAGTGTTATATTTTTCCTTGATTGTCATCTATAGAGCCTAGTTTATTTCATACTCTACGATTGTTGGATGAAGAGTACTGTGAGAGGGAGTGTGTGCCGGGATATGAGGAGGTAGGGAGGACGCAGTGGACGATTGTTCCTTGTTGAGGGCTAATCGATTGCAGCTGATTAACTTCCGTACTGTGGACCAGTAGCTCGACGGGGATACGCCCACCGAAGGGAGGTGACAGCTCTTGTAAGGTGGAGGTAAGTCGTGCCTTGTGTAGGCCCTATCCTATCGTAGGGGCTCGGGAGAGGTATGGCTGGCGCCAGGGTTATCGAGCCCCGGCCCCGGCGGGGGTCCGGGGGTCCGGGGGTGGGCACCCTTGACCCCGGCTCCGGACCCCCCCCCCAAAAAAAAAAATAAAAAAAATAAAAAATAAAATTTCAAAAAATAAAATAAAAAATACAGGGGGGTGCGCAACGACAGCCTGCACCCCTTGGGCCAAACTGCAAAAATGCAGTTTGGGGCCCACCTCGGGCCCCCCCCGTGGCTACACCCACCCCTGGTGAGCCCACGGTCACCCTGGGCGCGAGGCCGGGGCGGGGCTGAACGGGGTGCGGGGTCAGGGCTAGGGGTGGGGGCGGGGGCGGGGGTGAGGGGCCGAGGCGGGGGCGGGGCCGGGGCCGCAGCCACAGCCTGCACCCCCTGGGCCAAACTG
>BFEA01000218.1:1017104-1032640 GCA_003427395.1 Chara braunii
GCGGGGGTGGGGCACGTGCGCGGTTAATTTGGAGGGGCTGGGGGTCGGGGATCCCCGCGGCGGGGTTGCGGGGGTGAACCCCCCACCCCGGCTTGGGCCCCGGGGATTCCCGCGTGACAACACTTGCTAGCGCACTCGGCCGGAGCGGCTTGTGGAAGCTTCATGTATATTCGCGACGAGGATCAGACTGACTCCTGTGTGACGCGGCCGGGAGGGTCCCGCCCCGTTTTTTGCAGTGCCCAACCGATGCGCTCGACAAAGGTAAGGAAGCACGGTAAGGGTGCTAAGTTGTTAAGAGGGAAACTGAAGGATGGTTGGGAGTCCATTTGTTTTTCGATCATTCTTGCTTTAATTTCTTTCGAGCTTGATCACACCTATCATGATGTTTCTGCTGCTGGCCGTCTTCTTCGTCAAATAATTGACATTTTTATGGGGAACTCCTCAATCCTTGCGATTGTCTGGCTTTTATGTGCGTACAACGAGTTTCTTATTCTCAGCAGTGTTGAAAATGGTAGGAATCTTGTTTGGGGTTTCAGGTTAGTTAATAATATGGTTGTCTTCGTGGTTTGTAAGGAGAAGGAAGATGAGAGGAGAAGGAAGATGAGAGGAGGAGGAAATGTGAGAGGTTGATTGATGCTTTAGTGGTTATTACGACAATAATTTGAAGTTGATCCTAGAACATACCAACAATAGGGCGTGTTGAGACTACCTAGGGTGTGTACCTAACGTGTTTAAGGGCAGTTACTGTACCGGAGTGGTGTGTGACGCGTTACCATTCCCCTCCCCCTCCCCCTTTTTTTTTTTTTTTTTTTTTTTTTTTTTTTGTCGAATTTGGGTGACCATTCGACGAGGCCTCTTTTTGTATTTTCATGAATGTAATATGTGGGACCCTCGGATCAATTTTTGAAAATTTATCTTTTGCAAATTCGGGAATTACATGGGAATTACGCGCGCCTTAGCGAGCACGCTAGGAATTTGGGACGACAGTTAGGAATTTTGAAATAAGCGGAATCTGACGTGTCCTTTCTTGCGCTTGAATGTTCTCAACGTCGTCTTGGAAACCTCTAGTAACTTTCGTAGGACTCTTAATAGGCATAGGATTTTTCTCCTGCGCCCGATTTACCGTATAGGAAATAGTTGTAACAGTTTTTGTGCCCTTTTTGCCTCCGCGTTGGTGCCAAGCATGCGAGCCTCCCCTCCCCGCTTCCCACGCTGCCTTCGACACTCTCATCTTCGCGCTCACGCTCTTTCTCCCTCTGTAACCGTTTTCCATCTCTCTCTCGACCTTGCGCGCATTTTCTCTTCTTCTTGATCGTCTGAATCTTGGTTCGGTTTCACGCTATTCTTCCCACTCTTCTTCTTCCCGCTCCGATCTCCGCGCCGAAATACCCTGTCGATCCCCTTTCATTTCCCTTAGTCAAGGAGACGCGCTGTGTAAGAAGGAAATTCCTGATACACGACGATTCTGATTGGCTGCAGCTGGGATCCAAATGATGATCGACATGGCTTTCATCGGGCAATCCCTGAGCCCTCCCCTACTCCTCCCTGTCTCAGTTCTAACCCTTCCTAGCATATATCTTCTTTTCCGCAGCTATAAATTCTGCAAGTGCTCCCGAAAATTTCTCTCTCGACTCATCTGCCCGCTTCCAAGAAGTCGTGGCTAGAGGTATGAATGAAGGTGCGAGTCGAAAAGTCCCGACGAGCTGGCTGTAGTCTGGAGGCTCGGTATGCTGGATAGCCCGACGGACTGTGGGATCCGAGTAGGGCCGTGCCGAGGCTAAGTCGGCGGGGTGACAATCGCTATGGTGGATTTGGCACGTGACGACCGGGATCGTCAGTGCAAGTGAGATGTTCGAGGTTCGAGTCGGAAGTGAGTGAGTGTATGGCCTGGGGCTATGCTGGAATCTTATGGCAAAAGTGTTTCCTTTTCTGTTGTCCCTAAATTTGTATCTTCAAGTGTGAATTCCAATCACTCGACTTTTAAGCCGGAACTTTTCTGGACAAGTTGTCTGACATTCTGTGATTGCTTTCCACTCGTTCTTCCCTCCTGGTCTGCGTCCATACTCTCTCCCTCTCTCTCTCTCCTCCAACCACGCTATATCGTAATGGATGAATTACGGTAAACCTTACTTCTCTCATTCGGTATGTGCATGCTGTGAGTCGCGTCAGAGAGTTTTTATGGCATGATTGTATGGCTGATCGACTGATTAATCTGATTGCTTGGAGTGATGTATGATTGAGATCTGTCTGAAGCTCATCTTCGCTGCCATGTGGAATGACGGCCCCAACCCGACCGGGCGCCAACTTCCCGTGCCCCGCCACGCCCCTTCCCGTACAACGAGGAAAGGATACGTGTATGAGAGTGGGACGTACGAGAAGTCGTCGCCAAGATCGGAGGGCGTTATTTCTTTCCTTCCAAAACTCGGTGTTCTGGATTTGTCGGTGCGGGTTTTGTTATCATCGATACGCACTTCCCGCCATATTCATTATTACTGCCCTTTAACGAACTAATCGCCATACCGTTGGCGGCAGTGGAACCTCATTGGCCTAATACTCTGTGCAGCGATTGTCGCCGCTTGGAGCGCTACCGGGCCAAGGGATTCCACTACCGCACACGTGGCGAGGACGAGCACAAGGAAAGAGCCACTCGATTGAGACCCTCCACGTCGGATTCAGAATTGTGTAGCGAACACCGACGGGACCTCATATGCAAATGGGATACGACGTGTGTACCTGCCCCTTTTCATTCGAAACGTAGAGCGACGGCTCGCTGGGAAGTTCAAAGATACTTTCTGGATTGAATTTCCTATAGGTGTGAGTCCCGCGCGCGCCTTTTCCTCTCGCCAAACCCGCACAGCGACGGACCTTCGTTTTGCTCCAGTCGGACCAACACGGGGGATTTCGATTATGTCTGTGTCCCCACACTCAATTTTCCAAAAATCCTTGGCACGCCCCATCTTTGTTGCCTTTCCCGGGACCCTTTCCGCAAACCAAAACACTCCGACCGGAAGGTAGAACAGGGCGTGAGGTTGAGTGTCACATGTTGAGACTACCTAGGGTGTGTACCTAACGTGTTTAAGGGCAGTTACTGTACCGGAGTGGTGTGTTTCCCCATGATTAAGAATCAGAGGGGTGATGTTAATGGGAGGCTAATTTTCCGAAATATCCAGGATTTTGCGTCTTACTCCAGCGGCCAGCAAAAGATGGCAGTTAATGGATCGTTTCTCCATCGGGCCAAAGCGTATGTTCCTGGAACTGAGCTTCCTCTCCTGTTTTCTCTCAAGAGTGAGCTTTGGAGGAGGGGCTACCCCGATGACTTCTTCAACAATGCCTTGATTTCCTTCTTAAAGAAAACTGGGGGGCGTATAAAAGCAATTCATACATGTTTTTAAGGGGTGGGGACACCTTCTTAGCGGATAGACTTGCAATAACCCATGCCATATGTCTCATGGAACTGAGGGCCCTCAGAAGGCCTACCTGGCCGCCCTCAGCCCAGGCCAAACAAGGGCAGAAAAGACCCTTCACGAATTCAGGGCCTGGGCGTGTGACAGTTGACTTTAGTCAACTGTCGATCCACCCAATAGCCAAAAGTCCAGAGGTACCTAGCCCAGGCCGCAGGTCAAGCACACCCACTTGTTTGTACGCAGGTACCCAGACAACATCAGGACCAAGAGAGAAGTCTGCAACTGTACAATCCGGGCCTTGAGATGTGAGTCAATCTGGACGACTCAGGGAAAAGCACCCGAGGCCAGACAACCTTGACGACTGCTACTTAAGGTTGGCCTTGAGCGGGTCAAGCATCCAATCTTGCTATGCTGCTATGACGCTGGCTCGACTTTGACAATGCTCGCTTCATGCTGGCTGTGCTCACGCGTTGTGGACGACGACACAAGGTGGAGGCGGCACGCTGGTGCTTCTTCGATGCACCATGGCATGCTGATGTGGCGCTACCTTTGGTATATGTGGCGATGCCTCTGGTCTACGTGGCATGCTGATGTGGCGCTGCCTCTGGTATATGTGGCGCTGCCTCTGGTCTACGTGGCATGCTGAAGTGGCACTGCCTCTTGTCTACGTGGCATGCTGACGTGGTGCTACCTCTGGTATATGGGGCGCTGCCTTTGGTCTACATAACATGCTGACGTGGCGTTGCCTCTGGTATATGTGGCGCTGCTCTTGGTCTACATAGCGCTGCTATTGATCCTCATTGATGATGTGGCGTATGCTACCTGTCTTGATTGCTGACGTGGCATTGTCCACGCTGTCTACATGAGGTGACTGGTTGCGAGGAAGAGGAAGATCAAGAGTTGTGGATGTAGAGAATCGGGTACTCACCTGTGGCTGACGTCGTCACTGGAAATCTTCCGTGTCTTCAAAGTCTTCATGAGATAAAGTGCCACGTGACACTATTGTATGTGATAAGGATTATTCTTATTATCATTGATGATTAATGTGGAAAAAAACCCGGAGAAGGAGAGGGATCTGAAGGGTTCTGTGTATTCTCTCTTCCTCTCCTTTGTCTATTCTCCCTCCACACTCTTCTTTTTTTGGATAATGAGATACTGCTCGAGATATCACTTCACGATCTGGAGACTTTCAGATAGATATTGAAACGACTGTTGATTGACGACTTCAGAGTACCTAACAAACTAGGTTCATTGCAATTTGGTATCGGAGCTGTGCTACAGCAAGATGACGGTAAGGGATATAGACCTGTTGAGTTTATGTTGCGAAGACCCCCGTCAGACAAGATAGCCAACTCTACATATGAAAGGCAACTATATGCCTTAGTACCTGCACTAGATACCTGAAAGCACTACTTGTTAGGGAGATATTTCACTGTCTACTCTGATCATTCTACATTGAAGTGGATCAAGACCCAGCCTAGACTCTCTGAAAAGTTACTAAGGTGGTCTGCCTTCCTTGATACATTGAACTTTGAGGTGAAAACCATCAAAGGTAAGTCTAATGTGGTTGCAGATGCTTTGTCCAAACGTGCAAATTTCTTTGGAACTATTGCCTTTTATCTCGATATTGGAAATGAACTAAAAGAACAGATCCGCCAGGGTTATGGGAGCGATCCTATTTGGAGTCCTATCATTGGAACCCTACGAAA
Source organism: Chara braunii (assembly GCA_003427395.1). NCBI lineage: Eukaryota > Viridiplantae > Streptophyta > Charophyceae > Charales > Characeae > Chara > Chara braunii. The sequence continues at coordinate 1,022,218 of BFEA01000218.1, forward strand.
GAACCCTGAATTGTTTTCAGAATATCGAATGATTGATGACTTACTCTTCTTGCTGGACAAAATCGAAGAACGATCATGTATTCCTCATTTAGAACCAATTAAGAGTTTGATAATTGGGGAATGTCATGATACAAAAGGACACATTGGTTTCAAGAAGACGTATGCCGATGTGCGTGAACGTTTTGAGTGGAAAGGAATGGAAGAAGATGTACTGACGTATGTGCGGACCTGTCTTGTTTGTCAGAGGAACAAACCCTCACATGAGAATCCGATGAGACTATTACGACCACTTCCTATTCCAAGTGAGTCAGGTGAGTCTATCTCAATTGACTTTATGAGCCTCACTAAGAATCGAAACGACAATAGTTGGGTAATGGTAATCGTCGATAGATTCTCTAAGCACGCTATGTTCATTCCTTTGCCCGTTGAAGCTAGAACCGAACTAGTCATACAAAAGTTCCAAATGCGATGAGTCTCTGAGTATGGATTTTCCAAAACCATCGTATCAGATAGAGATGTTCGGTTCAATAGTCTACAATGACAAAAGTTAATGGAAGTCTATGGAACTCAGTTGACCATGTCGTCAGGCAGACATCCTGAAACGAATGGTCAAACTAAGCAAATGAATTGTCTCTGTCAACAACTTTTGCGAATGTATGTCCGTCCTGATCAAATTGACTAGGATGAAAACTTGCCTAAAATTGTCTGTGCATATAACAACAGTATACACACTGTCACAGATAGAACACCTAACGTACTGTATAAAGGTTGGAAGCCTAGATGCCCTATTGATGTTTTAACGAGGGACCAAATTCAGAGGCTACCCCGAGGAACGCGTGAATTTGTAGTTTTGTACGAAGAAGACATTAAGAAGGTATAGAAAAATATACAAAAAACCCAGTTGCAAATGATTGAACAAGCTAATAAACATCGTCGTCCTTCACAATTCCAAGAGGGGGACTTTGTCTGGGTTAAGTCTAAAGAATTTTCCTTGGAAAAGAATGTGTCTCAGAAACTGCTACCTGTCTACTATGGGCCTTAAGAAGTTCTCAAAGTAATTGGAGGTGAAGATGAACCTTCCTATCGTATAGATATACCTCCACACCTCAGGACATACCCTGTCTTCCATGCGTCTAAACTGCTACCTTATGTAGAAAGTGATGATTTCCCAAATAGACCATCTATGATTCCACCCTCTATGAATGGGGGCTATAAAGTTGAAAAAATATTGGAGCATGGCTATTTCTCTACAGGTGGCAGAGGACGACCTCAGAATCAGTATAAGGTAACATCAAGTCCCAAACCCCATCTGAAGCTAGATGGTTTAGTAGGAAAGAACGTCTACCCACTGCTCCTGATATTGTTGCTGCATATGAACGTGGGTTAATTAACAATTGATGTAATTTTTGCGATGGAACTCGAAAACTTGGACGACAGGAATGCAATAACCCATGCCATATGTCTCATGGAACTGAGGGCCCTCAGAAGGCCTACCTGGCCGCCCTCAACCGAGGCCAAACAAGGGCAGAAAAGGCCCTTCACGAATTCAGGGCCTGGGCGTGTGACAGTTGGGACGCTGGACTCGATTTCCAGCAGGTGCCGCTCCCCACCAATAGACGGAACCACCATGAGAAGTAGTAGTGGTGTCTGCTTTTACCAGCATCACTACCACTTTCTCGGGCTGTTTTTCTCAAAAAAAAAAAAAAAAAAAAAAAAAAAACAGTTGACTTTGATCAACTATCGGTCCACCCAACAACCAAAGTCCAGAGGTACCTAGCCCAGGCCGCAGGTCAAGCATACACACTTGTTTGTATGCAGGTACCCAAACAACATCAGGACCAAGGGAGAAGTCTGCAACTGTACAATCTGGGCCTTGAGATGTGAGTCAATCTGAACGACTGAGGGAAAAGCACCCGAGGCCAGACAGCCTCGACGACTGCTACTTAAGGCTGTCCTCGAGCGAGTCAAGCATTCAGTTTTGCTATGCTGCTATGACGCTGGCTCGACTTTGACAACGCTCGCTTCATGCTGGCTGTGCTCACGCGTTGCGAACGACGACACAAGGTGGAGGCGGCACGCTGGTGCTTCTTCGGTGCACCATGACATGCTGATGTGGCGCTGCCTCTGGTCTACGTGGCATGCTAACGTGGCGCTGCCTCTGGTATATGTGGCGCTGCCTCTGGTCTATGTGGCAATGCTGACGTGGCGCTACCTCTGGTATATGTGGCGCTGCCTCTGGTCTACGTGGCATGCTGATGTGGCGCTGCCTCTGGTATATGTGGCGCTGCTTCTGGTCTACGTAGCGCTGCTATTGGTCCTCATTGATGATGTGGCGTATGCCACCTGTCTTGATCGCTGACGTGGCATTGTCCACACTGTCTACATGAGGTGACTGGTTGCGAGGAAGAGGAAGATTAGGAGCTGTGGATGTAGAGAATCGGATACTCACTTGTGGCTGACGTGTCACTGAAAATCTTATGTGTCTTCAAAGTCTTCATGAGATAAAGTGCCACGTGGCACTATTGTATGTGATCAGGATTATTCTTATTATCATTGATGATGTAATGTGGAAAAAAGCCCGGAGAAGGAGAGGGATCTGAAGGGTTCTATGTATTCTCTCTTCCTCTCCTTTGTCTATTCTCCCTCCGCACTCTTCTCTTTTTGGATAATGAGATACAACTCGAGATATCACTTCATGATCAGGAGACTTTCAGACAGATATTGAAACTACTATTGATTGACGACTTTTGAGTACCTAACAGACTGGGTTCATTGCAGACTAGGGGGGCTTATTTCCCTGGTATAGAGGACCAGTTTCTTTTCTTTCTTTTTTTCTATTTCTTTTCGTTTCCTTTTCTGTTTTCTTTTCCTTTCATAAGGGTGGAGCTGTGTGGGTCTCAAACCGTTGTCTAGGAAGAGGAAACGAGAAGTGTGTTGTTGTGATGGGTTTTAGACCTAGGATGTTTGAGGAATGAAGCGTGTTAGTTTCTGTCGTTTGTCTTGGGAATCCAGACATCTTTGAGCCTGGGTCCTCTGACTTGGAGAAGATGTGAAGTTTGCAACTTTCCTGTATATTAGTCTTGGGATTTGAACCTGGGATATCTAATAATGAAGCGTAAAATGTTTTGTGTTGAGGTTCAGTGGATTTTAGCTCTGGTTTATTGTGAAGTTCTGACAAGTTCTATGTTTTAATTGACGTAGAAGATAGCTTAGTTTTGAACTGGACCGGTGGTCATGAAGTAGGAGAAGTTACTAGGTTCTGGAATTTTGGGCGCGACGAAGTGTTTTTGTGTTGGGTTGACCTGATATGGTGCATACGTTTTTTGACGGTGTTCACGAGGTAGGTGACTCTTGGACCTATAAGCTATAAGCAATAACTACACTGTTCGACGTACCGACTTTTAAGACCCCTGAGGAGTTCCTAGTTTGGCTGCCAGGTGAAACTGGTCGAGGGTCGATCCCGCGTTTTGGGTATACTGCTTATTTCTTGTGCCATCCTCTCTTTTGTTGTGCATTTCTAACTCTCTCTTCTCCATCCCTCTAATTCTTGGCATGCGGCTTTGCATTTTGAGCCAGTGAATGCCCTGCTCGAGTGCTGAATTGAGCTATAATTAATGTTATCCGATGAATGTCCTGTTCGAGTGTTGAACTGAGCTATCCAGTGAATGTCCTCTTCGAGTGCTGAAAAACATACAACTACACAGTACTCTCGACTCACATATTTTTGTGAGTCCAGCCTTGCTCCACTTACTCACGAAAGGGAATCTTGAAATTCGAGTTGAGAGCAGTCAAAATTCCCTCTCAAATTGAACTCTCGAGGGTTGAGAGTCCCCGGCCTTCCAACTCTCGAATTTTTCGGGTGCTCCGCTGTGCCTTTCGAACTGCTTCAATTCGAGAGTTCACCGCGAGTCCTCTAGTACTGGGGAAATTAGAGAGTGCGGTGTTAGAGAGTAAGTGGAGCGAGGCTGCAAATTTCGAGTGTCTTGGGTCTTGTGACGCGCAACCTCACGCCCTGTGCTGTCTTTCGTTCGGAGTGTTAATGGTGCGGAAAGAAGGCCCAGAAAAACAGTAAGATGGGGTGTGCCAATGATTTTTGGAAAATTGAGTGTGGGGACACAGGCAGAACTGAAATCCCCCGTGTTGGTCCGATGAAGTAAGTCGGCTGCTTTCACGCGTCGCAGAATGCGCGCACGGGCGCGGCACGAAAAGAGAAAAATCCAAATTTAATCCAAAAAGTATTGTCGAATTTCCCACCGCGCTGTGGATCTTGGTTTAGAGCGGAAGGGCTTCGGTACACTCCGCATGTCCCGTTTCCGTATCAAGTCCCGACGTCGCTCGTTGGTCAGTTCAGAGTCCGACGTGGAGGGTCTCAGACGCGTGGCTCTTTTATTGTGCTCGTCTTCACTCCGTATCCGGTAGTGGAAACCCTTTGATTCGTAGCGATCGAAACGCTGGCACTCCGTACACAAGGTTCGAGGCCAATGGGGCACCTCTGCCGTCCACGGAATGACGATCAACTCGTTAAATGGCAATAGTACTGAGTAAGACGGGTAGTGTGTATCGACAATGACAAAGCCCGCATCCACGAATCCAGAACAACGGTTTTCGAGAGGGAAGTAATATCGTTCGCCGATCCGTGCGACCGCTTCTCGTACGTCCCACTCGCAAACACGTGTCCTTTCCTCGTTGTAAGGGAAGGGGCGCGTTGGCGAGGGAGATACGGGAGGCTGGCGCCCGATCGAGGTACGACCGTCAGTCCATATATCAATCAATCAAAATGAGTTTGCAAAAACCCCGAGACGTCTTCAAAAAGCACAATCGAAAAATAATTAACTATTATTTTCCGTCCCTTCGACACGGGAGAAGCGTGCTACAGAGTTCGTACAACCATGCAATAATCGGGTTGAAGTTTCGAGAGATCAACCCGCGACTCAGTTTCAGCAGACTAGGTCGACAAAAACCCGAGGCGCCTGACATTTTCGAGGCTGCCCCATAGACTGTCTGCAAATGTCGTGCAGCATAAGGCAGATGGCATGCGCAGTGCATTCAGAACGACAGATCTAAACACTCTTGCATTCTCGAACAAAATTCCGTCGAACACTGGGTCTAATCAATGCAAAAATACAAGCATTTCTATACTTACATCCACTGTGGAAGGTGCGAAAATGACAATGGTGCATCAAAAACAAATCGAGGGATAATACACAGTACTACACACGCATCCACCGTTCACAAGACAAGATGATTGGGCTCCCTTGCATCCGGGGATTACCCAGGCAACTAATGGAAGAGCTCCGAAAGAAGTTCTTCTGTGCGGGAAATCACGAGGATTCACTTTCTGTTCATAGGAGAGACAGACTCATAACACATCGCCATTCAATTCAGAGAGAGAGAGAGATGGGAGAGATAGACGAGAAATGTCGAGACGGGAGACACCGGATTCCGACAAGGGAGCATTCGGCTTCACAGCCATGAACTCACACAAAAAAAAATGATCCGCAACCATGAAGGCCCATTCGCCGTGAAATTCCAGTATGGCCCCGGGCCAATCATCCACTCAACTCCAATTACCAATCCTCGTACCCGCACCGACGATACCGGCCATCGCATGCTAGCTTACCACCACTGCGATCGTCACCCCGCTGACGCAAGCTCGACACGGCTCGCCCGGATCCCACAGTCTGTCGTGGCGATCAAGCGCGCAACCGGCCAACGTACAGTCAGCCCGAAAGGACTTTTCGACTCGCACCAAATGCATCACCTAGCCACTGTTTCCCGGAAGCTGGCTTGCAAGTGGAAAACGTAAGAGAGCTTTGCGGGCGCGCTTGCGGAATTTATAGTTGTGAAAAAGAAGAAAGACGGGGGAGAAGGCAGAGGGGAGATCGAGGTGTAAGAGGAGAAGATTCGGCGAGGGGTGCTCAAGGGAAGCCATGTTGATCCTTCGGAACTCAATGTTCAGCCAATCAGATTCGTCGTGCAACAGGAAGATCCTCTTGCTCAACGCGTCTAATTGGTGAGCGGGGGTAATCGATGGATCAACCGGGTTTCGTGTGCCAAGGTTGAAGAGCGGGAAGGAAAGAGGCGCAAAAAGTAGCGCGAGATGGGTCCAAGATTCAAATGATCAAGAAGGGAAACAGGTGTGCAAAGAGCAGAGAGAGGGAAAAACAGTTGCGATAGGAGAACAAGAGGAGGGAGAAGGGAGAGAGAAGAGAGTACGGGGGAAGAATGACGCGGTAGATAAGAAGGAGGAAGCTCGCATGCGCGGCGCCGACAACAAGAGAAAAGGCACCCAAACAGTTACAACTTGCCTATATCCTACCAATTCAAAAATTGAAATCGCCATATCCGCTCGCGAAAGTTGACGCGGGAAAAGAAAGTCCCATGCCTATCTGTATTTTCACAAAATTCCTAGAGTTTTCTCCGACGTGACCGATAACATTCATGCAAAGGAAAAAACATGTCGGGTTCCGCTTATCCCGGAATTCCTAACTGTCGAGCCCGATTCCTAGTGCGCTCGCTAAGGCGCGCGTAATTTCCCATGCATTTCCCGAATTACAAAAACCAGAATTCCAAGAATCAATAGAATCTCCGAAAACTGGGGGCCTAAACAAGGCACCTGAAATCAAGAAAAGGGACAGGGGCTTTGTTGGGTCGGTATGATACAAAAAGGGGGAATTGAGTCAAGGGGTACGAAAGATAGCACGGGGTCATGAAGTGGTTCGTCACATATGTGACGCGCAGGGGGTTTCAAAACTATGCGATCTCCTGATTGCATGAAAAACTTTGAACAAAGGAAGTGGGAGGAGACGAAGAAGCAGGAAGAAGTAGGAGGCTCAGATCAACACAATCTATGTCAACAGAGAAACTGGGCCAGGGTATGAGTTGACGACAACATTCGTGGCAAGATCTTTGTGATGCGTGCCAACTTATGCTGTCTCAGATTCCCATCCTCTGCGGTCCTGTCATATGCAACCCTCTGCCCTTCAAACTTCGGAGATCGTCCAGGTGGCACCATCATGGTCCATCAGGTCTCCATGTGCTCTGCACTCCCCGTCCAGCGCAATCCGTCGAATCAGAGCATGTGTTGACGTCATCGTCAATAGCGTGATCTTCGCGAAACTGCTGATTCGTGCTGCTCGGGGGATACGTGTCGATTTCTCCAGTCGATCGCCACGCTCAGAACGGTCATTGACAAGAAGGGGGCGGGATGCGCCGTCGTCGTGACACGTGGCGAGTATCAGCGCCGAGTGGGAATGGGAAAGTAGACATTATACATGGAGGGGTGTCGACGGGGAGGGTTGGGGGGAAGTGGGGATAAGTAGCGGTTCATCCCTTCCTCTGTGATTGGAAGCTCCTCGTAGCGGATGATCCGGTGAAAGCGGGGGAATCGGTCGCCGCTGTGAGGGAGGGAGGCGAGGTAGTCAGGATAGAGGATGGAGAAAGTGCGGAAGAGTGCTGCGAGAAACAGCTCGTGATGGCGACATGCGGGGATGGTTCCTGTGATTACGCAGTAGACTTCTACGGCGTTACTCTGCTCCCACGCGGCACTGAATAAAAGGACGTGCAAACAGAACGTGGGGTTTGCACATTGAAGGGAAGGATGGGGATGGACGGTGACGGCGAGGTGGGTGGAGTAAAAGTGACGGAAGATATTGGGGGGAAAGGGGTTGCGAGTGAAGGTGACGGGGGTAGAGATCTGACAGAGGGTGAGGTAATCAAGGGGATGACGGGATAATGACCGGGGACGAAGGCCGATCCCCCGCATCGGTACGTGGACGAACTGGGGGACGGGCTGAGGTGGAGGGGGAGGGGGATCGGCTCCGTCTCCATCGCAATGCGCTTGGAGCCGCGGTTGCTGGGTCGCCATCTTCGGGTTTGGGGGGCTCTGGATCCCTGGTCGGGTCGTCGTTGATGCGCACTGGCAGGTTCGCCTGGCTGGCGAACTCCAGCTGGCTTTTCCCGGCGGCGATCTCTTCCCTCTTAGGTGCCGCCTCGGGATCTTCCGCCTCCATGCCTGTGCGCGCCGCTTCTTCCGGCAAGGCCTCCCACTCCGATCCGGCTTCCTCCTCTTCCTCTTCTCCTTCTTCGTCTTTTTCGTCTTCACTGTGCTCCCCTTCGATGTGCTCACTATAACTCTTTTCCTCCGACGTTTCTTCTTCGGCGTCGTCCTCTTCTTCGGTGGTTTCTTCTTCTCCTGCCTCCTCGAACGTATCCTGCTTCGAATAAAAGGCGAGATTGATGATTCTGGACGACTTCAAGTACTCCTGCCGCGATGGCAGGGCGCTTTCACTCCCCGATTCCTCCAAGCACACAGTCCACTGAAGATACGGTGCCAATGTCAGCGTAAGGACGTGCGGAGCCGGACTCTCGTCACTTTGCGAAACAATATCGAGAGAGAGGTCGTCAACCAGTTGCGCGAGCGGGACGGCGAGTTCCTGGACAATTAGCTGGCGATGGCCTGGTCGCACCGATCCGAAAAGAAAACCGAGAAGATCGCCCTCTACGTCAGTTCTCCAAGCCTGGATAATCAGCAGCTCCAGGTACTCAATACATGCCTGATGCTCGTCGGTCCTCGTCCACGTCACCTCCACTCGGGCCAAGCACACAGACGGATCGACAAAAGTCTCGCGCCACACCCGCCAATGTCTGGGATTGAAGAGAGGGACTGCAAGGGGCTCGAGCAAGAAGGAAAGGCGAGGATGAAGATCGGATTGCCAGAAGGTGGGGACAAGAAAGGGAAAACCAAAGGTGGAGAGAGGAGTGAGAGGAGCGGCGCGGTTCATTGGGGGTGGACAATGAGCTGGCGATGGCCTGGTCGCACCGATCCGAAAAGAAAACCGAGAAGATCGCCCTCTACGTCAGTTCTCCAAGCATGGATAATCAACAGCTCCAGGAACTCAATACAAGCCTGATGCTCGTCGGTCCTCGTCCACGTCACCTCCACTCGGGCCAAGCACACAGACAGATCGACAAAAGTCTCGCGCCACACCCGCCAATGTCTGGGATCGAGAAGCGGGACTGCAAGGGGCTCGAGCAAGAAGGAAAGGCGAGGATGAAGATCGGATTGCCAGAAGGTGGGGAAAAGAGAGGGAAGACCAAAGGTGGAGAGAGGAGCGAGAGGAGCGGCGAAGTCCATTGGGGGCGTTGGAAGGGGACGAGGGTGGGGAGCACCACTGCCGGCTGGCGCGTAGAGGTGCGGATCTCGTCGAAGTCAGTCCCGTATGTTGGGACGAGGTTGCACCCGGGGCGCGTAAGACCGTGATGCCACTCAGTCGATAACTGCTACGTCCACTATTGTAATGAGGTCAGGATCGCGGTATACCGAAGCGGGCTGATCGCGCTGATATCGCCGTTGAAGGCAGCGACCGCGGTGACGTGGCTCGTTCTTGGAGCCGCCCGCCGATGAAATGCTACCACCTCTGCCAATACCACTGCCTGTAGACTTCCGACGAATCGGAACGCAACAGCGGCACACACACCCTTGGTGTAGAAGAACTGCGTGAGTCGTCGAAGATCAGGACTGAGCCGTGGATGACGAACTTGTTGGATCTCCGAGATGTAGCCACGTGGCTGCAACAGATCATTGCCAAGAGCTTGCTCCGTGATGGAACTCATGGCGAGGATGGGGAAGAAGATGAGGGATGGGAGAACGACGCGGGAGCTAGATCGTCGTCGTCCTCGTCTTCAGCAGATGAGGGAGACGGAGGGAGGGGACGGATGTAAGAGGTATGGCGGACGGTGGGGACAGAGTTATGGCTGGCGCTGGCCTCAGGCGCAATGCGCACCGTATTGGCACCGTTAGGTCCGAGCTCGACAACGCGGAAACAGCCAGAGAACTTGGGAGCGAGTTTTCGGTCGCGTGCACATTTACGTACCTGCACCAGGTCTCCTAGTTTATATTGATGTTGGGGACTAGCGTTTCCATTTCGGGCCTCGTAGCTACGGACTTGCCTCCCGTGGGCTAGATCGGTCATTTTCTGTCTCTTTTGGGCTAGCTTCGGGATGGCCTTTTCCATTAAATTGGCATACCTCTTGGCCTTCGCCTTAAGGGCGACAGGTGTGTCTCTACCCCCTGCTTCGACAATTTTCGAGTTGCCCCGGTAATCGACGCATGGGAGGCTATTGGTGCGAAGCTGAAAGGGGGTGAACCCCGTAGATTCGTGAGGGGTGGCCCGATGAATTCGGGCCACAGACACGTTGTGGGGTAACCCAGGGAAGGGCACCTACTGTTCGCTGAAGCCAAGGGCAACATCGCCTGTCACTCGCTGCGCCCGCTTCAGAGGTCCTCAGCAACCAGCAGGGTGGCCTTTTGTGGGCCGGCTGTCACACATCTTGTTTTAAATAGATCTTTTCGTCATTGCCAGAGCACGTATGTATAGCAAATAACACCGTTCGGTTTAATGTCCCTTCACTTCAAGCTATT
>BFEA01000218.1:1035030-1050326 GCA_003427395.1 Chara braunii
GGCCACGGCTTCCTGGTCTGTACAACCGCTACGGTAATGGGCTGCCAATAGGGAAATCGAGCCTCGATCAGAATTGTGCTGCCCCAATAAGCCTACCACGCGCCAACTCCGAGCCACCGAGCCCGTCTTCAGGTGTTGTAGGTGCCAATGTCATCGCGGGCCGGAATTCGGTGTCTCTGCGCTACAACAGCCCGTACTAAATTCTCAAACCTGAGTCGAGTCATCTGAGCCTGCCGTACCTTGTGTTGCCCAAATGTTGGTTGGAGTCTCTATGACCGCCGATGCCAAATCAAGCCTGATCCTGGAGTCATCTCTCGTAGTCATGCCGAAGCTGGAATAAATTATCGAAGTGGCCGCCGCGGGCCCGGAAATAAGTCCTTATAGTGTCCCCAAACCTGAAATAAATTGCCTTCGCGGTGAAGCCAAACCTGGAATAAATCGCCGTGGTAGATCCGGACCTGAAGACTTATCAGCGTAGTCTTCCCGAACCTGAAATAGACTAGTCCCGCTGAAATATCCCGCTGTAGTATCGGAAGTAAACTGCCGCCAGGGTTCCGAACCTGGAAATAGATAGCTGTCGTGGTCCCGTCCCTAAGAACGAGTTGCCGTGGTGGCCTTACGCCCGAAACACACTGACGCAGGCCCCATACCGAACCAGATGCATGTCGGATACCGTAGGACGTAGCCATTCTGTAACAATACCGAACCTCCACGTACCATGTATCCGTACCGAGCCAAAAACCATTGTCGACCCTCGCTCTCAGAATCTCCCATCTGCGGTAATGTTAGTAATCAAGCAAAACAGGAAAAGTGACGCAGGGAATCTCGACCATCGGCAGTAGCGAAAACTGTTAGAATCCAGAGAAAATGATCATTCCGGGATCTGAGCTGATGGCGGGTAATCAAGGCGAAATTAGGCCCATCTCCCAATTGTCATCGGTTCCTGTCCCTTTCATTGTTTGTAATCATCCTTTCTTTTTCTTAATTCTATTGTCGGAAATAGTAAATCAACCATAAATTTTTCAAAATTAAATTCCGAGAAAGTTTGAATTAATGGTCAAATTTCTTTTGTTTCTTCTCTCTTTTTCTTTTTTTTTTATTTTTTTTCTATGTTTTTACATTCATTGTCGGGGTCATAAAATACAAGGGTAGTCCCCCTAGTTTTAAATGCCGTGTAAAATAAAAAAATTAAGGGATATTATGTTTTTCCCTTCTCCCCTACTGGTCTTAACCCCTTTTTCCCATCTTTAATTATGGTACCAAAATAGTCAAAAATTTGAGGCCTCATTTCGGCCCCGGTCGTATGCTGCAAAGACGTTGCGGCAAGGTCAGCTCCCGCGATGCCTCCCCGCGGCAGGCCACTCCGGCTCCAGCCCTCTGAACAGCGCGAAATGACGGTCTCTAGATACGCCGAGTGCGCCCACCCATCTCCCTATCTTTGAGGGCTACTCGTAAGATTCAATGTGCCCAAAGTCAAGGGTGCCCAAAGGTCCCCTAATTTTTGCTGCCCGGTCGAACCAGAGTACCGTCAAAACACGTACTTGCCTATGAGTCTAAGTCCCAAAGCTGCAGATTTCAGGCGGTGCACTGCTTGTGGCCGCCTGACAGTTAGCCCGGACCACTTCTCGACGCCCCCGTCGAGCCCTAACCACTTACATCAGACGAAGCGGACGAGCGTCAGGGTGATGGCCCGTAAAGGACGCCCACGTCGGCATTCAATTGTCTTATGTTTCAGTTTGTTATGAGTCCAGGAGCTAAGAAGATGCTTCTTGACTTTCCTTTTTCTTCCGGTTTTTTGCTTCAGCACGATCCTCCTTTTCTTCTGTCTTTGCCCCGAGAAGGGTGCCGACCCGCCAGTACGTCTAACGCGAACTCTCCGTCTAGTCCTCTTGAGCACGAATAATAATTTCTTCTCTCTTCCTAAAGCTAACCCTCTGACCTTTCTTTTCTCTATTTTTTTCCTCTTCTTGGAACTCTCCCCTGCGTCGAATGGCCTCAAGGGGGCTCCATCCTCCATTCTGGCTTTTCCTTTCCCTTTTGGGCTTGTCAGCGATAAGGTGGGTGCGGGCCTGGGTCTAAACAGCTTTAACCTAGCACCCGCCACTGGGTCCTTCCACTTGGGTCCGTCTAATTCTGCTATCATATAGCCCCCCCAGTCGAGCGCCTCAACCACTCTGTAGGGTCCCATCCATCTATTGGCGAGTTTTCCTGTCCAGGTCCTTTCCAGTGCTGCGTCGTAGAGAAGGACCATATCTCCTACGCTCACCCTCTCTTTCCTGATCCGCACGCTCTTATTCCATCTCTCTTTACCTTTGTCCCTCTCCATTGCTAGACGATCTGCCGCTGTCATAAGGTTGTCTTCCAAACCGTAGGTTATCTGTCTTGTTCGGGCAGCGAGGAGTTCCTCTCTGGACATCTTCTCCGCCAAGTCAACGGTTGTCCAACTGTCGACGTGAAACTCTATGGGGAGCGGGCAATGCCGCCCAAACCACAAGGTGTATAATGGGTATCCAGTGCTAGCCCGGACCGTGACGTTGTCCGCCCATATCGCGTATCGAAAATATCGCGGCCAATCACTGTCCTTACCTTTGCACCACTTGGATAGTGACGCTATCAGAGTCTGATGCCCCCTTTCTACTGGAGAGTTCGATTGTGGGTGGTAGGCAGTGACTATTGAAACTCTCGCCCCAGCTCTCTTGAACACACTCTGAACCTCGTCAGCTAGGAATTCCGCCCCTCTTTCCATCACTATCTTGTTGACACAACCATACCTAGATAAGTACTCTAGTACGAAGTTCTTCACTTCCTTTGCCGTCTTACTCCTGATAGGTCTACCGTCCATGAACCCCGTGAAGTCGTCTCGTATGTTCACGACATAGTTCATATTGCCTACCCCTTTCGGCATCTTCACCAGATCGATGTGTACCTTCTCCCCTGGTTTGGTTGGATAGGATGAATGAAGTGACTCTTTGTATTTCACAAGAGCTCTCTTCTGGCACTCCTCGCAGGTCATACAGTACCTTTCGACATCCTTATACTGTCCTTCTCACCAGTACAACCTGCGTACCTTTTTGTAGGTTTCTTTGACTCCTCTATGTCCTCCGACCACCCCGTCGTGAAGCTCCGCTACTATCGTCTGTCTCTCCTCAGGATCACAGACTACTCGTAAGGGCATCCCCGACCCTACTGGCCTTCGAAAAAGGTGGCCCGCTCTAAGGCAGTACTGGGCTGCTTGTCTCCGGATATCTAAATCTTGACTCTCCTCTCCTGTCAGGTGTAGCCCGATCGTTCGGTACTTGCCCTCGTAAAGATTAACCAGAAATCGTTCAGCGCGTCTCGGCTATGCCAATGTCAGGGCTTCAGCTACTATCAGGCGCTCGGTCTGAAGAGGGATCCGCGAAAGCTCATCTGCCACGACATTTTTAGTGTCAGATATCCTCTCGACTGCGTAATCATATAGCCGAATCCGTATCAACCATCGAGCGATGGTCGGGTCCGTCAGACTAAAGTCCTTCTAAAGGACCGAGGCAACTGCTGTGGGATCTACTCTCAAGATGAATCGTCGTCTGTAGATATAATGTCTGAACGTGTCTAGACACCGCAGAACAGCTAACACTTCCTTTTTGAATTGACTGTAGTTTCGCTCTGCCGTATTAAGTGTCATACTCTCAAATCTTAACGGCCTTTCCTTCCCTTCAGCATCTTTCTGAGACAGCAGCCCTCCAACTGAACAAGGTCCAGCATCCGTGGATACTATGAAGGGTCTCTCGGTCTCATTGTCAAAGAATGGCACGCCCTGTACGCGTCCTCCCTCCTTAAATTCGTCTTTAAGCTCTTGCATAGCGAGTTCCTGCGAGGAATCCCAGTAAAATTTTTCAGTCTTTCGAAGGAGTAACCTCAATGGCTCAGCCTTCTCCGCATACCCCCGTATGAATATCCGCCAGTAACCTACCACTCCCAGAAAGTGCCGGACCTCGGTCGGACCATGTAACGGTGACGGCCAGTTCAGGAGTTTGTCTAACTTCGTCGGATCTGCTTGGCGTCCTCTCGAGTCACAGATAAGACCCAAGATCTTAATGGTCGAGACGGCCCATCGGCTCTTCGTTTCGCCGACCGTTAAATTGGCATCGTCCAGCTGCTCGAGTACCGCGCAAATATTTGTTAGGTGCTGCTCGACGAATCTTCTAACTCCTGGTACAACCTCTGTCTCATCCTTGTTTACTGGCCCTTTTATAGGAAAGTCATCCAGAAGAACTTCAACCTTATCAGGGATGAAGTCCTTGAGGACGGCTACCATGGCTCTCTGAAAAACGGCTACCCCATTAGTCCAACCCATAGGGACAACCATCATCTGTATTAGTTCCAATGGCGTGCGCATAGCCGTAAGGTGCCTGTCCCCAGGATCAAGCGGTACCTCATCATAGCCTGAGAACAGATCACAGACCGAATAAATCGACCTGCCTGCGGCGCCTTCAGCCAGTAAGTCGACGTGTGGCACGGAGCCCACGTCTCGTATCGTCACCGCATTGACCTTCTGAAGGTCCTAGATCCATCGGATCTTGCCATTCGGCTTTCGTAGGAAGAACCATTGATTAGCATAAGCGCTATCAGACGGCTCCTCAACATGGGAAACCATCTTTTCTTTCAGGAAAGCGATAACTTCTTCCTTCTCCTTCTGGGCGTATTTCCATCCTGCGTCATTCCAAGGAACATGTGGAATCGTGTAGATCCTTGTTGGCTTAGCATATCGAGGGTCAACCCTACCGCGCTCTGCGTCGCTGAAAGCTATTGCCTTATCACATGTCTTCAAGATTTCTATCACACGTTCCCGCTCTTGTGGTGTCAGATTTCCATCTCCAATGTCCATCCCTACTATCCTCTCTTCCGTTAGGCGTTGCGGCTTTTTTTTCTTTCTTTCTTTGATTTCTTTTGCGCTCCCTTATTCCGATATCCCTTCTAGTACAGAGCGCTCGCGGCCCACCGCCGCTGGCTTAACTTTTTGTGCTACTCGCTTGTGTCGCTTGGGTAGCCCCCTATAGGGGGCCGTGCCCTTAAAAAAGACACAGATACCACCCCGCCAAATTCCTCATCTGTCTCCTTTGATACGAGTTGCCGTCCACTATCAGTCGACTCTTTAAATCTTCCACCTCCACGATCCGTCCTTCTTCCTCTGTGAGCAGTGGTCCGTACTTCTTCTCGCGAAATCGCATCGCGCGGCCGGAGATAGGTAATGACTTAATCTGATCACTGGGTCTTACACCGACAGCGAGAGCTGCTCTGTTCCTCGGGTCTCGAGGCTCCACTGTCTCAATCATAACCCGCGTCCCATCTAGCTTCTTAATGGACAATGTCTGGCTCCCATCCGGTCGCTCTATCGTCACCGCATGCACGTGGCTCAACCACGTTCGTCCCAAGAGCAGGTCATAGCTGCAGTTCTTGACTGCAAAGACAGGCAGGGTCACTCGTACCCCTTGGACCTCTATGGCTGCCTTGTGACAAACTTCTGTGATCTGTTGCTTTCTCACATCAACCGTCTCTATCTCGAATAAGTATGACCTATCGAGTCCCAGTCCAACTTGCACCGCCAGATCCTCGTCTATAATGACAGTCTCGCTGTCGTTATCGATCACAGCATCTAGCACCGCTCCGTCATTTATAATCGCCTCCACAGCCCACTACCAAGTATGTAAAACTTGTCTGGAGGCACACCTTCCATCCCATCAAGAAGGACTGTCCCTATGCGATCTGCTCTGGCAGTCACCCCCGTTACTGCTACTGTAGGAGCTTCCGCCTTAGGGGCCCCCTGAGCCTCCTCTGATAGAGGTATGCGAGTCTTCCGCGTGATCATCTGTAACTCATCGTGAGCCGGCTTCGATGCCGCCAGGTACTTCAGAATAGAGCACTGCATGGGCTGCCGAAGGGCCCGCCTCAGTGGCTCGACCGTGTCAATCTCGTCCAGCGAACTCTTCATCAAGAACTTCTTCACTCCTCGCTTCCGTGGTGAAAGAATAACCTCCTCTCCATCGATCCGCTGTCCGTCCTTCTCCGCCATCACATAATCCGTGTCGGTCTTCTTCGATGTAGACCCTCTTGCGGACTTGGTAATTGCCACCCTTATGGGTGTGGTTGCCATATCTCCTTCGAAAGTTATCTTGATGCTCTGACTCCTAACTGGCTCCTTTCCTTTACTCGGCTTTACTCTCCTTGCTTCGACATTCTCCTTCATCGAGGGGAACATCGATATGTCTCCCACATCATCTGCCCACTTGATGTACTTGCGGTCATCAAGCACGACAAGTCCTTCATTTATTGCCCGTTTGAGATCCGGACAATCTTTCTTGATATGATCATCCCCTCTACAGTAGACGCAAAAGTTCCTGGGAGTGGGTGGTCTGTCGTCTGCGCCTCTGGAGGTCGAACCCCTCGCTGCTCTAGGGCCAAGGGACTTTGGATACAGATCAGACGACGCGCCATATCCCCCTCTCCCATTCCTACCGCGCGAATCATCGCGGCGGTCTCCATGTTCGTATCGCCCGCGTGAATCATCATGTCGGTCTCCTCGGTCGTATCGCCCGCATGAATCATCACGTCGGTCTCCTCGGTCGTATCGCCCGCGTGAATCATCACGTCGATTTCCTCGGTCGTATCGCCCGCGCGAATCGTCGGGTCGATCTTCTCTCTCATATCTGCCGCCCCTGTATCCGTCTCGATCCGACCTCTCATTTATGTCGTCTTTATGTCCATCTCGATCCGATCTCTCATATCTGTCGCCCCTGTATACGTCTCGATCCGACCTCTCATATATGTCGTCTCTATGTCCATCTCGACCCGATCTCTCATATCTGTCGCCCCTGTATCCGTCTCGCCGACCCTGATCCAACTCCCACCGGCCTCGAGAGTCACCTCTACCCCCGTCAGGCTCATAGCGAGGGCTACGCGAGTAGTCATCCAGTCTCCTAGCACGCCCATACGTCTCGCGAGTCTTGTGGTCCCGATCTATCTCATCATCCCTGCGCCGCCATGGCTCATCGTCTCTCCCCCTTTCCCTCACACGATAATCAGTCAGCGTTCGGGGATTTCTATCCTCGACACTCCTCCAGGAATCAGTGTTCCTCCGATCCCAGCGAAGTGAATAGGGTCCTCCGGGCTTGTCTCGATATGCCGTGGCTCCGGTGGTGGTCACAATCTCTGTAACCTGTCTTGTCAATCCCCTTACCATGTCCCTTATCTCCTTCACTTCCTCGGCCACAACTTCATTCTTTTCCGACCAGGGATAGTCCTTGAAATCAGGACATCTATCAGTGGCATACTCCTTGTAGAGAGAGAAGTCACGTCTCCTCATCCCTCTCCACACCAAGTTCTTGTAGTCGTGCCTTTATCGCGAGCTTTAGGACTTCTGGGAAGTAAAGCTTGTCCCGCGGAAGAACTCTAAGTATACTCTTTTGTCTACCTTTGGACATGTGTCCGATGAAGATAATACAGCGCTCGACCTCCGAGATCTTCCCCTTCTTTATCAGCACGTCGAAGATCTTCTGGAAACGCATCCCAAATGCCCGTACGCTTTCATCCTCATCTTAAGTCATCGTCTCAAGGTCCTTGATGGAGTACTTGTTATCCTCCAACTTGTAAAGCTCTACGAGGTTCTTTTTGTACGTAGTCCATTTCCCATCCTTGGGTCGGGCTTCCTTAACTTCCTTGCCAAGGCTTGGGTCCACATTAAAAAGGAAGTTCTCTATAATCTCTTCCTCCGACCACTGACTCCGGCTGGCGTGAAGTTCTCATTTCTCCTGATATTCTGTAATGCCATAGCCCCTGAAAATAGGAGGCTCCGAGGCCTTGTGCGTAATAATATAGCGATCCTTGCTCTCGTAAGGGAGCGGATGTGACTCCCCAGTCTGGGGGTCGAAGACTCGCCTGGGCGGCGCTTTATCCCTGTCTCTATCCCTCCAATAGGAATCCCTCGAACTCTCTCTCCACTCGTCCCTGTGCCTATCCACCATGGTCTCCCTCCGCTCATACTCGGGGGATCGTCGTCTCGTCGCTTCTCGCCGCCCGCTCAAGGTTCCTGTCTTCAGAGCCTCCTGCGACTCTGTCACAACCGGCTCGCCCATTACGTCGGGCTCTCCGTCATTGGTTTGGTCAGCCCATCTCAGCGGCGCTTCCCGCCTAATTCGTTCCTTCAGATCCCTTAGAGCTCGGTCGGGCGATGTCCTGTACTCCTCCCCCGCTTCACCCGTTGTCGGTTGTGGCCCCATCGTGTCGGGTTCCATAGGCAACCGGATGATGCAGTTGGGCTCTCACGCCGGGCGTTACAGCCCAGACCTATAACAGTTATCGCAGCCCGGACATGTGACAGAACCCGCAGCCCGGACCAGTTTCCTTGTCACGGTTCACGCTCGCCTCCAATCCTAGCTATCGACTACTCTGATTACCACTTCCAGTACTCCGCACCGGTTGCGGATCTCGTGCTCTCCCTCAATCTCAAGAATCTTTGTGCCTAGGTAAACCTCTCCTTCGGGATTGACCAACAAGGCCGCGCCTCTCCGGATCTGCAGTACACCCATGACTGGATCTCTACCCTTGCGGCAGATTGCAGTCTCAAGCCTAGCCAATGTCTCCTGATCAGCACCCCTCAAAAGCCTCCGAGCATCTAGCTCGGTCCTCCTTGCTAGGTCTCCTAGCCCGTCCTGAATCGGGTGCTAAAGGAGGAAGGTCCCCTCCTACTGCCATCCAAAGTTGTTCGTCGACCCTTCTAGCTTCCACTATCCTTCCAAGAGCTTCAAATCTCTATCACTCCTCCTTTAACTCCCAGACGGCTATGAGGTCATTTGTCTAGCACCTGAGGTAAGTCAGTGCTATAACCACTCGTAGCCTCATCGCCGACAGCTCCAATATGTCATAGAATGTCTCAAAGTCCTCCTTATCTCCACTATCCTCTATGGCCTCTAAAGTCTTTATCGATTCCTTCCAGTACCGATCGTGAGCGGCTAGCACCCTGAGTATGGCACCGTCTGTTACAACTCTCCCTAACTCTCCAGCTTTCCTGGCTTCGTTTATCTTCAACCTCTCAGCCTCTCTGGTCGTCTCGTACCATGCCCTTATCCGAGACCGCCCTTCGAAAGGTGTCACTCGGAGTACGTATTTTATCATCCGTCCTCCTTCTATTCCAATCCAAAGTCCTGTTCCCCTAGCCTCATGCAGCGCACGGCGGACACACTCCGCCTCCTCAACTATGCACAGTCCGGTATGGAGCTGGAGCTCTACGATCACTAACACCAACGGTCCGTCCAGTCTCCCTACCACATGCAATGGGTACTGATCCGTCGTGTGCAGTGCAGTGCCGCTCATGTCCTGTCGCTACCTCCCTGCGTTACCTTGCCCTCCGTCGACTCGCCCTCTGCAGACCTCCCCCTAGTTCCTTCGCGTGATACGCTCCTAGCTTTTACCCTCTCCAGAAAGTCTGATCTCCACACCTGGATAATCTCTCTCTCCTCCCTAAACAAAACCTCTAACTCTCTCGTTACGAGCTCAACCCTACGCAACTTGCCCTCATCCTGACACGACCAGATCTCACTTAACTTGTTCCCCAACTCCTTTACCTGGTTCAAGAGTGGTTCTTTAATGCGCTCTTTCACTCTTTCGACTCCCTCACTCTCCTCTTCCATACTCAGTCCTCATCTCTTTCCAACTCATCCTCTCACCGTCGCTTTAGCCTCCGCTACCGTCTCGTCGTGGAAGTGCTCCGCGCGCATATAACCTTGTGACCATATCATCACCTCATAGGAAATCGTGGTCTGGAAGGTCACCCTCGCCAGTACATCGGCTCTATGCTCGTGGATCAAATCTCTGGCTCGTCCCTGACACTCCCTCGCTGTCAAGTCCTCGTCTATGTACGCTCGGAGAAGTACTGTCACCGTGTATCCTGTACTTACCAGTTGCTCTCCTACACGCATCATTGTGGCCGTCCTCCCCGGCATTCCCTAAGCTGCGGCCTCAAAGAGAAACCTCACATCCTCTAGCCCCACGTAATCGATCTCCGCCCGTCTCCTGCAGTACGTAATCAGATCGACTGGCCTCAGACAGTCCACCCAGCAAGTAACGTCTATGATGTCGTCAAGCGTCTCTCTACCGGGCGGTCCCCACCTCACACAAATGGCGTAGTATACTTCCCTGAAACGGGGCGCTAAGCCCTCCCAGAGCGCGTAAAGTGTGTGGTCCACTGCTCTACTCAAACGTTCTACGCTTCCATACACGAAGACAGGAAGTCCGAATCGCCAATCCTCTCTCGGGTAGAGGGTCAGATGCGGTGGACCGTATACCAAGCGGCTCCAACGCGTCCTCCCTCCAGAGAGTCTCGCCAGTTGCTGATTAACGATCACTCTGGCCAACGACTCGCTTCTCCACCAAGCCCTGCTTGCCCTTGCAAGCGTCAATCCTACCTCTAAATCGTGTGCTCTATCCGCTATTAGATGTCCGACCCCTTCTAGGTCCTGAGTCCTCTCGGGTCGTTCATCTCTCATTATCACTGTCCAAAGGAAGAGTCCCTCTGCGAGCCACGTTCCCAGGTATCGTATCGGAACACGCCCTGTCCCCTCTAACACCATGGGAAGAGGAATGTCGTATCCAACCGCCATCTCTCTGGGTCCCACAAGCTTCCTCATGCTATACGATTCAGACTCTCATGAGAGAACATAAGCTAACCAGGCTACTGAGTCACTCCTCATCTCCCTTCCGACTCTCGATCAGCATCACTCTACTCCCTCCGACGCACCCTATCTCTCGACGTTGCTAACTCCTCAGTCAACTCTCCCACTCAGGTCCAGTATGGTCGAGTAGGTGCTGTGCGCTCTCCCGTCTGCTCCATGGAAGTAGATAGTAAACTCGACGTACCTCTGGCTCCTCCGTATCTCCAGGGCATGTTCCGTCATGAGTCTGATTTGCCGCTCAACAATCTCTAACGCCTCTCCTTCCCAGCCACGTGTCCTATCTCGTCGTAGGGAAAGAGTCACCCTCAGTATATCCCGGTCTGCCATACTCTTCACTACTCCCTTCTCTAAACCTCACTCAGTTATGTCCTGCCTCTAGTCGTCTCACGCATCTGGCATATCCTCATCTGTATCCTCATTTACCCTCTGCCCCCTTGGGATGTCGTCCTGCCCTTCGGCCTGAAGGAGATGGCCCAACCGTCCTCCTGCGGCGCCTCTCCACCTACCTGCTCCTGTCCCTCGGCCCGCGCCACATCTCCCCAGTCCTCGTCCTGGTCGCCCCAAGGGTCTATGTCATCGAAGTCCTCCCAATCCCGATTCTCAGCGTTCCACGCAAGATCGTTAGCCTCTGGATATACCTGCTGGTAATACTCCTCAACCTCGCCGGTCGAGATGAGATGGCCTGGCCTCTCCTCACGAGTCTCGGCTAACAGATGACCTACTCCAGCTAAATGATCTGTAGGCCTCCTAGCCTCTCTCTCTAGCGCCGTCCAGAAGGCTAGGGGCTGGTGCAGAGAATACAGGTCAGGGCTCCCGGTAGGTACAATGGCCCGCAGGAAATCAATCAACTGGAGCCCTCGCTCGCCTACAAGCGGCCCCGCTACAAACTGTGCATACAGCACCCAGTCCCCGTCAGCGTACCCTCTACAAAGGCCGTCCAAGTCAAGGGCCGCAAAGTAGATCTCACCCAGACGCCTAAGCCCCCAAAGCTCCTCTGCCACGAAGCACGGAAGTGTCACACGCAGTCGACTGCTAGGATATGGGAAGTGTCCTCCAATCCTGAAGGTCGTCTTCACTCTTCGAACAACCCCGTGCAACCGCTCTACCTTGCCCCGTGCGGAGTCCGCTCGAGCCAGTAAGATCCTCCTCGCGCTCTGCTCCTCTCGCCAATGATCGTGCACGATGCCGTGAAAATAAATCGTGGCTAGCACCTCCTGTGAGTAGTAAATGTGGCCCACTACCTCTATGCTAGTCGTGCCTGGTCGCCGCCACCTCTGACTGTCTAGCTCAAACGTCTCGATAATATAAGTCCACAAGTGTACGTCTGGGCCCAACACCGTCGATGACCATCGGCTCTCTATCGCATCCGCGGAAACCCCTCTGGCCGGTAGATCTAGCGCCACCCTGCCTGGCGCTAGAGTCTCTGGAGGTCTAGGCCATCTAGCATCGTCGATCTGAAGCTCCACTCCACTGACCTGCTCTACCATCGATCCGCTATCCACTATCGGCTGATATCAGTAGCTATGCTCACTCAACCGTCGTCCCAATGCTCTGCCTCCTACGCCCGGACTGCTACTCCTATCCTCGGCAAGTGAGCGTCCGTAACGTCAATCTCCTCCTCGTCAACCTCACTCCCTGGGTCGACCCAGTCTGGCTCCCAGGCCTCCTCGTCGTCCTCTCGCTCCCAACCCTCGTCATCAAACTCGTCCTCGACGCGGTATGGCGCCTGTCCTATAGCTTGGTAGTACTCCGCCAACTGATGGCCGTATATCAGAGGTCGCCCGGCGTCCTCACTCCACCAGCTCCCCCAGTCGTCTGAGAAGAGACACCCGATGCAGGTCACGTACTCGGGGCCTGCTCGGAGCTCACGGTCTAGCCAATCCCAAACGCACGGAGACTGGGGCCACTCGTCGTCTATCGAACAAATCAGCTCTATAAGTTGAACCCTCTCGTCACCCCAACGGGGCCCACCGGTCGCGAGCGAATAATAGATGTAGTCTAGGTCAGCAGGCCTTCTCGCCAGGATCTTGAGATCCTAATAGGCTAGGTATGTCTCGACCACTCCACCAATACCTCTAAAGACGCTCTCTACTACGAACGTCGGAACTATTGCCCGCAGACTCCTAACGCTATACGGGAAAACCCCGTCCCGTGCTACCACCAGCTCGCCCGTGATATCAAGAGGAGGGCGTCCGTGAAATAGGGTCAACGGGTCGCTCGAGTCCTCCGCTCGGAAGGCAGCTTCCCTCAGGTAGCATAACGCCCTGCTAACCGCGCCACTAGTCCCTGTCGTCGCGAGGCCCACCACGGCCTCCCTGACCGCGCCCGGTCCTAAGTACAAGTAGGCTCTTGCTACGCCCACTCCTTGCTCAGGCCGGTGCTCTCGGTGCGTCCAAAGCCACACGTCCTCGGACAAGATTATGGACCTCCACGCAAACTGGTCGTCAACGTGTCGAACGCTGCGCCCGGGTATCGTGAGCTCCACCAGATCCCCCTCTATGAGTTCAGGGGGCTCCAAGTCCCAGTCGATGGCGGCCTCATAGACCTCTACTCGCGCTCGCGGCCACATCCAACTGGCGACTAGAGAGAACGTAGCGAGAGGGATGGTTAGAGAAGGTGAAAGATAGTAGAAGAAGGCTAAAGAAATTTCGGCAGCGCTTCACCTCCCTTCATTGGGAGCCCCGATATCACGCTGTCAATCTATCTCCTAACTATCCAAAGGTCCCCTATGGTGCTACAGGGCGGAGTCCCGGCTTTTGAACAAGGCAACAGGCCCTACAGTCGAGTTCCCTTGAATAGAAGGCGTGTGCTCTGTTCGAGGGAACACCGCCTCCGACTGCTCTGGTCACCCCTCAGGAGTACAAACGTCCTCCCCTATCTAAGAAACAAAATTAGAAGGCCGTGACCTTCTTCCCTCTATTTTTCTAAGCCATCTTAATATTTTTAGGGAATTTTAATGAATTTAAATAAATAAAAATTACTTTTATCTTCTAGAAATCCACTGGCCCTCGACTACTGCCTAGAGGCATGCAAAGCTTCCCCTAGAGAGTAGCGCGGCAAATGCGTTTCCCTTTCCGCCAATATTTTTCTGTATTTAACTCTATTTAATTTACAATAATTACATTTAGAATAAGATACACCCCCTTTCTTATTTTACATACACTTATATCCCTTGTACATATCTTTAGGCAGAACTGCTCGACCTCAAGGGGTCCCCGAAAATTTTGGCAGCACTTCGCCCCCCCCCGTGGGGATGGGGTGTGGCCGAAGGCCTCAAAATACCCGCCGAAGGAGTATAGCAAAGGGAAAAAAATATCAAAGGAAAATTTTAATTTTTAACCAATTTTTGAGTATTTTCCCTAATTATTTCCTAATTAATTCGAAATATTTTACAA
This sequence comes from Chara braunii, assembly GCA_003427395.1. NCBI lineage: Eukaryota > Viridiplantae > Streptophyta > Charophyceae > Charales > Characeae > Chara > Chara braunii. The sequence goes on from BFEA01000218.1 coordinate 1,049,132, forward strand.
TTTTTCTCGAAACTTGGGCAGCATTTTCCCTCCCCCCGTGGGGATGGGGTTCGGGGCTTCCGCCCCGAGCTCAACAACCCGAAAGGAAAGACGTCAGAAAAAAATAGAACAAAATTTAATTAATCCTTTTTCGTTATTTTTAATATATTTTTTTTAATTTAATTTTTCAAAATGAAAAAGGCCGAAGAATTAAAAAGGCAAAATATTCTCTGTTTATTATCCTTCCTCTTCGAGGTTGTTATCCGCCCCAAAACCCTGAATAAGACTTCCCCTAATTAGGGTTCCCCCTAATTAGGGTTTATCTACTAGGGTTTTGGGGGCTTCGCGCCCAACCGCACGCTCTCTTCCAAAACTCGTTCTATCCCAAAATTTTCCCGTCAGCTTTACTCAAAATTTGCAAAAACTTTGACGGAACCTTTTTTCTTAATCTCTTTTATGGTATTTTACACGAATTTTTTAAAGAAATTAAATATTTAATTCTTGTTTTACTTCTTTTTTTTCTTTGATGTTACTTACCGTTCTTGCCTCTAACCACCTCCGTTTGCCCCGTCCAAGGTATCAAAACGACGGGAAAAATAAACTGAGCAGATTTGGTCAAAGGAGTTATCTCAAGAAAATGCTCAAATTTCGCGCAAAAAAAAAATAAAAAAAAATGGAAATTACGAATTAATAATTTGATTTTCAAAGAAAATTCGTTATCTCGAAATCTGACCGTTAGATTTCAGCAATAAACATCTCATAACGTTCCCCTCGTCGAGACGTCAAACTTTGTCCTCCGCGTTCTTCGCGAGAAAATTCGCGGATTGCGAGATATTAAAAAAAAACTAATTCAAAAAAATAATAAAAAACAGAACTAGTCAATAAATCGAACTAATTAGTGCATGGACTAATCAGCCCGCGCACCCCCGTTAATTGGGGAAGGCCGCGGCCTTAGGGGTGCTGCTCCCCTCCCCGGCAATGACGCCAAAGTTATGGGGTAACCCAAGGAGGGGCACCTACTGTTCGCTTAAGCCAAGGGCAACAACGCCTGTCACTCGCTGCGCCCGCTTCAGAGGTCCTCAGCGACCAGCAGGGTGGCCTTTTGTGGGCCAGCTGTCACGCATCTTGTTTTAAATAGATCTTTTCGTCATTGCCAGAGCACGTATGTATAGCAAATAACACCGTTCGGTTTAATGTCCCTTCACTTCAAGCTATT
>BFEA01000218.1:1082882-1093496 GCA_003427395.1 Chara braunii
CGCCTGCTGCAGTAGATCAAGACACCGTCACAGCACCCCCCCCCCCTTTTTTTTTCTTCTCTCCTCCCTCCATCGGCACGAATCGGTAAGCCTTGCGAAGACCACGCCACCAACGATGACGTCAACCTACGCGCTGATTCGACAGACGGCAACGAGCAAGGGTGCAGAGCACACGGAGATCAGGTGGACGATGATGGCGTCACCTGGACAATCTCCACGAGGCAGAGGGTTGCATATGACATGGCTGCGGAGATCTTGCCACAGATTTTGTCATCATCTCATCCGCGACCCAGTTATCGTTTCCTTGTACCTTTTTTTGCCCTGTTGATATGTTTGGTTCCTCACGCATCACTCTGTTCTCTCCTCTTTCTTTCGCCATTCCATGCAATCGGGAGATCGCATAATTTTGGAACCCCCTCGCGTCACATATGTGACGAACCACTTCCCGACCCCGTGCCATCTTTCGTACCCTTTCTTTTGCTTGTATCATACCTACCTCAGGAAAACCCCGTTTTGAGTTCTTGCTTTCGGGTGCCGCATTTTCCTTTTTGAGAGTTTTTTCGACTACTGAGTCCTGTTTTTCTTTTTGCAAAGTCGAGAAATACATGGGAATTTATGTGCGTCTTAGCGAGCGCACTGGGAATTGGGCTCGGTAGTTGGGAATTCCGGGATAAACGGAACTTCGACGTGTCCTTTTTGGGTGAGTGGATGTTCTTGGGCGCGTCGGCGAAAACTCTCGGAATTTTGCGTGAATATGAATAGGCGTAGGATTTTCTTTTCCCGCGTCGTTTTTTCGCGCGCGGATATGGTGATTTCAATTTTGAATTAGGATAGAAGCAAGTTGTAACTGTTTCGGTGCCTTTTTTTTTTTTTTTGTTGGCCGCGCCGTGCATGCAAAAGCTTCCTCCTCTCTGTCCCCCGCATCGCTCCCTCCCGCGCCTCCCTTCCCTTCTCCCTCCTTTTTCTCTCTCCCCGTAACTGTTTTTTTTCCTTCCCCCTCTCTCTCTCTCCCGCCTTGCTTTCGCGCGCCCATTTCCCCTTCTTGATCATCTGAATCTTGGACCCGTTTTGCGCCACCTCTCGCGCCTTTCCTCTTCTCACCCTCTACGACTGGCATACGACGCCCGGTCGATCCCCCGATAACTCCCGCTCGCCAATCAGGTGCGTGAATCGATAGGACCTTCCTATCGCGCGACGAATCTAATTGAGTGAACCTTGAGTTCCGAGGGATCAGCATGGCGTTCGTAGAGCACTCTTCTCAAAGTCTTCTCCTCCTTCTCCTCCTACACCTCAGCTTTCCTGTCGCCTTCTCCCCCTTCAATCTCCCCTGCCGCGACTATAAAACCCGCAAGCGCGTCCGCAGATCTCTCTTACGTTCTCGACTCTCAAGCCAGCTTCCGGGAAGTAGTGGCTAGGCAGAGTGTTTGAAGCGAGTCGGAAAGTCCTGTCAGACTGACGATAGACTGGCCGCTTGCACGCTGGATTGCCACGACGGACTGTGGGATCTGGGTGAACCATGTCGAGTTTACGACAACGGGGTGACGATCGCAGTGGTGGGAGTTAGCACACGACGGCCGGGATCGTCGGTGCGGATATGAGGATCGATGTTGAGTTGATTGGCCCGGGGCCATATTGGAATTAACGGCGAATGCGCCGTTGTTGCGGATTGTTATCTTTGTCGTGAGTGTACGGCGGTGACGCCGAACTTTTCTCTTCCTGAATCTTGTCATCTTCTATTTTGGACTTTCTTTCCCTCGACTCTCTCTCTCTCTCTCTCTTTTTTTTTTTTTGAAAGATGATGTGTCTGAATGATTGTCCCTCTCTTGAGTAGGAATGAGTTGGAATCCTGCTTCTGTGTGAAAGAACTTCTTCCGGAACTCTTCTATTAGTTTCCTGGGTAATCCTCCTACGCCAGGACCCCGTCTACTTGTCTTGTGAACGGTGTATGCGTGTGTATTGTGCAATGCGATCCATCTTTCCCTGTGCATGTCTCATTTTCGCACCTTCCACAGTGAATGCATGTATAGAGATGCGTGACTTTTTCGATTTGATTAGACGAGTGTCGTCGGGATTTTGTTCAAGAATGCAAGAGTGTTTAGATCTGTAGCTCTGTTTGCACTGCGCATGCCCTCTGCCTTATGATGCACGACATCAGCAGCCGAGCCATGAGGCGGCCCTAAGAAACAAGGCGCCAGGGACCAACGTGTGTTGAACGAATCGGACCCGTAGCCATACTAATCTATGATTGTTTTTCCTCTCTTGTGTCAAAAAGATTGATTGGGGGACGCACGAATCGCTTCTGTTCTAAATCACGTCTCCGGATATTTTGTGATTGATTGACATGTGGACTGACACGTACCCTTCGATTGGGCGCCAGCCTCTCGTATCTCCCATCCCAACGCGACCTTTTCCTTACAGTGAGGAAAGGACACGTGTATGTGAGTGGGACGTACAAGAAGCCGTTGCACAAATCGGCGGGCAGTATTACTTCCCTCCGGCCATCCGTTTTTCTGGGTTCGTAGGAGCCGGGTTTGTTATTATCGATACGCGCTTCCCACCTTACTCGGTATTGTTGCCATTTAACGAGTTAATCGTCATTCCGTGGACGGCAGTAGAACCCCACAAGCCACGCACTCTGTGCACTGAATGTCAGCGTTTTGATCGCTACGAAGCGAAGGCCTTCCACTATCGAATACGGAGTGAGGACGAGCATAAGGAAAGAGCCACTCGGCTGAGACCATCCACGTCGGATTCGGAACTGACCAGCGAACGAAGACAAAATCTGATACGAAAACGAGACACGCGAAGCGTGCCAAAGCCTTTCCGTTCTAAACGACGGGCTGTAGCTCGGTGGGAAGCCCGACAATACTTCTTGGATTGAATTTGGATCTTTCTGTTTTCGCGCCATGTCCGCGCGTGCATTCCGCGATGCGCGAAACGATCGACTTGCTCCATCGGACCAACACGGGGGATTTCAGTTCTGTCTGTGTCCCCACACTCAATTCCCAAAAATCCTTCGCACACTCCATCTTGCTGTTTTTCTGGGCCTGAGCGGAAGACAGCACAGGGCGTGAGGTTGCGTGTCACACCGGTCCTGTGCAGACGTACCCGGCCTCAACGTCGGCCTGGGTCCGAACAGGTCAAAATCTGTTCGAAAACAAACGAAAAGGTCCAAACGTTTTTAGGAGCTCAGCCTCTGGGCCTGAATTTGGCCCTGGTCCTAAAACGTGTACCTGGCCACAAAATGGACAACAGTACACCCGTTAGAAAAACAGCAGCAACTAAATAAAATAAAGACTATAAAAATAATCTAAAGCTGGCGTTTTTCTGATGCAGGCCCAAGTAAAAATGCCATAGGGCCTTCAGGTTGCGGTGATGCGACCTGGGGGCCCTATTCCAACCTCGGGTCCCGTGAGGGGCCCGTGTGTAGGCTTTCAACATGTAACACGCCCCCCTCCTTATGAAGACGAGCCGGGGCGCGGGCGAAGCTGCCGATCCGATGGCGGAATGTAGCTAGGATGGCGAGGAGCTGGAGTGCTCGGCGTAGTCTTCCCTTTGCTAAGATAGTGTGAGAGAACGGCGGGGGCTGTGACCTGCAGTTCCGAACGCGTCAGCCAACGGTCAGCCTTGTGGCTGCAGTAGGAAAAGTGAAGTAGAAACTCTGTTTCTTTGTTGCCATGACNTCCGAACGCGTCAGCCAACGGTCAGCCTTGTGGCTGCAGTAGGAAAAGTGAAGTAGAAACTCTGTTTCTTTGTTGCCATGACGCCGGTCGGTGATGATGTAGCCGGCCTCCTGAAATCCGTCCATGGAAGGAGGGTCTTGCGTACGTCGACCGGGAAACTCGTCGAACTCCGCTGAAACAAAAGGAGCGAGTTTGGAACAGTGGAACACCGTGTGGACGGGCAAGTGAGGTGGCACCGTGATGCGGAATGAAGGCCCCTCGGGATCATCACCAACTGCAGAGAGAATGCGCCAAGGCCCCATCCACTAGGGAAGGAGCTTGCGAGAGATGTCTTGCTCAAGGCTGAACTCCGCGGCGGAGACCCAAACCAGATCGCCGGCGCAGAACGGGCAAGGAAGGCGATTGCGGTTGGCTTGACGGCTCATCCGTATTTGCGTCTTCGACATCTGATCCCGTGCCTTGACAAGAAGCTCTTGCATGCGACGAAGGAACGCAAGATGGTCGTCGCTCTCGGCTGTGCGCGACAAAGTGGCATCCAACGGCGATGAGATGGGTGAACCATGCTCAAACTCGAATGGCGACATCCCAATAGCCGGATGGATCGATGAGTTGTAATCCAACTCAACGTCTGGCAAGCGCTCAACCCAATCAACGTGGTCGGGACGGATGAGAGTGCGTAGAAGGACTTCAGCGGTCTGGTACGCCCTTTCCGTTTGACCATCGGTTTGCGGGTGGCGAGCCGAACTCGGCTTTAAAGATGAGCCTCACCGCTTGACGAGGGCGACCCAAAAGTCGGAGAGAAAGCGAGTGTCCCGGTCGCAAACGATCTCCTTGGGGTAGCCCTTGGAGCGAATCCAACCGGTGTATAAGACCTCGGCTAACTCCAGTGCCTTTGCGTGATAGCGGCAAGGCAAAAACATGGCATACTTGGTGAGGCGGTCGACGACCGTGAGGATCCTATCAACGCCGGTCTTGTGCTTCGGGAAGGGGCCGATGATATCCATAGCAATTGCTTCCCGTCGCCCGAGGGGCACTGGTAGTGGGTGTAGCTCGCCGAACGGATGATGGTTGCGTGACTTGCAACGCCGACAGACTTCGCACGACTCACAATGGCGGGTGGCGTCCTTGAGAAGGTCGGGCCAATAGAACCGTTGGCGAAGTCGGCCAAGTGTACGGTTGACACCAAAATGTCCGGAGGCGGGCACATCGTGAAACTCGCCAAGAAGCCGTGTGCGCAAGTGTGAATCACTCGGCACACAAAGAAGATCCTTACCTCGTGAATACACAAGTAACCCTCTTGGATCCGATTATGCGAAGGCACCGGATTCAGAGAGGAGCAATTCGCGTACTTGTCGCGAAAGTGGGGGTCGGCTTGATAGCCGCGGATGAAGCTCTCCCGCAAGTTGTCGTCGATCTCGAAGGTAGAGTAGACTGCGGTGCAAAGATCCGGTCGCGGTGAGAGGGCGTCCGCAAAATGGTTTGACTTCCTGGGAATGTGATCGGGGAAAAAGTCAAACTGGTCGATGAAAGTCATCCAGCGGGCAATGGTATTGTTTATCGTGTCTTGCGACTTGTAGAATACCAACGGATTGTTATCCGTTACCCATCGGAATGGTTTCCGACCAAGGAGGAAATGTTGCCAACGCTTGAGGGCGTGGACGAAGGCAAGAAGCTCCTTCTTCCGTGCGTCGTCGATCGAATGCACGGGAGCTACTTTCTTGCTAAAGTACTCGACCGGTTGCCAGTCCGTGCCATCGTGCTGCTCAAGGACGGCCCCAATGCCATAGCCCGACGCATCGGTAGTGACGCGCGTAGCTAGAAGCGGGTCGTAAATATGTAACACCTCGACGGATAAGAGTGCTGCTTTGAGTGTCTCAAAAGAATGGCGCGCATCGTCGTCGAAGTCAAAAGGCCGCTCCTCGCTTCGTAACTTGCTTAGGTTGGCTGCGATCTTCGAGTAACCTTTGATGAAGCGCTGATAATAACCGGCCAAGCCGAGGAAGGATCGGACGTCCGTCACATTCTTCGGCTCGGGCCACTCCTGGATGGCTTGAATCTTGTCCGCCAACGGACGAATGCCTTCCGGAGAGACAAAATGACCCAAGTATTCAAACTCTTGCCGGACAAACTCGCATTTGTCGCGGTTAGCTTTGTACCGGGCTGAACGAAGAGTCTCTAGAATACGGCGAAGGTGCTCGAGATGCTCCTCTAGAGTTCGGCTATAGACGAGGATGTCGTCTAAGTAGACCAAGACGAAGCGGTCCAACATAGCGCGAAACTCGGTGGTCATGGCCGCCTGAAAGGTGGCCGGGGCATTGGTGAGGCCAAAAGGCATAACTACCCACTCAAAATGCCCATATCGCGTCTTRAACGCGGTTTTGTACCGATCTTGCGGGCGGATGGAAATCTGATGGTARCCCGACTTGAGGTCCAACTTCGAAAAGTACTTGGCGCCGCCCAACYGCTCAAGCAAATCGTCAATGCGAGGTAGAGGCCCCACGTTCTTGATGGTTTGCGCATTGAGGCGTCGGTAGTCAATGCAAAGTCGAAGGTCCTTGTTCTTCTTCCGAACGAAGAGAACGGGCGCAYMGTAAGGTGAGCTGCTAGGGCGGATCCAACCCTTGTCRAGTAGATCGTCGAGTTGCGCACGAAGAACCGTGAGCTCCTCCTCGGACATGCGATAAATGCATCCTTTCGGTGGCACGACACGGGTCTCAAGTATGATCTCGTGAGAGATTGGCCGGTCCAGCACTATACCGGAGGGTGTCTCAAAAACATCCGAGAACTCGTCTAACAACCGGGTCACACGGGGGTCGGAAGACACATCTGTGGATGATGAATCGGTCGTCGGGACGATTCGAAGAAAAGAGATGCCAATCTCTTCGACATGCTCGAAACGGCATGTGTCTCGAAAAGATTTGGCACTCACGACTTGGCACCGAATGGAAGAGTCAGGAGGAGTAATAGTACACGGGACCTCGGCGCCAGTTGCATCACGAATCGTGAGCGTGTATCGATGGAAATTGACTGTGTGGTCCGCGCTAGAAAGCCAAGGCATCCCCAAAATGACATCGAAGTCGGTGTCCAACACGTCAAAAGTGACGGGTTCACATGCGTGCGGTGCAAAGTACACCGGGACGACCGAGATGTAACGGTCTAAAAGTTGTTTCGTCTTACCGTCGGCAAGAGCGACCGTCGTCGGATGTGACTTCCTCCGTACTTGTGCGCCAAGGCCAGCCCGAGTCATGRAGGACTGGCTGATGAAGTTGCGAGTTGCGCCGCAATCTAGCAAAGCGTTGCAGGCCGCTTGCCCAATCTGAATGCGAACGTAGAGCAACGGTGCATTGTTTTCTTCATACCGTTGCGAGACAAACTCGCGGGCCACCTTGGCAACATAACCAAGAATGTCCCCCACCATGACTTCGTCTACCGTCGGCGAAGTTGGTGGTGCATGGAAGGAAAGATACTCGTGTAAGAGGGGGCATAGTGCTGCGCTTTGCGGCCCCGGAAGGTTGCCCGTCGTAGGGAGAGGAATCCAAGCGAAGTCCTCGGGCGTGAGCGGGTCCAAGACCTCCTCGTTGAATGCGCTTGCCGAATCCCTTGATGAAGACGAAGTGGCGGAGGAACCTCCGGGCGATGAGAAAGCCGCACATGTATCTTGTCCTTGAGAAGCATCCAGTGAAGGAAAGAGCCCGGCAGCGAAGTCTTCGAGCGAAAGTGGAAGACTCTTGACATCCGCATCTGCCTTGGAAGAAAGGGCGGTCGCGCGCACAACCACTTCCGATGACGTCGAGGGAGGTGTCGAGTCACCCTCGACGGCGCCTACTTTCCCGAACGGGGTTTCCCCTTGGTGGGGCAATGTGCAGCATCGTGGATGGTGATATTGCACCAAAGGCAGTAACGGTACTTGAGTCTCGTGCGATAGGAATTCGCCGAGAGTCCGTATTGTGCCCAAGCTTCGCCGGCCGCTGATCCAGTGCTCGGTGTAGAGGTGGACTGAGTCTTCGTCTTATCGCGGCCGTGATTGTTGCGCGGCCGGCCACCATCCCGGGCAGCTGCCAACACTTCACCCTCGTTTGGTGTTACAGCCTTGGTAGAAGTAATGCAAGCCACCTTTGGCTTGGGCTGGGTGCTGCTCGTCGTCGCGGAAGATCGGCCGGCGTTGCGGACTTCTATATTTGTGAGAATGATCCGTGACACTGTGCTGAAAAGCTTGTCAGATGTGTCGAGTGTCTCTGCAATCTGCGTCAGCGCGTTTCGCAAAGCTGGGCACGAGCGCATGATAAACAAGTGCTTGATGGCGCGGAATGCGAGCGGAAGGTCATGTGTGGAGGCGAGTCTTTGGAACTCGGTAATCCAGTCCTGACTGAGCAGCGTGTTCTGATGGAGCTTGTTGAGCTTGTCCATCGCTTGCAGGTTGGGCGGCTCCACTTGGAATCGCTTGTGCCAGACGTCAGTCAACTCCTGCCAAGTGAGCTTGGTGTGYAGTTCCGACACTGCTACGCCGTGGCTGGTCAAGATGTTGTTCAGCCATGCTTGACATGCACCACCAGATCGGTGGTACAAGCACAGATGTCGATCGTTGTTCGGGACATCGTGCATGTCGAGCCTGAGAGTAAACTGGCGCCACCACGGGATCGGTTCCGTCTTGGACTGATCACAGAAAACTGGAATGTCATCTAGTTTGGGTGGGCGCCGGGAGGATGCGGCGGCGGGCGTCACGGTGGCAGCAGCCTGGACCTGCGTCTCCAACTACAAGTTCGTTGCTTGCTGCGACGTCCTGAAGTCCTGATGCACACGCTTGATATTGCTGACGTCATCCTCCAAAACTTGCACCTGGGTGGTAAGGTTGGAAGGTCGTGCGACTGCTACGGCAGCTGGCTGTTTCTCCAACGCCTGCAGCCGTGCGAGCATCTGGTCCACTGTCTACTGCAGGTGAAGGATTTCCTCCTGCTGCAGAGCGCAGGTGGCCACGAGGTCGTGGGAGACCTGTGCAAGGGCTGACAACCCTTTCTCAGTCTCCGAGGCCCCGTCTGCAGATGCCACTTCCACCCAATGTGTGGCCTCATCGCCGATCACGGTCTCCTGCGTGAACAGTCGTTCCCGCTGGCGTGACCGGTGTTCGGCTGCCGCCTGCAGGTCTGCCTCCTCTTGACGAAGTCGGTCCTGCTCCTCCTTCCGTCGCTTGGCCTCCTCTTCTCGCTCAATCTGACTACGCTCCTTGGCCGCGGCGGCGGCCCTATCGTTGTTTGGCCTCCTGGATGAAAGCAGCCAGGCGTTCCTCATAGGCCAGGAGGGATTCCCCTGCCTTCCGGTCCATGGCCTTGGTCTGTGATCGAGTGAGTGGTGGCATGCATTGTCGTGCCCGCACTCTGAAAAGTCACCTATGGGCCAATCAAATAGGCTGCCCCAGTATTCGGACTGGAGGCGAAAGAACAGGTAGGCAGTAGACAGGTGGGAAGGATCGGACAGATCCTAAATTGAACAGTTTCCTAATCAAAAAGAAAAAAAAAATAATTTTGATTAAGAAGAAATAAATAAAAATTCGAAAAAAGATTGTCCAATCCCACTGAGTGCCAAAGGTGATGCGGAAAGCAAATGTGAACCTTCAGTGCTCGGACTGCAGAGAATCAGAAAAGAAGTATCTTTACAAACTTAGAGTAGGAGAAGGTTGCAAAAAGAAAAAAATGCCGTTTTTTTTTTTTTTTTTTGAAAAAAAAGAACGRAATTTGCAAACCTACGCAGTGAAAGTGTAGAGCGACATTTTCGGAAAAAGAATCGAATTTGTCAAAATGCAGACATTTAACAATTAAATAAGGTAAGAAAAAAATTCTCGGAAAAAGAATTCTCAGAACGAAAAAAAAATTCTTGGAAGCCAAATTTCTCGGAAAACTAATTTTTCGAAAAAGAATAATAATTTCTCGAAAAACAATTCTCAAAAAAAGAAATAATTTCTCGGGAAGAAAATTCTCGGAAAAAGAAATGATTTCTCGAAAAAAATAATTAATTAATTTCGGGAAATTTCCAAGATTAAAAAAATTGTCAAATAATCAATCAAATAATTAATCAATCAATCAATCAATCAATCAATCAATCAATCAATCAATCTTAGATGATTGCTGGTTGATTGATCGATTGTTCGATCAATCTCCTGATTGACTGATCAATCAATCGAAGATTGATTGGTGGCAAACCGCCAATCGAATCAATCAATGGATTGATTGGTGGCTGCCAAGATTCATCGCACTAGCTCCGATACCACTTGTAGCATATCAAAAAGTGAAATGCACTGAAAGCCTAGGATCTAGCAATGACGAAAGTGGCAATAACCAGCAGCATAGGTGCAACATTCACAAGGTGTCAATGTGCTCGATGCAAAGAGTGAAACAACGAGAAATCAACAACAACATATTCGTATCATTATCATCATAGGCTGGGAAGCAGCGCAGCGGAAGATTTAGTATCAAGGACACGTGGACAACAACATGAAAGGCAGAAACTTCGGAAGGGCAAGACACCAGAAAGATTGCCCTTCCGCTCACACACATGGGGAGAGATCCATAGACATGCGAGAGAGAAGGGGGAGGGACATAGGAGGTAACCAAGTCCAACCCAAGTCTCATCTCCGAATGTCGCACACAGTTCAATCCCAATGTAGAGTGTAAGTCCGATCTGAATGTCGTGTCCAATAAGGCAGAAGGCCATGTCCAAACAATGTCTACAGTTACCTCTATCTCTACTCTGATAAAGAAGAAGAAGAAGAAGAAGAAGAAGAAGAAGAAGAAGAAGAAGAAGAGGAAGAAGAACTTCGGAGGAGTACGAGGAGAAGAGGAGAGGAGGAGAAGAAGAAGAAGAAGAAGAAGAAGAAGAAGAAGAAGAAGAAGAAGAAAGCTAGGCGCTTTCTGCACTTACCTGGTGATGGCTGAACTTG
>BFEA01000218.1:1108753-1125214 GCA_003427395.1 Chara braunii
TATCTTTGCCGATTTTTATTTTTTTTTGGTATTGAAAAATGCCCTGAAAATTTGCAGATATGTAGTTTGCATAATCAGTAACTCATTAAAAAAGTTTTAAAAAATAATATTTTTTTTGAGCCCCGAAATATAGTGAAAACAAAAAGTGAAAAGTGAAAAAAAACAAAATAGTGAGTGGGCGAGCACGTTTTGACACCCCCATCTTTGACGATTTTTAATGTTTTTTTGGCTTAGCAGAATGGCTTCAAAATTTATAGCCGTGTAGGTTACATCATAGAAAACTCAGAAAAAAAAAATCAGAAAACAAAATTTATGTTTAGGCCCCGAAATGTTTTTTGGCGGGGCCCGAACCTGGAGTTGTTCGGCCCCCGAACGGGACCCCGAACGCCCGAACGTTCGGGGCCCAGCCCGGGCGCCCCTGAACGTTCGGTTAGGTAACCCTGTATATATATATATATATATATATATCCAGCCTCCTGAGTCCTGATGAGTCGGTGAAACTCTCTCTCTCTATATGTATGGATATATAGATATAGACTAGGCTACCACAGCTGACTACAGCAGATTTCAGCGCAGCCCAGAGCAGCCTGGTTCAGCCTGTACTACAGCAGATTTCAGCGCAGCTCAGAGCAGCCTAGTTCAGCCTGTTTTTTCAGCCTGTTTTCTGTTGCTCTCTGTTTTTCTAGTCTTTCCAGTTTTTTCAGTTGCTCCAGTTTGTTCCAGTTTTTTCCAAACACTTGCTATTACAGATGTGCAAGACCCAATAGGCGCCAAGAGGATAGTAGGTGGCTGGCTGAGGCTAGGGGATGGAGGGAGACTCCACTCGTGCCCCCCGGTGGTTCCCCCCCCAATACCCTACTGTGTGGCAGGTTAGGCAGGGAAGAGTAGATTGAACATGGGACGCTGGACCCGGTTTCCAGCAGGTGCTGCTCCCCACCAATAGATGGAGCGGGCCCGTAGGCAAAGCCTCAATCCTGGTGGTTCTCTTACCACCACCAGGATAGAGGTCTTGCACAAGGGCCTTAAAAAAAAAAAAAAAAAAAAAAGACTAGGCTACCAGCCGGGCCGCCCGGGTGACCCTATTTTCCCGGGCGGCTCGGCTGGGCAAGGACCAGGGTAGGTCCCAGCCAAAAAAAAAGTAAATAAAAAAAATGCAAGAAATCAGAAAAACAACTATGTTATGCAGTAAAATAAACTGAACAACTTTTGCCTCGGTGTCGCATGGAAATTCTGTACCAAATTTAAAATACAAAGTTTAATTAAAAAATATTTTTTTAATTATTTTTTTATTTCTTTTTGGCCTGGCCGGGCAAGGGGACCCGGGCCACTCTGGTAGCCTAGGATATAGACATATAGATATATAGATATATATATCTGTGTGTGTGTGTGTGTGTGTGTGTGTGCGTGTTCTGTTTATTAACTATGGTAGCATCGGGCATAGCACACACGTGTTCACCGCTCCACGCGTTCACTCTTTCTACTAAGCTCCGGACGCATTTGAGTCAGATTCATCCAGGTGGTGTAATCGTTGTCATATGCAGTTTTTGTTAATTGGTCGTGAGCATGTGTTTCTTATGTTTGGAAGATTTGATGGTTCTTTTGATCGGGATCGGGGTCGGTGCCAGGCTTTGCTGACCGAGATGAAGCCCTTGTTTACAGCGACGGGGTTGGGGCTGGGTTCTGAGCTCTCAGAAGGGCGGGACAACCCGGCTGTCCCTCATGTTCCTTGGATTGCCGATCTATCTATCATTAGGCCCCGCTCCACTGCTCTCGAATGTGCAAAATGAGACTGAATCCTCCGCTAGAACGTGGAAATATACACCGCCATATCTTGTCCTTAGTGGATGTGGATGTAGTGGCCATGTCACTGGGCCCTGATAAAATAAAAAAGGTTTCCTTCTGATTAAGAGCACAGTGTCACAGACAACGGGCCTCGCTCCACTACTCTCGACATGCACAAACGATAAAAATAATGGTAGTGTATCTTCCCATGTTCTACCTCAGGCTGAAGATTCCCTCTCGTTTTGCACATGTCGAGAGTAGTCGAGCGAAGCCGAATGTCATCTGAGGACCACTCCACTCAGCACCCGCATTCGGAGCACTCCAGTCCACAGCACCCCCACACATATAACACCCCCCCCCCCCCCCCCCCCCCCCCCCCCCCCCCCCCCCCCCCCCCCCCCCCCCCCCCCCCCCCCCCCCCCCCCCCCTTCCTCCTCCTCCTCCTCCTCCTCCTCCCCCCCAGGCCAATATACGTATTTATAATCCCGAGGGCAGATGCATTGCCGCTCTGGGTCATCGTTGTTGCTTGACGTGTTGAGGTGGTCAGTGTATTTGGTTATCCCGATCCAATTCGATCAGATTGCGGTGCGGTAGTTGCAGTCTTGCAGAGTCATCGATCACACGCGGATGAGAGAGAAAAGCGCGGGTCGGCGGGCCCCTTTCCTTCGAGCGCACGGTAGGGAATTCCGCCCTCCCTGAACATCAAGCGCGGGGGCGCGGGGCTGCGGGGGCACGAGGGGGAAGACTGGTCTGTGGTTGGCGGGGAATTCTTGTCCGTCTGGCCTCTCTTTCAGCCCGGGGGTCATTTTCAGGCTATTTCAGCCATGGCTGCTCCCCGTGGTGCCATCCCTGGTCCAGCATTTTGGACCGGTTCGCTTGCCGCCGGTGCCATCTCTCGTGCCCGCCTTGGCGCCATTTTTTTGGACGGCTCCGCCGCTGCCCGAGTGGTAGTCCCCGCCAATTACCCCCTCCGCCTCTCGTCGCAATCTGCGCGAACATTCATCATCGCTCATCCTGCTGCCGATCCTGCTGCCGAGGTGAACAGTGCTCCGGTGATTCTGAGTCGTCCTCGCGTCGGCGGCAAGGTTGGCCTACCGGCAGTAGTGCCAGAGACGCTACGGTTGCTTGGAGGCAGCTTTGGTGGCTATGGCGTCGGAGGTGTGAGGCGATCACACTCTCGCTCCTCCTCTCGATTGATCGGCGCGAGTTCGATTCTTCTTCGCGGGAGTTCCGCGATGGTAGCGCCGGCTATCGGAGCGACGACTGCGCTGTCTTCAAGCCTATGGACATGGCGGCGAGAGATCCCGATCCCGGTCAAGAAGGGGGACGGCAGAAAACTCGGTGATGATTACGGTGAAGGAACACGGAACTTTCGTAATGTCTTCGGCTTTCATACTTTGAATGGTCGTCTGACTGGTCTCCAAGTGAACCGAACGACAGACTGGATAAGAGAGAGAGAGGTGTTTGGGAGAGGGAGGGAGGGAGTGGAGTGGAGGAGGAGGGAGTTGGCTGAAGGCACCCGGCGATCATGGCGGATTGCCGGCGGCGGCAGGGAAACCGGCGGAGGAGGTGGTAGCCAGCTCCGATGCGCACAGATCTCGAAAGCGTCGATCCATCTCGGGCAACAACGAGGAGCTCGTTGGGATCCCTCCTCTTCTCCCCTTCCTCCCTACGCGGCCGCCCCTACCCGCGTCGCGGCCTTGTCGACGACTTATTCGTTGACGGGAGCAGTTGATGGCAAAGACAGGAGGAGGTTGGATTTTGCCGTCTCGGCTCTGAACACCGCGGTGGAGGAAGGATCCCATACACACGAAGTGGTTCCTCCGCCGGATGAGTTCGTGCGCAATGCGTTGATTTCCTCACGGGAACAGGTACGCCGTTTTCTTTTCCTCTTTTTTTTGGGAACGAGGAAAGCCTTCAAGTTTGTGCCTGCCGCCACCGGCTTTACACTCCCTCTCTCTCAGAGTCTCTCTCTGGCTTTGTATGTCTGTGGCCGCTGTTTCTCGTGCTTCGATCAACCGATTTTGCCGTTCGACACTGCCTTCGACCCGTATCGAGATTTTGTCACGAGCCGCTCGATAGAGGAATGCCGGAAAACGGAAGGCAAAGTCTATTATTAGCAGATACACACACACACACGGGGAGAGAGAGAGAGAGAGAGAGAGAGAGAGAGAGAGAGAGAGAGAGAGAGAGAGAGAGAGAGAGAGAGAGAGAGAGAGAGGGGGGGGTGGACATGGTCCGGGAGCATGTAGAGAGAGAGAGAGAGAGAGAGAGAGAGAGAGAGAGAGAGAGAGAGAGAGAGAGAGAGAGAGAGAAGGAAAAAGAGAGAATGGAGGATCGGTTGGACATGGTCCGGGAGCATGTAGAGAGAGAGAGAGAGAGAGAGAGAGATGGGCATGGTGAAGGAGTATGTAAATCGCAGTTTTTTTTCCACACTATGTTTCCCCATTCTCCCTCTGGTCGTACACACGTTGCAATGCGCCCCCTTTTTATTTTATTTTATTGATGTTATCGAAAAGAGATCATAATTGTGCTGGTAGTGCCGGAGGTTCAGCCAAAGATTACTGTTTTGTCAAATTCTCAGTAATTATAGTTTTCCGTGTTTCATGAGATTTCATAGTCACTGTGCAGTGTGCACTAATGTCTTTCGAGATTATTTTGAATTGAGATTATTTTGAATTGAGATTATTTTGAATTGAGATTTTTCCACTTCCTTGAATAATTTGAATTGATCGTAGTTTATTTAACTTTATTAGTTTGTGTACCGATCACAAGATTTATCTTATGTTATTGCGTGCTCGCTTATCAGATTATTTTCAGTATTTATTACCGTCGTCGTCCAAATACAAAGCACCTTTATTATGACTGTATCGGACGAGAAAAGTAGCTTCTTTACATTCATGATCAGTCTGAGAGTGCATAATGTTAGGGGCAAGAGGGCAATATTATCGCCTTCGTGCCACTACTCTCTACATGCACAAAAGACGGAAACTGTAGTGGTGTATCTTTCCCTGTTCTAGCGCAAGATCCATTCTCATTTTCGGGTTTTCCACGTTTGGAGAGTTACTAGTGGAGTGAGGGCGTATGTCAGTTTACTGAGGGAATGAACCTGGTTTCTGGTTCACAATGAATCTGGTCTCCTTCTGAATTAGATTCACTCTATGCTCGTTACGTCCTCGCCTCACTGAGGTTATGAAATTGGTTTCTGGTAGAGAGTGAATCTGTTTTCCTGCTCGACCAGATTCATTCTGCGTCAGCGGCTAAGTTCTGTTAGGTCCTTGCGTTACTTGTGGTAGGATTCGGTTCAGAATGAACCTGGTTTCTTTCCTAACTAGATTCATTCTACTTCAGCGACTTAGCATGACAATTGCCACACTACCTGACCCCAACCAGCCGTCTTCTGCAATTTTATCCTTTCTTTTTTTTTTTTTTGATAAAATGGCTACCATTTTATGCTCTAGTGCACTTCACGTCTCTCTAGCCCCTGCCGCAACATAGGGCCTCGCTGCTCCGGTACTCACCTCCTGCCCGAAGGACGTTACGACAAAAGAAATGGCGGCGTATGTTACCATTTCTAGCATAAGATTCATTCTCATTTTCATCATTTGGTGAGTAGTTGAGCGAGGCCCATCTTCAACGAATCCACGTAGCAGTATCAAAATTTTATGATTTTTTTTTTTCCCGGGATAAAAATTGATGATTTTTTTTTTTTTTTTTTGGGTTAGTTCAATTGACGTCAGTGTCAAGCAATGGAAAGACAAAGGCCGAGGTCCCACAAGCAAAGAGGATTGGATACATATCCTGAATCTGGACGTGTTTTAAGCAGAGATGCAGAAAAGCAGTTTAATCTCGACTTTCTGCACCTTTCCACAAACAAGTCCAGATTCAGGTGTTCAATCCAATCCTCTTTGCTAGTGGGACCTCGCCCAAGGATGAGGAAAGCAGCTGGATCGATGACCACCCGCCCGCCCCTCAAAAAAAAAAACCGACCTCCTCCCCCCGCCAGCAGTGAATGGCGCGTGTGCGGAGAAAGAGATTCCCGCCCCATCCATCCCCTCTTCTCCTCCTCTTCACAGTTTGCATCCTGCAGATCGTTTTTGCCAGCTTTTTTTTTGTCTTCTTAAAACGTCGACGGCCTTGAGTTATGGGTAATAGTTCCCGCTTTTTTTTTTTTTTTTTTTTTTTTKTCCCCGCTTTTTTTGGCTCAGCCAAGTGTTGCCGGGTCCAAGTCCCACTTACCTGAATTCTCAATTCTCGACCTTCGATTAGCAAGATCGACGGCGAGAAATGAAGAAGTGTAAAATGTCCATAATGGATTGCGACGTTATTCTTTCCGGGTTGTTTGAGAGGAATTCCCCGCCCCATGTTTTTTTTTTGGACCATTTCTCGATCTATGCGTCTCATCCTTGCGCAGGGGCCATGCTAATCTTCTCTGTATCGTTCCAATTTTTACGGATGTCCCGAAGGACTCATGTTTTTTTATGATAATGGATTCCTTGCTTCCCCCCCCCCAAAAAAAAAGGAAAAACGAAAAAGCGAGATATGATCGTGGAACTGACCGGCCCCAGCTAGTTCCGCAATATGTAGTAAAATAATAAATCGATTTATGAAAATATATTTCAATTGATATGTTGACTACTAATGGACAAATTGAATATACATGAATATAATAATAATAGAATACATCTAAACAATATATAATAAATAATATGGGATATAATAGAATGTAAACAGGATATAATATAAAGAAACAAATAATAAATAAAAAGTGATAGATGCTATTTCGTTCATCTTCTTCCATCTGGTTTCGAACTGACTGGCAGCAGCTACAGTTTTCACCAGAATACAGCGTAACGTCATTATAGCTGTATTTGGGGCAACTTTGCGTCTAGATACAGTGATAATGACCGTACGTTGTATTCGGGTGAAGACTGTAGTTCCGGAATTTCGTTCATCTACCGTCTTCACCCGAATAGAACGCCCGGTCAGTATCCGGTCTTTATGTCAAGTTGTCATCAGATTGTTGGTGTACCAACTACCAACTAACCTATAAGACGGTTGGTGTGATGTTTTTTTTTTTTTTTTTTTTTTTGTGTGTGTGTGGGTGTGTATGTGTGATGTTGCTTTCGACTTGCTCGTTCTCGCTTTTCTTTTCTTTTTTCCCCCCCCAATACATGCGACTTTTTGGCAAAAAAATAGCTTTTTTTTTTTTTTTACAAGCCTTTCCCCATGGCCGTTGTTGTGATGTTGCTTTCTTTTTTATTTTCCCCATCCCATGGACGTCGAATTCATCTCCACGAAAAACTGTGCACGTGGATCAATTGATTGTGATCAAGGGCCTTCTTTGCGAGCGAAAAGAAAAAAAAAGAAAAAAACGGTGCACGTGGATCAATTGATTGTGATCAAGGGCCTTCCTTGCGAGCAAAAAAAAAAAAAAAAAAAAAAAAAAACTGTGCACGTAGATCAATTGATTAAGATCAAGGGCCTTCCTTGCGAGCAGTACTTCCGGATCCGGATCTGACGCCATGTGAATAAAGTGGAAAAGTGGGGTCAGCTCAGTGGGTACGCCTATGAAGTGTTGAAATAGACCTGTGTTCGAATCCGAATGGAACAAGATGAAAGAAAATTCTAAATCTACCTGGGGCTGGTGGTCAGCTCAACAGCGATGATATCAGAAGGCCATCGGCGGCCCATCACCCTTTTAAAGTAATTAAATAATAAGGGGAGAAAAGAAAACTGGGGTGGGGTTCATAAATAGGGGGGTACTAACTTGTAAGATCAGTCGAAGAACGTTCTTGCGCGATCTTGTCCTGAGGAATCGTAGGATTCAGTACTACCTGAATCTTGATGTGTTTGATCGAACGATTCAGAAAAGCATATCATGATCAATAGTGGTTTTCTGCACCTCTCCTTGAACACGTCCAGATTCACCGTTCAATCCAATCCTCTTGCTACTAGTTGGACCTCACCCTTGGAGGCCTGATGATCTCATTTAGTGGACGTTCGTTCTTTCCCGGTTTGGGCAGAATACCGGTTGCTCCGATCGATCGACGTTGATCTTTCTCTCCCATGTTTTTTTTTTTTTTTTTTTTTTTTAAGGTTGATTGCTCCGATCGATCGACGTTGGTCCTTCTCCCCCACGTTTTTTTTTCCTTTTTTTCCGTAGATCCTTCTCATGGGTTCATGCATCCTTTTCTTCTACTTAATTTTTTACCTTTTTTTTTTTTACTTCCTTTTTTTTTTTACTTTTTACTTTTTTTTTTTTGTTAAGGGGGACGGCCTTGTGATAGTATCGTTGAGCTGGCCGGCCCCAAGTACTTCAGGATTTTTATTTTTTTTTCCGATCTGATTGGGTCTGTGTTTCAACAGTTCATTGGTGTACCAACGGAGCTAGGCCCGTCGGTTTTTTTTTTTTTTGGCTACCTTTCTTACCTTTCTTTTTTATTACAACAGGCCCAGTGCCCAAGGCCTGCTGAAAAAAGTTAACACACCCTACAGGTAGCCGGTTCCTACCGGTTTCTGTAGATGCCCTGCAGCAGAGCCCAGTGCCCAAGCCTTCCAGAAAAGTGAACGCACCCTACAGGTAGCCTACCGTCTTCCCCCGAACATAACGCACCCTAAAAATGAATGTATACAAACTATATTGCCGGCCAGAAACAGCCAAAATAAGGGTGCGTTGTGTTCGGGGGAAGACGGTAGTGGGTAGGCTAAATTAGAATCGAACAATAGATGCAGGATAGTTTCTGACTACCGTCTTCCCCCGAACATAACGCACCCTCATTTCGCCTGTACCGGACAGGAAAGATGGCTTCTATACATTCATTATCAGGGTGCGTTATGTTCGGGGAGAGACGGTAGTAACAGATAAGAATGCATAGATTTGTTTTGCTGCGTTTGGCAGTGGTCGCTGAGTAAGGGGGTTGCCGCACGGGTCCAGTGTCCCATGCTCCTATCCACAGTCTTGCTATTTCTGAAGAAAAAATAAAAATAAAAAAATAATAAGCAATTGAAATCTACCAAAAGGGACGAGCTATTTCTCTATCCATGATCCTACACTTCCATTGGAGGATCTAACAACGATACCAAAATACTCAACCAGTCTACACTCCGGTACGGGCCAAAATTCGTTTCGTTTTTGGTTCCTCTGTCCGGGTTGAGATGTGGAGGGATTCCCGGCCTCCTTTTGCCTTTATAATGGAATTATGCTAAAAAAAAAAAAAAAAAAAAAAAAAAAAACCGAAACGAATGTATCTTTCCGCAGAAAATGGCCAGGTTCATCGGTTTGTTATAAATAGTAACGAGTGTATTTTGCCACCTCTGGTGGGCAGATGCACTCGTTTCGTTTTCGTTTCGTGTGCCGTCCGGCGAGACCCTAATGCTCTCAGTAATCCGGGTCGACTTGTGAGGTGTCCGGCGTCGTTTCATTTTTTTTTCGTTGTAATGAAATGGGAAAAAAAAAAAAAAAAAAGTTAGCACACCCTTCAGGTCGCGGGGCCCGACCGGTTTCATACCCAATGCCTCAAGGGAAATCATGGGCGCTTTAATCAAAATTTGAAAGCTTTCCAAAAAAAAAAAAATCATGGGCGCAGGGGGGATGAAGGTAGTACGTTCAGATTCTGAAAGAGAAAAATGCATCCCTTTCAAGAATTTGATGAGGTGGCCATTAACATTGATGAGGACGAAAAGGACAGAAATCGTGGACGCAGTGATCGGATTCTGCAGCCTTTCACTCTTCACGCACTTGTCTTCCTTTTTTTTTGGTCTCCTTTCCCTTTCTAGAAAACAGAGTAAATAGTACACATTTTGACGTTATCATAACTTGCCAACCTGTTAATCGACAACGGGCCGCTCAATTGGTACATCCAATTCGCTGTTGAAACATCGACCCAAGTTCGAATGCGGATGCGCAAAAGAAACAAAAAAAAAAAAGAGGTTTGGCATGCGTTCAGTCTGCCACCATGCAAGCAACATGCAATGCCATATGCATGATTCCCCTCATTCCGACTCCTGCCGATCGTCGTGGCTGGAAAATGGACGTCGCATGCATGCATGCATGCTTACGTGCATGCATGCATCCAAGTACGTCGATGATGACGGACGTTGATTCTGCATAAAAGCATGTGAGTCGATTGTGACGTTGGCCTTTACTGATCCTTATTCGCCGTGACGGGATTTGAACCCTTGCGACTCATCGAGTGAATGAATAGTCGCAATGGAATTTTTGCCCCTACCTCCTGTAATTTGAAATAATTTCTCACCGTGGCACTGACGGGATTTTCGTTATCTGTTTCTGCCTGTGCCACCCTGAACAAGAAATTTAAATGGTCCGAATTCAATTGTTGGTGAGCGTTTCGCGCGTAAGCTAAGCTGGGTACGCACTCAGTATCAGGGTTGAATTGTGAGGTCCCGGGCCTCCACACGCTTTGGAATATTAAAACTGTTAAGTGTAGTGAAAAAAAGAAAAAAGAAATTTAAATGGTCGAGGTCGACGGTTTTGAAAACGATGGGAATTCTAAAATTGCTATACACAATGAATTCCGATCTGTAATTCCATCGGTATTGCCTTCAGTTCCTCCCCTCCCCCCCCCTTTCCCCCCCCTCCCCCCCCCTTCCCCCCCCCCCCCCTTTTTTTTTTTTTAACTTCAAATTCTTTCAGTATATCTCGCTGCGGTTCACGTCGAAAATAAAAATAGTTGCAGGGGGCTAGCGCACTTTGTTGCACGCATGAGTAGAGTGGAATCTCCATGCATTGACGCGACCAAGTGGGAAAAACTTTTTTTTTTTTTTTTTTTGTTGTTAAAGGAGGAAAATCTGCTAGGAGAGGTGATATGAGCGTGACCAAGTGGGAAAAACTAAAAAAGAAGAAGAAGAAGAAGAAGAAGAAGAAGAAGAAGAAGGAGAAAGGAGAAGAAAAGAGAAGAAGAAGAAGGCAGACGAAGGATGAGTAGAGAGGAGTCTCCATGCACACACGAGTTGCGGTATGGCTGTGTCAGGATCGGGACCTGCTCAGCTGCCCCCCGGCCTATGGACGATGGATACCATTTTGTGCCCGGGGGGAATGCCAGCCCGATGGACAGACGAATACCTGTGGACAAAAGAAAAACCCTGTAAGTAAGCCCCAAAAGACCCTGTCAGGCAAAGAAAACCCTGCGGGCCACACAAAACCTGCGGACCACAAAAAAACAGTCGGCCAAAAAAAGCCTGTGGGCCACAAAAAAACAGTCGGCCAAAAAAAGCCTGTGGGCCAAAACAAACCTGTGAAACCAAGAAAAGAACCGTGAGCCGAAAGAAGCCGTGGTTGAAAAAAAAAACGTGGGCCGTGGGCCCAAAAAAAACGGTAGGCGAAAAAAACTGTGGGCCGAAAATAAGCGGTGGACAAAAAAATCCCTGTGGACAAAGAAAAAAAACTGTGGGCCAAAAAAACAGCTAGGATACTTGGCTCGCACAACTTATGGTCCTCAGTCGAAAGTCGTTTGTATTGCAATTCTACACAACTTTTTTTTTCTTTTTCTTTTTCTTTTTCTTTTTCAGCTCTTGGTGCTGGTGCTGCCTGGAACCCTGCCCGGGGTTCATGCCCGGCCGGGCTCCCGGGCGTGTATCTGGGCACAAGTTGAGTGCCTGGACGGCGGGACGAACAGCCTAGAAAAATCGCTGTGAACTGGAAAATCGATTGTCAGAACACATCCGTACTGTGAGATGGAGGATCAGGGGTCAGGTCCCACTAGCAGCGTTGAGTTTCCTCAACGCCTGAATCTGGTCGTGTTTGTGGAGATGTGCAGAAATGGCGTTGAGTTTTCTCAACCGCACATCTCCACAAAGACGTCCAGATTCAGGAGTTGAGGAAACTCGACGCTGCTAGTGGGACTTGGCCCCAGGGACAGCCAACCGTGGACAATATTCAAAGGAATGCCACCCTGGGAAAGAAAACGGAAAACGAAAAGAAAGAGATACTGATATCATATTATAGAGATTGGCACTTGTCAACGATAGGAACTCCGCGATAGATATAGATATTATCAACCTTTTTTTTTTTTTTTTACTATCAACTAGTTATGAATCGCGATTCCACTTTCTTTTTTGTTTGAAGTTTTTTTTTTTTTTTTTTCTGTCCTTTGTATAAGGATATCAACCGTTCTCATTTCTCAAATAACAATCGAGGCTAGGATCCTCCCAGTCTACCCGGAAGAGGTGGCTGCTGTGAGCAGTTTACGAGTCGTACTGCCTCCCAAATTACGATTCCAGGTTCTTTTAAGGATTCGTATCAACCTTTTTTTTTTTTTTACTGATTGTAAGTGCCACTAAAACTCCGCGCTAGATAGGTACTATCTAGTATCAACCTTTTTTTTTTTTTATATAACTATCAACCAATTATGAATTGCGATTCCAGTTTCCTTTTTTTTTTAAGGATTCCTACGGCTCAAGTTTGCAGTGTGCTCTTTCGAGTCCCATCTATTTAGGCTCGTTCCCGTCTGCTGACTGTGCACACAACCAGAGCAGCACAGGGCGGCTATTGCTACACTGCAGCTGTAAACAAAAATAGGTACTACGAGCCCTCTGCCCTTTTTTCGTAAACTGCTCCAGTCTATTCGCGGGGAGCAGCACGTGCTGAGAACCGGCTCCAGCGTCCCGTAAAAAAACAAAAAAAAAACACAATATCGGAAAAAATGTTGCAGCTGTGCATTGATGATCCTAAGCATTAAAAAAAAAAAAAAAAAAAAAGATGATCCTAGGCATAGGCCAATGACTAAGTCTTAGAGTGATTGTCGCCACTGCCACTTCGGTAATCGGGTACTAGAAAGGGGTCGTGCATCATTCATCATCCCAGCCCAGTGCCTATAATATTTGACGATATACCTCCTGATGAGTCGGTGAAACTCCGACGAAGATTAAAAACGAATTTAAGATTTTTTTGTTTTTTTGGTTTTTTCCCTTAGGCGCTCTGATATCATGTGACAATATATGTATATGCTTAACTACAGCTGGGGTTAAGGCGGATTATCACTTACCGTGTAATCAGTTAGGGGACTCTGCAGACTGTAGAGGCAGCGTGATGAGTCGGTGAAACTCCTATATACCTTGTTTGTTGTCCTCTTCTCTCTCTCTGCCTACGGTTTACCGGGCAGTTCTGTTTGTGACGATATATATGCTTAACTACAGCTGGGGTTAAGGTGGATTATCACTTACAGTGTAATCAGTTAGGGGACTCTGCAGACTGTAGAGGGAGGCTGATGAGTCGGTGAAACTCCGACGAAACAGTTTGTCACAGCCATCGTACAATTTGATTGAATCGATAAGTTAAACAAAGAACATGAATTACAATATGATTGAATCCATAGCAAAAAAGTTGAAAGAACATGAAGTACAATATGATTGAATCGATAACAAAGAACGTGGAGCTCGGCTCAACCATCTAACCCGTCAAAACAAAAAAAAAATTCTAGAAATTCGGCTCGACGGCTCCTCCCTATCGCAAGCCATGGCGCGGAAATGAAGAAATGGTCCAAAAAAAAAAATCAAAAAAATCGTGATATGCCATAGAGTCGTACGGATGACAATCATGAAGTTCTGATCATCCGTACGATTTATGGGGAAGCTTTCAGCGCCTTCCAATGAATTCTCGGTTTTTTTTTTTTTTTTTTTTTCCCTGACTGTGTACTCTGGAGGAAAATGCAATCGCCCAAATACAGCAAAGAGAAAAGAGCAGAGCCAAAATGTCGCACATTGTGTCATTCACGTCCCGGAGCTAAGTCCCAGTACCGTCTTCCCCCCAAACACAACGCACCCTCATTTTGGCTGTATCTGGCCGGAAGTATAACTCGTATACATTCATTTTTAGGGTGCGTTATGTTCGGGGGTAGACGGTAGCAAAGAGGATGGAATCATTGGATGGGTTTTGAATAGAGATGCATAGATCCAAATCAATTATGGCCGTTATCTGCACCTCTCTACAAACATGTCCAAATTCAGGTGTTTGATTCCAGTCCTCTTTGCAACCGTTTTCCCCCGAACATAACGCACCCTGATAATGAATGTATGGAAGCGATCTTTCCGGTCTGGTACAGCCATAATGAGGGTGCGTTGTGTTCGGGGGAAGACGGTAGTGGGACCTCGCCCCCTGTTTCACAACGCTGAAATACTGTGATCCATGGACTTTTTAAATAATTTTTCTTTTCTTTCCTTTTTGAGAAGGGCGACGGCCTTGAGATATTATCATTGAGGCTGCTATGGTTGCAGGGGTCCCTTGTATAGGCTTAGGAGTGAGTGTTTTTTTTTTTTTTTTTTTTTTTTTTTTTTNTTTTTTTTCCTTTCAAGAAATTTGGACCATTTCTCGATTTATGCGTGTCATCCTTGCGCAGGGGCCATGCTAATCAATATCTTCTCAGTATCGTTCCATTCCAATTTCAACAGATGTCCCGAAGGACAGGTTCAATGTTTTGGAGTCAAACGTGTCTAATTAACCGAGGATATAGGTACTTTATATCTAATCTTTGGTGCAATTGCTGGAGTAATGGGCACATGCTTCTCTGTACTAATTGGCATGGAATTAGCACAGCCAGGAAATCAAATTCTTGGTGGAAATCATCAACTTTATAATGAGTTAATAACAGCTCACGCTTTCTTAATGATCTGTGCGCCGCTGTGCTAGATGTTTGCTCTGCGTGCCAATGAACCAGCCCGTAAGTCAGGAGGGCTCTGACGCTGGACCCGTTTTCCAGCAGGTGGGGCTTCCCCCCTATGGACTGGAGCGACCACCAAGCCGCTAGGGGGGGGTGCTCTTTTTCTTTTTTGTTTGGGGGGGTGGAGGGGGGGGGAAGAGGGGTATGCTCTTATCACCTCTCCTAGCGGTGGGACTTTTTTTTCACCCCAAAAAAAAAAGGGAAAAAAAAAGAGGATGACTCTGGTACCAGCGAAATTTGTGGATTAAGCGCGTGAATCTGGATGTGTTTCAGGCAGAGGTGCAGGAAAGCGGATCAATCCCAATTTTCTGCACCTCACCTTAAGTACGTCCATATTCAGGCATTACATCCAATCCTCTTTGCTACCATCTTCCCCCCAACATAAGGCATATGCATTGTAGTAGAATGCGTTGTAGCCGAATGCTTTGTATTCGTCTACAAAGCATATGGGTTATGTTGGAGTGAACTAGACCAACTTTGCCTGCACAAGGGGGTCGGGTCCAGGCTGAGTAGGCTCAGTTCTGGACCACGGGTGGGGGACTCAGAGCCTTGGCAAAAAGGTAAAAGTGAAGTGGCGACGTATCTTTACATGTTCTGGGTTGAGTTTCATTCCTTTCCCCTACTTGGGCCTTTGCTCCACTCAGCAAAATGTGCAAAATGCGAATGAATCTTCCACTAGACGGTGGACAAATACAACCCCTTTCTTTTTTGTCTAGGTGACCAGGAGACTTTGTTGAGTGGCTTTCTTATTTTTCCACTTTCTTGGCCGTGCCACATTCTTGGCTGTCAGAAGGGCCACTTTCTTGGCTGTCAGAATCGGCTTCGCGCATGGAGAGAGAGAGAGAGAGAGCCCTGCAGCGTGTGTCAATGACCTGGATGAAGAGCATAGGGGGCACAAAACAAGAAAGAGAGAGAGAGAGAGAGAGAGAGAGAGAGAGAGAGAGAGGGCAGTGATCTGTGATTATGGGCCTGCACGGGCCTGTCCCGTTCACCAAGGCAAGAACGGAGCAGGCGTTGACCTTCTTGGGGGGGGGGGRGGAAGGTTATATTCGAATACAACAAATTTCTTTTCGTGAAATTCAAATATAACGCATATGCGTATTATTCGAATAGAACACATATGCGTTATATTCAACGTGCCCTTGTATTCTAAGAAAAGGGTCTAACTTTCCGAAAACCAATTTTTTTTAAACTCGAATACAACACATATGCGTTATGTTCGGGGGAAGATGGTCGTACGACTTCGCCCCCAGGCTGGCCTCCCTTGAAGTTTGCGAGTAACCACCCCTGCACACCGATGAAAAGCCCATCTGGCACCTCTGCGTGAATATGGACGTGTTCAAGGTGAGGTGCAGAAAATTGCGATTGATCCTCTGTGGCACACGCGTCTAACCTTTTTGATGGACAGATCGTGAAATAAAAGCCTGACTCAGAGTGAGGCCTTCGGGACGTCCATTAAAGTATGAATGATACAGACGAGATTATTAGCATGGCCCTTGAGCAACCATGACACGCATAACTCGAGAAAAGAAGGGGGTGCGTGGTGGGGGGGAAGCCTGAGCGACTGAGAGAATAGGATGGATAGAACGGCGGTTATAGATCCATACTTTTCTGGCCTCAGACCTCCCCGGTGCAAGCAATGGATTCGAGCTGTTGCTCTTGGCCACAAGAACCAAGGCTCCTAACCAGTGTACGCTACGGCGTGCCCGCGTACATAGTGTACGATGGGGGTGTGGGCGTTGCACGCACGCGTACAACGCCCGTTTGCGCCCGAAAAAAGGAGGTTTTTTTTTTCTTCTTCTTGGGATGCGGGTTGGGGGGAGGGTACCCACTCAGAGGTTGTTTCCCGAAAACGCAGCACCGTCATTTTGGCTGTACCAGACCAGGAAGATGGCTTGTATACACTCATTATCTGGGTGGGTTGCATGGCCCACCCTGATAACGAATGTATACAAGCTATCTTCCCGGTCAAGTGCAGCCCAAATGAGGGTGCACCGTGCTC
>BFEA01000218.1:1136236-1153561 GCA_003427395.1 Chara braunii
TTTTTTTTTTTTTTTTTTTTTTTTTTTTTTTTTTTTTTTTGTGTCTTTTCTTTTTCATTTGGACAATTGTTACAATTCTTGATTTACACATGTCATCCTTGCACAGGTGCCATGCTCTAATCTTCTCTGTATCATTCCTTTTTTGTTTTATTTAATTCGACCATTTCTCGAATTTATGTGTGTCGTCCTTGCACAGGGGCCATGCTAATCTTCTATGTATAGTATTATAGTTCCAATTTTAACGGATGGCCCAAAGGACTTGTTCCAATTTTAATGGATGTCCCAAAGGACAATTCCATTTTATTTCTCATTCTGAAAACACCACTACCTCCAAAGTACCTTTCCGTTTTATTTCTCATTCTTAGAGCCTCTTTTTGCCGAGTCGGAGGCTGAAAAGAACTTCCCGGCAAGCTTTGCCAAAGCACCAGGACGAGTTGTCCTTTGTTTTTGTTTTTGTTTTTTTGTTTTTTTGTTTCGACTGCTGCCGCCAGCCATTTTGGTCCAGTGGCGACTAGCCTCCGAAAAAATGCGGCATAATGATCTATATTAGATTCTATACCCCATTCTTAGGAGGTTTCGAGCTTGCCTGTGAAAGGATAGTGGTCGTTTAACATTTTCAGCTTTTGAAGTCAGCAACTGAGGGCCTACCGTCTTCCCCCGAATACAACATATCGTCAGTATTGCTGTATCTGGACTGAAAGTTGCCCAAAATACAGGCATAATGACCGTACATTCTATTCGGGTTGCCTGTGAAAGGGTAGTGGTGGTTTAACATTTTCAGCTTTTGAAATACTTTCAGGTTACTTGTTATCAGGTCTTGATTGTTTCTTCGCTATGCCTTGTTTGGTCGTTTATGCTGTTCCGTTCTTTGTCTTTCTGTTTTTGTTATCTGTGTCCTTTGTGGCACCTTCTTCTCCCGAATAGAATAGAACGTATGGTCATTATGCCTGTATTTGGGGCAACTTTCAGTCCAGATACAGCATTAATGACCAATATGTTATATTCGGGGGGGAAGACGGTAGGTCCTCAGTTGCTGAGCAAGGGGCTAGTTGAACCACTTGTCATCCCCACATTCACTACTCTCCAACGTTGGAGACTGCTGTCCTTTGCAGAGCATTTTCTACACACATCCATAATAAGCGCCTAGTTGTTGGACCAATCGGCTTTGTGGGCTAGGTACTCAGTCGGGCATTCTGTGGAGTCTGTAGATGGCTCTGCGAAGGATGGCAGTCCTCTACGTTGGAGCGTAGTGAATGCGTCTCAACGACTCTATAATAACTTAGTAATAAGTAAAATCCTCCACAGTTGGAGACAGAGCGCCTACCGGTAGTTGAACCACTCGCGATCTCCACAGTTGGAGAGTTTGCTTGGTCGAACCACTCGCCATCCGTCAAGGATATGAATGCATCTGGACAAACTCCTTGTCCAGATGCATTCAAAATGTTGGCAGATGGCAAGTGGTACAACTACTAGGCCCTAAATCTGACATGTTGTGTGCCTTTGTGTCAATTACTCTGGAAGGACAGAGTCACTTAAATGTTGTTGACTTTGGAGGAATCGAGCGATTCCGTCATCTGTGGATCACCACCGTCTAACCCCGAATACAACGTACGGTCACTTGTACTAGCTGTATTTGGGGTAACTTTCAGTCTAGTTACTTTCAGTCTAGTTACGAGGGTAATGGCTGTACGACATGTACGTTCGGGGGGGGTGGCAGTAGTTGTTGACGTAAGCAGCATCCCGTGGACATGTGTTCATGGCTTACTCTTCCTGCATCAATGAAACTTTTGCTGGCTGTCTTGCAGAGTCTAGAAAGGCTGATTGTTTATTACTATTCACACAAGTATTCGATGTGTGTTTAAGTTTGAGTAATTCATGTTATTATAACTTAATTAAGTTATATTAACTGTTTTATTCATTTTTATGATGTTGTAGGGTCAATGGTCAGTGGTTGGTTTTTGAACTCAACATGAGTATGTTGGTGAGGAATTGTTTTTTTTTTTTTTTTTTAAGTCAAATTTTGAGTCAAATGTTCAGACTTTTTGTTTGCTTTGTAACTTTTGTTTGCAATTATGACTTTACAATTTAAATTTTAAAATTTAAACTCATGGTCTGTTTATCAACAGCTACACGCGCGTGGACCACGCAGCTGCACAGACTTGGTGTCAGAAGACTCAGAACTAATATAATATGTGTAATGATGAAATTCATTGTGCAATGTGCATGCAATTTGTTTGTTTGATGGGCAGTGGTTCAAGGGAGGGAAGACAAATATATGCTATAATGCATTGGACCGACATGTTGAGGAAGGGCGAGGAAGCGATGATGCATTCATATGGGAGGGAAATGATGTCGGCAGAGAAAGAAAGCTCACATATAGTGAAGTTCTGGAGCAAGTATGCCAGGTACATATGAACTTGCACTCTTTCTTCTCTTGCAACGAATCGCCCCTCGTTGAGGAGTTGTCCATACTGACACGTAGAACGGCGAAACAAAACCCAAAACTTCCAAAAGTATTCAGTAGAAGGATATCTACTTGTGATTCCGGCTATGGAAGGCTTTTCTCTTGTCATGGTTTTGTGCCGATTCTATTTGTTTTGTGTGGTCAATGAAGGACTCGCCTTGGGACAAGCTCCCACTTGCAAAGGACACGTTTTTTTTTTTTTTGGGCAGAGATGCAGAAAAGCAGACAATCCCAATTTTCTGCACCTTTCTGCCAATACGTCCAGGTTCACAAGTCAAATCTGATCCTCTTTGCTAGTGGGACCTCACCCTGCGTAGCAGAAACTGGGTAATGGGCCCCCCGGGGTAGTTGATGTAGTGGTCGTAAAATGGGACACTGGAACCCGTTTCCAGCAGTGTGTCACTCCCCACCAATAGCTCGGAGCATCCCGTGGGGGCCTGATAGGGGAGGATGCTCATATCACCCCCTCTTATCAGGTCCCGCCTGGGGGTTTGATTCCAACAAAAAAAAAGGAGATTTGTTTTAAACTTCTAAAGAGAGCGTCTAACAACTCGCTGTAAAATTGGCGTGCTATTATTGGCTACCGTCTTCCCCCCGTACATAATGCACCCTGATAATGAATGTATACAGGTTATGTTTCCGGCCCAATACAGTCTAAATGAGGGTGTGTTGTGTGTTCAGGGAAGACAGTAGTCCAGTTGTCGTTTAGGCCCCGGGGGTTGTGAACTTGTGACTTATGGTGGGCTGCAGTGGTCCTTTTTTGTCTTCCTAGGGTCTGTCGGAATCGGTGTGGAAACATCTGTTATAATTTCTTTGTAAAGTTTGTATTAGTTTTAAGTTTTAGTCACCGAGGTCAGTTTTAACTTTTAAGTTTTAACCTTGCAAAAGCAAAAAGGGAATCTTGTAGTCGACCAAGGTCAGTGACGATGGGTCTCACCGCACGGCACACGAAACAAAAACGAAACGAGTGCATCTGCCAACGAAAGGTGGCAAAATACACTCGTTATTATTTATAGCAAACCGATGAACCTGGCCATTTTCTGCAGGAAGATGCACTCGTTTCGTTTTTCGTTTCATGTCCCGAGCGGCGACGCCCAATGCCTGATAAGGTAGCTGTGTATAGTGTGTAATCTTGTAGAGCAGGCTCTGTAACAATACCAGAAAGTAGGTACATACTACATACTACATATAGTATGAATATTACCCTCTTTCGCAACTTTGTTCAAGAGGGAAAGGATGAATGTAGTCAAATGACTAATAAGTTAATTGACCATTTGCCTGCCCGTGTGTTTGCGAATCTTAGTCATAAATCTTTCATTGGCCTGTCTACTTCAGAATTCCCCCCCCCCCTCCATTTTTTTTGAGCTACTAAGCGCAGTGCTTTGGAGAGTCCTCTTCTAWKAWTCTTTCKTGGCTYATTTYTGWYATYTKKTYTATCWACKTGYTTGGAAGGGGTTTTTTTTTTTTTTTTTTTTTTTTTTYWTTTKTTYATGGCATCCTTGCGCAGGGGCCATGCTACTGAGCTTCTTTGTATTTTACTATTTTTGTAATTTCAACGGATGTCCCAAAGGAGGCTTGAACCTGGCTGCTTCATGGTTCGGTCAACTTTGTTGTGATCTTCTGCTGTTCAATTTCGAAGGTGGCTTTCATCGACTTTCGCACCAGGATGTACAAGTGTGCAGTGTGTTGTTTGTGCAAGTGATTTTTGACAATAGGGAGACGAAAAGACGAGACCGTAATGATACGAGCATTCTCCCTGGGAAGCCCGGTTAAACCACCACTACCTTTCCCATATGTCGGTCACGGGCATCTAGTAGCCTACGCCTGAAAAATAGCTGCCACGCCGCCGTCGATGTTTTTCATAGATGGCATGTGGCGGCTGAATTTGAATTTGAGGCCCGCGGCCCCACATATGAGAAAGGTAGTGGTGGTTTAAAAGAAGAGAAAAAGAAAAGAAAAAAGAAGAAGAAAAAAAAAGGACCGTAATGGGAGAGGAGGGTGAGAAGGGGATGAGGAGACGAGCAACTGCTTTTTTTTTTTTTTTTCCCTCGTCGTAAAGTTCAGTCGTGTTCCCTACTATGGTGGAAGGTGATCAGAGCATCCCCCCAGGGTAGGGTCCCGTGTTGAAGGCTCTAATCTATGATTGGTGGGGAGCAACACCTGCTGGAAACAAGCGACGGCTTTCTGATGGTGTGCCGGAATGCATGTGTGTTGCATCACTATGTTGTGCCTTGAGTTTTTGTTTGTGCACTTGTGAGAAGTCATGACTGACTGAGTGGTGTGTGTGTGTGTGTGTGCTGCGTCCTTTGTATGCAGCTTGCAAACTATCTGCGCTCGATAGGAGTTAAGAAAGGGGATCGCGTGACAATCTACATGCCAATGCTACCGGAGCTTCCCATGGCAATGCTTGCATGTGCAAGAATTGGAGTCGTGCACTCGGTAAGATTTTAGCTCAGTGTCCTTCGGGACATCCGTTAAAATTCGAACGATACAGAGAAAGAAGATTAGCATGGCCCCTGCGCTTTCAAGGATGGCACGCATACATCGAGAAATGGTCCAAATTAATATATAAAAAGAAGAAGAAGAAGAAGAAGAAGAAGAAGAAGAAGAAGATTTTAGCTCAGTCGGTATGCCGATGAACTGTTGAAAGTGGAAACACGGACCTTAAGTTTGAATTCTAATGGGACCAGATGAGTAATAACTTACTAATAAGCTAGGCTACCAGAGTGGCCCGAGGTCACTTGCCCGACCGGGCCAAAAAAAATAAAAAAATAAAATTAAAAATATATATATTTTTTAAATGTGGTAAAGAATTTCGATGTGACCCTGAGGCAAAGGGTTGTTCAGTTTAATTTTCTGCATAACAATGATAACATAGTTTTTTTTCCGGATTTTTTCGAGTTTCTTTTTTTTTTTTTTTTTTTTGACTGGGACCTTCTCTGGTCCTTGCACGGGCTGGCCACCCGGGACCCGGGCGGCTCGGCTGGTAGCCTAGCTAATAAGTTAATAACTTACTAATAACTAGTAATAAGTCTGAATTAACCTGGGGAAGGGGCGGTCAGTTCAATGACGATATCTCAAGGCTGTTGCTCTTTCTTAAACAAATAAGATTTTAGTCGGGTAATGACCCCGGTATCTCAAACTGTTCTATATATGTTTTCATATGGGACGCTGGGCCCGGTTCCCAGCATGTGCCATTACTGGTCCGAGCAGATGACAAATGGGTGGGACTCTGGGCCCGATTTCCAGCATGTGCTGCTCCTGGTCCGAGCATATGACACATGGGTTCAAGGCTTCAAGCTGGTTGGGTCATTGCGTTTTCTCCTTGTGTGAAACCAGCTGACGACCGGAAGGCTGCATACATAATTACTTTTTTTTTTTTTTTTTTTTTTTTATTAACAGGTCCTTATGGCTCTGGCTCCATTTCCTTTCTGGGGAGCGTCAGTCCGGTTCCTATTCCACCGGCAAGTCAAAACAATAATACAGCATGAGCACTTCACACACGCTTCCTTCCGTACGGCCGAAGGACCCCTGACCAGCATTGATTACTCCATGTATATGGAGGATTGACTGTCAGCTTGCCCCGCTAACCCTTTCCTCTCAGGCCCACTGAAGGAACCTGTCAGTTACAAACGAGAAACCAAGAAAGGCCCTTAGCAGCAACGACCTCTCCCACCCCTCAGCCTAC
The DNA here is from genome assembly GCA_003427395.1 of Chara braunii. Taxonomy (NCBI): domain Eukaryota; kingdom Viridiplantae; phylum Streptophyta; class Charophyceae; order Charales; family Characeae; genus Chara; species Chara braunii. The sequence continues at coordinate 1,142,389 of BFEA01000218.1, forward strand.
CGAAAAAAGACTGCCTATTGTCTACCAAGCTGCCTTAACCCTATTTACATTGCTTAAAAGTAGGCCTAGCCTCTGCTACCTTGAACCGGCTGGCTAAAACCCTTAAACCCTAAACCCTTGAGTCGCTACCGGCTGGCTAACCCCTTTAATCCTAGCCCTTCCCCTATTCGTTTAAGTGGTATACCTTCTCTACTAGCCTTCCATTGACAGCGACCTGTAAACTGTGGTCCATAGCCACTTATGTGTCCTCACTTCCATATCCATAACTTATACGGTACCTATCCTTCCGTTCCGTCTTGAGCCCGGGTATGTGGTATGTCTATATTCTCGTCAGCTTACCCTATCCTGGCCTTAGATTTCAGTTTTGCCCCACCTCTTGCGTCCTCAACCTTTGGTCCTTGACCTTCGAGTTTCGTTATGGATTCCTGTCTCTCTATGTATCCTTAGGCCCTTCTGATTGCTTGTCCTGTCTGAGACAGTACCTGATGCCTGGTACCTGATGTGGCCCCTTTCTCCCTTCAGCTCATCAGCCCATTCGCTGCAGGTGTGGTCTGGGGCTCCGGCCTGCTTCTGAATTGTGCCAGTCTTTCCAGCACACTCGGTCATTACGTAACTCGGCCACCTTACCATTCACCAGCCACTGTCTGGTAAACTTCTTCCTAACCTTTTCTTGCTGGTYCTCGTCCTCAGGCATCRACAGCCTTAACCTCTGCCATCTGCAGAGAATTTCAGCCTGTAGCATAGATCTTGTCTCCGCCCATACCTTCTCTCTCGGGTTGGACAGTCCTTCAATAGTCCTGGAGCATCTTTCCTTCCAAATGRTCCRTAGAGTCRCTTTCCTGATCAGTCCGAACCACAACCTCTCTGTCTTCTGAAGATGATCGGGGATGTTAGTCCAGAGGAGGATTTGGATGGGGTGCTCGGGGAAGGGGACATGGAAGAGGGAATCCCAGAGGGCTGAGGCCCGTGCCCAGTAATCTGTCGCCTCACTACATTGGATTAGGCGGTGAACTATGTCTTCTTGAGCCCCTTCTGTACAGACTGTGCATAGGTCCGAACTGGTGCGATCGTTTTTTGACGTCTTATGTGTAGCCATTGATTCACAGGCAGTGCCGCGTACGTAATGAGCCACTGGAGGCTCCTGATTTTTATGGGTCTGATAGTCTTAAATTTCTTCCACAGGATCTGTGTAATTTTATCGGCTTCCTGACCTACTAGTTTCTGCCATCTGTTTTTGATTATAGGATCTGGGTCTTTTGTTTTAACTAGGAGTTTGTAGCCGAATTTAACTGTATAGTTGTATATGGGGACCTTGGACTTGACATTCCTTCCCTGTCCGGTGTCCAGGCCCATTCTGCCGGGTCGAATTCCAGTTCTGGACTGACGTGTATGGTCTGAAGATTGATTTAGGCCACGACCCTAGTACTCTTACCTTCCTAAGTAGAAAGAAGTCCATGACTACGGATTCCACCTCTCTGTTTAATATAGACGCTATTCCATGTTTAGAAGGGGAAATCGGGAAGGAGGAGAAGAATGATGTGGTGGTCGAACCCGGTTGCATGTGGGAGAATTGGAAGGCTCGTGAGGGAGGGGACTCTTGTACCTTAACCCCCCACTCTCCAGATTTCCACGGCGACGCTTCACACAAGATATCTTTCCAGTCTTGAGGGATGAGATTAATAATGTATTCGCCTATGACATCCCTTCAACTGCGTGCTCAGCTTCTGTTCGGTTACCCACTCTTTCATTTCTTCACTCCATTGGTGACTTATTTTCCATACCCCATTCTTGACCCATGATAGTCATCTGTGATCCAAATGCAGGGGATTATCGCCTTCGTCTGTAACCCATTGGTTGTCGAACAGCAGTTGTCTCAGAACCTTGTCTTTGGACCTTGGTCTATTAGTCTTCTTTTGCAGAATTTCTCTCCATATCTGAATCGGAGCTGTCCAGTATGGGTTGGGACGAGTGGCTTCCTCAGCTCTAGTTCCTCTTCTTGGTTTTCTCCGCCCTGTCTTGGGGCTCCATTCCTTGGTCATTACCCAGAACAGACCTGTCATGTTTTCTGGTGAGGCCACTGGCGCCAACGCTCTAATGCTATCTAAAGCTAGTTTATTCCATGTGTTGTCAGGCTTCATCAGAAGCTTGATTATTCATTTAACCTGGAGGGCCCTGGTTTCCTATCTAGGGTTTATAACCCCTAGCCCCCCATACAATGATTTTCTCGTGATATACTGGCAGGCAATCTTAGGAATACAACCCTCTTTGTTGGGGTTCCCCGTCCATAAATAGGACCTTGCTCTGCGGTTAAGTTCCTTAATCGAGCTATCCGGTATTGTCCAGATTGAGGCTACATACCACATCATAGAGAACACTGATGTGTTGAGAACTAGGGCTCGACCAATTAGTGAGGTGAAAGTGTTCCCCCATCTCCGTAGTTTATTAATTTGCTTTGTTAGGACATTTTGGGCCATTTGGGGTGTCAGACCCTCCATCGTCATAAGGATACCAAGGTAGCAGGTCGGGGTGTCCGCCTTTTCCCACGTCATGGCGGCCTCAGGCCCTTGCATATGAGGGAGGTCCTCGTCTGATAGCCACCATCCTACCGTCTTTTTCCAGTTGATCCTCATCTCTGAGGCCAATCTGAAAGCTTCCATGACTCTAGCCAAAATTTCAGAATGAGGAGTCTGAGGCTCTGATCAGGATAGTAAGGTCATTTGCGAACATGATTACTGTCGGGAAGTTCATATGGTCGGCTGACCCCACGTTGACCTCTGGGAGTCTGTGAATGGACGGGTCCTTGCGTAAGAATGGTGGAATAGCTTCCATTACAAATAGGAAGATCGAGGGAGCTAGCGGATCTCCTTGACGGACTGACCTGGAGATTGGATAACATTCAGACAGCAAGCCATTTACCTGTACACAACCTGTAGCATCGTTGTACAAGATGCATATCCATTTCCTAAAGTTTGGTCCCACTCCCATCTTCTCCATGCTTGCATCTAGGAAGGTCCAGTTCACTTGATCATACACCTTTTCAAAGTCAAAGAAAAGAATGGTTGTGTTTATCCTCTTTTTTCTGACCTTATTGGCTGCTTCATTTAGAGTCAATACGTTGTCCAGTATGTACCTCCCCGGAATGGAACCTCTTTGGTCGATATGGAAGCACTTCATCTGTTAATTCCATGATTCTAGCAGATAAGGCTTTGGCCAAGATCTTGTAGGGGAGTGTAAGGAGCGAAATAGGCATGTAGTTCCGGATGTCCTCTTTATCTCCCTTCTTGTACCGCAGAGTAACTACGCTACTACTTAGGAGGCTTCCTAGTCCCCCTTTTGCCCAACTGTTGTTGTAGAAGTTTAGCAAGTCGCCACCCAGGAGTGGCCAGAATTTCTCCCATAATTCTGTCGTTAACCCATCAGTCCCTGGTGATTTATCATTGTTCATACTCTTGAGTGCCTGATATAGTTCTTGCCAAGTGAGTGGTCTGTCTAACGCTTCCGCTTGCTCGGTTGTTATCGTCTGTTCCGGGTATTGTAACATCCTTTGTCTTGCTTCCCTTGTGCCGGGTGGAGTGGGCGTCGGGGTTTTGGCATGATAGAGCTCTTGGTAGAAATCTTTTGCTACTTCTAACATTCATTCGCTATGTGATACTGTCTCTTCTGGGACTGTGAGAGTTTTCGAACTCTCTACAGTACTCGCCCTCGAGTTGGCTTTGATGCGGGGAAAAAAGTGTTTCGACATTGATTCGTTGAGCTTGTATTCGTTCATTCTGGCTCATATTTGGAGTCCTTTTAGGTCCCACCATCTCCATAAAGCCAATTCCTCACATGCTTTCTCAAGGACGTCGGAGTATAGCGAAGACGAAGAGTTGTCAATCAGGTTGGCCTCAGCGATCTTTAGGGACGATTCCAAAGTCTGTCTCCTTTGTTTTCTCATGGTAGCTAGCTTCCTTGAGATTTTTGCCACTGTCTGGGAGAGAGCGGAGTAGCTCTCGTGGAACCACTTCCATCGATCATGAATGGGCAGGCGTGTGGCTCTCTGGTTTTGCCAACAATCGCATACTCCGCCCTGAAGAATCTGACTCAATAGGAGAGAGTTGTTTAGTTTGTAAAAACTAGCCCCTTTTCTCACAAAATGCTCAAAGCTGATCATTAGCTCAATCGGCTTATGGTCCAAGCCCGAATATGGTGCAAGAGGTAGAATTTCAGCACTTTTGACCGCCCCCATCATTGTCTCTGATACGAAGAAGTAATCTATGGATGAGAAGGCAGTGCAATGAGCTTGATTCTTTTTTATTAGTGTGAAGGTCCTTTTGGTAGGGTGCGAAGTTCTATACGGTTCTACCAGGCTGTGATCTAGCATCAATTTCTGGATTGGTATCGCCTCGTGTGTTAGGTGAGCTGGACGACCTTGATATACAGTCTGTAGAGGGATCTATCGTGGCGTTCCAATCGCCAGCTACAACACAAGTTGAGAGCGGGGAATCATTCTGCTTAGATTGGCAACAAAGGTGGTCCTCTCGGGTGAATCATTTGGAGCGTAGACGTTGATCAATACAAACTCTTCCTCTTTCCATTTAAAGTGCATGAGGCACCATCTTCCGTCACTAGGGTTGGCTTTTTTGTCTAGGATCCTCCCTGCCGTGTAGATACGAGAGGATTTGGTGACCAGAATGGCTGTCCCTTTCGTGCTCAATACATTGTCTGCAGCCCATATTTCATCTTTGATACCTCCTAGTTTCCTTGCTAAGAAAGTCCGAATTTTATTGTGTTCAGCCGAGAGGGTAAAATGGGTTTCTTGTAACATTATAATGTCAGCTATTTTATTGTTGGGTACTGTCAGACCTTTGATTAAGTCGTTCAGTTTGTCTTCTCTGTCTACGATATTACCCAACCCATTGATGTTCCAGCTTCGGATAACTATCCCTTGGTACTTCCAGTCTTTCCATTTCGCCCCCTTGTTCGCTACTCTTCTGAGCTCCTCCATCCTTGCAGCTATCCCGGGCGGCTTTCATTCATGGTGTTGAAGGTAGGAGCTCTACGGGGCCATTGGAGACTTTTTACTTTTAGCTTTTTAGGGGTCTGATCGACTTGTATTTTTTTCCCAGGGAATCTGCTGTATGGGATATTCATCACCCCCTAGTAGGCCCTTCGCCAATCTTCTGTGAATCGCCAGGGCTGGGTCTTGTGTTGTTTTCTTTTCGTTTTTTTTTCTCCCCCATGAAACAGGTCCTCGTGGGCCTGGCTCCATATCGACTCTGGGGAGCATGTCCGGTTCCTTTTCCACCGGCAAGTTATGAATTTACAGAACAACTCGTTCACGCTTCCTCCTGTCAGGCTGAAGGACCCCTGATCAGCATTGATTGCCCCTAAGAGGGTGGCTCGTGTTCTTCGAAACATTTTAGACCCCAATTTGATTGAGTAATTGGATAATTTGGTTGGATCATTGAGTTTTTTATTGTGCCAGGTTTGTTTGAGTGCCGTGTCCATTCTCTGCTGGATCGAATTCCATGTCGTTAATATCACAGTATGGGTGAAAGATTCTTTGGGGTGTGGAACCCAGGACCCTCACTTTTCTAATCAGGAAGGTTTGCAATGTTATTTTTCAAAGGGATCCTTGCTTACTATCTTGGGAGTAACCATTTTATAGTAGAAGTCTAGGGGAAACGACATAAATGCTGCTGTGTAGTTGGAGCCTGGGATTCTAAACGGTGGAAGGCATACTGTGTGTTCTTTTTTCGCTCTTTACTTTCCCATTTGTCTCGCAAAACACGCGACAGATGCAGACATGTGATCATGGCTCCTGCTGTAGCTGCTGTCTACGTTTAATAGCTGTCCCATGTAGTTAGGTCCCTGGTGGGGTCTGTAGGGTCCCAGGGCCCGTAAGAAGTCGAAGCGTCATAGGCCATATCGGGCCAGCACCGAATCAGACCGGTGAAAGTCCAACCGGTACGTGACAAGAAAAGTCCAGGCCCAGAGTCCAATTTTGCAGCAGCGTCCCAGGAAAAATCAGGAAAGTACCGGGCAACCAAAATTCATGCAGCAGACAGGCCTGCGGGCGATCGGTACCGGTCAGAAGAAAACCAAGGCCGAGTCAAGAAGAGAGAGAGAGAGAGAGAGAGAGAGAGAGAGAGAGAGAGAGAGAGAGAGAGAGAGAGAGAGAGAAGTTACATACTTGGTTACATACCTGGTTGAGGATTGTTTTTGCATGCACTGATGAGCGCTGGTTGCTGTTGTTGATTGTGCTGATGAGCGCTGACTATCTGAACTGTGAAGTTGTATGATATGAGTCTTCATTGAAGTTTCCTGCTGATTTGGTGTTCTGTATCTGGCTTCGGTGTGAATCTCCTGTGAGCTGTCATTTTGCATGTTGTGTGGAAAGTGAATCTGAGCGGATCATTGCATATAGCTGGTATATACATTCATTATCAGGGTGCGTTATGTTTGGGGGAAGAGGGTAGTTGCTTCTGTTGCTGACCGATTGCTGTTCTTTTAGGATGTTATATGCTTGTTCTCAATTTTCCGACTTTCATCGCGCTGCGATCTTTAGGTTGTTTTTGGAGGGTTCTCTGCGGAATCGCTGGCGGGACGAATAATGGATGCCGAGTCGAAGGTGGTGCTCACTGCCAGTGCCGTGAAACGGGCGCACAAAAAGATCGACCTGAAGTCAATAGCTGACAAAGCAGTTGCCCTTTGCCAAGAGAGTGGTTTCAATGTTGGTGAGTGTTAACCTATAGATCTTAATGAAAATTTATTGACTATTATTTTAGACATTACGCATGTCTTTTTTCCTTCTTTTGTTGCAATGTCTCCTTGAATGGTGGTGCACGACACTGAGCAATGAGCGTATTGGTAGACAGTTGATTGTTAGACTCTTCTTGCCACCGATTTCCATCGATTCCGGAACGTCCTCTGCTAGCTATCTCGTTAATATTATCGAAGCTGTTTGGCAGAAAGCACTTCGCACATCAGCGAGCAGCATTACCAAAGGTCAATCATATTTGATCTCATGTCAATCAAGTGTGTACGTGCGATGATGATTGGAATTGAATGGTATTCATTAAGTATCTTACCGATACAGAGGTCGCCTTTGAAAGCTGCTGTCAGCTTGAATTGTGAATGTTGATGCCTTCTGTTCGATGGGAAGGAAGGGAGCTGTTACGATCCTGGCCAATTTCGAAGTGCAAAATTCACGAGAAAGCACAATGCCATCCAATTGCAAAAGAAATGAATGAACTTGAGAGGAGAGAGATAAAGAAGAAGAAGCAGCAGCAGAAGAAAGAAAAAAAGAAGAAGAAGAAACAGAAGAAAGAAAAAAAGAAGAAGAAGATGTACACCAGAAAGATCAATGATAATCCCCCTCCTTCTCGGCAACCAACTCATCCTCCTTTCTCCTCCTCTCTTATTCACACAATAAATAATAGTAGTCATGATTAATGACGGAACCAGAATCGAAGTCCAAATCCCACTTCTACTGCTTGGCATAACTAGAGGTCCACCATAGCCATGGTCTCCTTCTTCTTCCTCCTCAACCAGGCCGAGGCTATGGCGGACTACTAACGGCCTCGCCCTGCTGTGCAAAAGACGACGCAAAGCAGCTATGTCCGCTGCTGCTCAGGCCGCAATGCCCGACTCGGCCTTGAAGCCTTCTTGGTGCAACGCGACCCCCTCTGGGTCCTTCCAGATAGAGCGCCTAACAAGGTGATGAAGATGGTGTCTACCATAGCCAGGTAAGTCCCTCTCCACTCTCCTCCCTAGTCCCCTTCTTCCTCCTCCTCCTACCTGGGGTCTTCCTCCTTAGCCAGGGAGGTCAACCCGGTGCTCCTCCCCCTAGGCAGCGCTAGTGGACCTGCACTGTTTCTCCCAGCAGTGCTCTGAAGTCCAGCACCGCTCAAGCAGCATGACATCCAAACTTGCATACTGCAAATGAGGTAGAGATCAGCGCTCTACCTGGAGATATAGCGGCATACTTGCCTCTTGGGCGGTGACTTCCAGGCCGCGTGGCCTCCAAGCAACCGATACCTCCTCCCTTTCGGAGGGAAACACCATTGCAGGCTCTGATATCCGTCCGCACAGGCCCTAGACTCAGGCTACTCGGACTGGTACACGCCTACCTCTAGCCTACCGCCGCAGGGCCCCTAAAACTTTTTGTCTTCTTCTGCTCGGCCTCCAGTTCCCGGCGCATCTTCCGCTACTTGAGTGGTACCAGCCTACCTGCTACTCAAGTGTTTTTCCCCGCTGCTCTAAGTGTTGCAGGCCTACTCCTGCTACTTGAGTGTTTTTCCCACAGCAACCCTTAAACCCACGGCCACAGGTTGTGGGCCTTCCAAACAAACAAGTGCCCTGGCGGGCGACACACACACTCAGACCGACAAGCACGCGGGCACGCACACGAACCAGCAAGCACTCGCACACACACAGACTTAGAAAAATCAGCAGAATGCGGAATCTCAGCAACTCATTCATTCCAGCGACAAAAACTCAGACATCAGTAGTGTTCCCAGTCTGTGTTTTGGCGGGTCATTCCAGAGCAGAAAAGGCTTCTATTTTTAAAACTTGGTACGCGATGCCACAGTGTGGATTGTAGGGCAAATGGCTAACCAGTTGCAGACAAACACAGCAAAATTACCGGACTCTGACGGACCTGGGTGTGTATGAGCTATCCTGTTTATCGTGACGCAATGAACCCTGTAGGGCCTGTACCTCGGTCCAGATTGCGCGGTGCATAGCCATCCGTATGCCTGTCAACGCACACAAAGCATCAGATAGACGCTCGGACACACAGGCAACACGGCAAAACAGACTCGCACTCGGATATGAAGCCTAATGCTGATATCAAAGATGCATTTCTGATGTGTACACGGCAAATCAGGCAAACAGACAAAGCACACTTGCACACGTTCATCATCGTAAGGGCTCACACACTCCGAAAACAAAACAAAACAAAACAAAACAAAACAAAACAGGCTTCAACTTGGAAACCTCAGCAAAAAAAAAGTGATGGCAGAATTGTTTTTTCAGAAAATGCAGATTGCTTAGACTGAGAACTGCTCAGTACAATTAAACAGGAGAAGTTCTCTGTTCTGATCAGTTTAATTAACTTTAATATCTGTTCCATGGTCCATCAGGCCACAATAAAAAATAAAAAAAAGGAGAAGCTCAGTCATTTCTTCTCTCATTGGGTGTGGGCCAGGCTTTTGCTCTAAGGTTGCATTGCGGAATAGACAATCTTGAAACTAGTAATCTAGTAAAAAAAAAGAAAACAAATCAAATCAAATCTTAATGATGAGCAATTCTTGATCACTTGGCTAATCATTAACCATTTTTTGTTCAGTGACAAGCTGGTGTTCGTTTTTGTTGCTGTGGAGGGTTTTTTCAAGTTTAGAATTTAAATTTTAAACTACTTCTCTTTACTGAAGATTGTGAGGTTCACTTTTGGAACTACCTTCGGATGAGATGTCATTGGTAGAAGAAGGAAAAAAAAAAAAAAAAAAAAAAAAAAAAGATGTCATTGGTGGGTCGCTTTTGGGTAACGAGGGCAGGACTTTAGGAGGGATGAGGAACAAATCTCTCGGGGAAATTTCTTTTGTGTAAATAGCCATAACTATATTATCATACCAGGCATGCCTTCATCCGTACTCAGTAGGTCCTGACTTCCAGCTTTCTTCCTCATTCAACTATTCTTGATGTATTCCTTGTATTTAATGGATGATGGACCTGGTTTCCAGCAGGTGGAGCTCCCCACCGATAGATGGAGCGACCTGAAAAGTCCTAGTAGGTGGGGCTGCTCGTATCACACTCCCTAATAGGACCTGCAGATCACCTCTTGCTTTGGACATTCGCTAATGATTCCGTTGCCTTTTTTTGGTGCTTTCTGCCTTTTTTTTTGCGCAGAGACTCTTCTAGTCTACGATAATGGCAATGCTCTCGCTCGTGATCAGACTCCCTGGACAGCTGCTAGAGATGTATGGTGGCAGGTAGGCAGCTTTTCACATCATCATCATCAGCATCATCACTGTTTTTGCCGTCGTTGTCATCATCATCGAGGTTACGATCCTGTACGAACCTCGGCAGATCTTATTCCAGACTGGTGCCATGTTGACAAACACTTTATATCAAATAACAAGCGTGCACACACACATGGATTTGTAGTCTTGGGCTGAGTATGACGATACATGTAGCAACATGGCATGTGATCGCGTGGAAGTTGTGGAACCCGTGAACGATGGTCAAACCATAGCTGAACCATGGGTAAACCATGGATAAACCATGGATAAACCAAGGGTAAACCAAGAGTAAACCAAGGTTAATCCATGGCTGAACCATGGCTAAACCATGGCGAATCCATAAGAAAATACAAGCTGCAGCTCTGCATTTGCTGTGTCAATCTGCATGTGGTTTTGACTTGCTGCTGTTTGTCATTTGATGGACTCAAATGTGTACTCTGCGTTTTCGGCTGCAGGATGCAGTTTCTCAGCAGGAGAAGACTTGCGATGTGGAGTGGGTTGATGCGGAGGATCCTCTGTTTATGCTTTACACAAGTGGATCCACAGGAAAACCCAAAGTATGTCATTCTTGGGCAAACATATCTTTTTTTAATCGATTGGATTTGTTGACAAACGGACTCCAACCCAAACAGTTTGCAAAACAAGTGTCATCTCACAAGCCGTCCCGATTGAGACTTCTGTTGTTATGTGTGCGTCGAATGGATACATCACGTCCAATGCCATGTCTGTGCCATGTCTGTGCTATGTTTGTGCTATGTTTGTGCTATGTCTGTGCTATGTTGGTGCTATGTCGGTGCTATGTTGGTGCTATGTTTGTGCTATGTTGGTGCTATGTTGGTGCTATGTTTGTGTTATGTGCGATAGTTGAAGTTGTTGTCAGACCCAAGCAGTTTGCAAAGTGTCACCTCAGAAGCCCCGATCGAGACCCCTGTTGTTGTCTGTGTGTCGGCTGGATTCACCACTTCGTGTAGTTGACAGGTGGTGAGTCATTTGGAGGTGAGCGGAATATTTTTGCTCTTTATGGGAAAGAATGTGGATGAGAAAGCATGATGACCAGATCGGTTGGTCTATGGTAACACTTGAAGAAACTATCAACGACTAGATCTTCACTGATGACTGAATGGCACACGTGGAACACGCTATTGATCAACTGCTAGGCGTTCGAA
>BFEA01000218.1:1205343-1216835 GCA_003427395.1 Chara braunii
TTTGGTTCCACAGATCCTCCAACTCCGGGGCCGTTTGTTCATTGTTTTGGCGTTTCTTGTGATTTTGCGACGAGTAGTTGTCCGCTCCGTGGTCAAGGTTATGCCCTGTCGTGGATTGGCGACTGGGCGGAGGGGTCTGGTGTGGTGTRCATTGCGCACACACTTTTTCTGTAAATTCGGCGGCGGATAGTACGGACCTGGGTTGTTGTATTTGGTGGGTRGTGTGCGCACATGATCAGCCAAGCATAGAAGTCTAGTAAGCTCAGCCTCGACTTTTTTTTGCACTAATCTGGTTGYGATTGCGRTCTGTTACATCCGCAGATAATAATTGTATTGTGAGGATCGTATAACTCATCTGCGGGGCGTTGGCGATACCTCGTCCGCTGAGGGCTTTCGAGGAGTGGTTGGGTTCTTCGTTTCCAGGTTTTGTGCTGTGATAGCTGAGACTGTGAAGGAAGTTAATCAGAAGTTCAATCTTAGAGAGTGGTTCGCACGACTTCACTGTGGCTGGCGGCTTATCGAGAAAGCCACCCCAGAAAGAAAGAGCAAGCTGGAAACAGCTTGACATTGCACAAGGCCTAGGCCACACACACACACACACACACACAGAGAGGGAGAGAGAGAGAGAGATAGACAGAGAGAGAGAGAGAGAGAGAGAGAGAGAGAGAGAGAGAGAAAGAGTGAGAGAGAGCAGACTCACGCAGAGAGAGAGGGACAGGGACTGAGACAGACAGAGAGAGAGAGAGAGAGAGAAAGAGAGAGAGAGAGCAGACTCACACAGAGAGAGAGGGACAGGGACTGAGACAGACGGAGAGGCAGAGAGAGGGAGAGAGAGTGCCAGTTTTAACTTTGCTACTCTTTTATTTATTTATTATTCTTACTTTTTTCTTTAATCTTATTTAAATATTTAGTAATCTATCATACTCTTTCTAATTGCTGAAGAGCGCTGTGTGACGACGGGGCTCGACGGATCCTGAACTCGATTGGCCCCTTCACCCTACTGATCGCCGAGGACCTCGGAAGCGGGCGCGGCGAAGTGACAGGCGCCGTAGCCCATGGCTTCAGCGAACGGTAGGTGACCCCTCCCCGGGTTTCCTCAAAACAACGGAGTCATTGGATTGCATGCCGGCCACCACCTACATGATGCTGACTCGATCTGAGCCAGACTATTCCCTTATCCTTGTGGGGCAGTCGTCGCATGTCTTGAACACTGCCCCTTTCTAGTACCTTGACCTCCTTGGATCAGGTTCCTGGCCTTCCGCTGAGCCTTCGTCAGTTTAGGAGGCGTATATTGCTTTTCTTCCTTAACTATCTCCTCACCTCCTTCCCTCTCTTGAATGTCAGACCCCATTTTCTGAACCTTCCTGAGGTGGGAAGGACCTTGGTCGTCATCTACCTTCTCCTTTCCTTTCCCACCAGTTGGCTCACCTGGCGTTCCTTCCGAGATTTTTCGCTTGCCCTTTCAGGCCTCTTCTAGTCGTATCACTCTTTCCTCCAATACCCCCATCTGTCTTTGTATGCCGCTCAGTTCGCCTTGTATCTGCGCATGCTCTATTACCTGCGCAGGGTTATCACGATGTTGATCCTCCTCTCCATCCTCTGAAAACCTTAACCTGAGCGAACTCTCAAACTCGCCCCTAGTTCAACATAAGGGTATATATCTCTTCACTTAACTCCTCGCCAACGAATAACGGCAACATGTTGCACCTTGCTTTCTCATCCCACATCTTCACGCGGCTAAGGTTATGGTAATCGTGCAGGAAGTCGGACAAATTTCTTCCTCGAAACAACCTAGCCTGGAGATCTGGGATCATCGAGTCGTGCACCGACTCATGCAGCAGCACCTTCGTGAGACACGAGCTCCTCCAGAGCAGGATCTTGGCCAAACCACTCTCTTCAGCCATGATGCTTCAATTGGCCTGGCACATATGACAAGCAACGGAACATCAGGTTGTCGCCCGAAACGCTCAAAACAAATAGGGGCAAGTAGCATTGTCAATACTCAATCACATTAGCCCTTTCATTGCTCGCCTAACAAGGCTTTAAGCTCCAGTTACCCGTGTCCTAATCGTAAGGGTACGCTAAGGAATATACAACCTATGCAGATATAAAGCCTTTGAAACAAACTATAGATTGATAGCAGAGGTTGTTACCACTGCCACTAGTCACTGTGCTCGTACTTAATAGTAAGATAGTCCTAGACGAGTCTCTAGGAATTCCGGTCAAATGATGAACGCGCTTACTAAGTACAGAGGCATCCTCTATTGACATGCTGTTGCTCAAAGCTCACTCCAATCTTCAACCTCTTCATCCGGCTCATGGGAGCAAGCATAGGCGTCGTAATATTGGCCACATTTCGAAGCCCTTGACTAGGCTAGGGGGTAAAAACCTTAAATCAACATATAGGTCATATATCATCTCACACGTGTAACACCTATACCCCCATTCTCGCGTCCTCAAAGCGACTTCTGTTGCTGCCTCTATCCTTACTCGTCCCCCGAAAAACTCTTCCACGAGGAACTCGGGCATGATGGCACGTAATGGCGCTGAAGGAAGCACAAACTCACTAACACACTTGACCTCTATATGGGTCAATACGTGCTCTCCTCCCTCATGAAACCTTGCTCTTGCCCATTTCGCCGCAGCTGCCTCAACTATCCTTAAAGGTCTTGCGAGCAGGCTCCCATGCCTAAGTGTCAGCTCAATCCCATGCCTCACCCAGAATGATGACGATGCGTACAGGGTCGCTCTCACGATCGCACCGTTTTCATCATCATCAAAACCAGATTCAATCCAAGCGAACATATCAATATCTAGCAATATGCCCCACCAGGAAGAGATATATTCTTTCTCCTTGACTTGCCTCGGCAATGACATTTGGAGTTCATTCTCTCTTTCAACTGGCCGGGTCATATTGGGGTCCTCTGCATATGGCATCTTGACTTGTCTTTGTTCGGTCTGGATTCTGCCCATCATAGACAACATCCAGCATACGCCTTCCGTTATTATGCTGAAACCCTCCTCCTACAAAACTTCAAGGTATCTTCTACTAACTTTCGTTCATTCCAGCGTTTTACGATCACCCATGAAAATAAATATCAATAACACCTCGCAAATAATAATACCATCGCAGATGTTTAAACTCGTAACAAGTATTACCAATAAAAATAATATAGTGCTTTATTGAGTAAACAAATAAGCACCATTTATAATTTTAATGACCAACCACATTTATATATATCTAACACAAGGAAAAAGAGGCTACAGTTATAACAAATAATACCATGCTAAGGTCAACATGCAATTTGCCAATAATAAGCGTCCTCAGATACACTAGCATTGAAAGCATTAACTCTACTCCCCGACTTTGACAGAAGTATATTGTGTCGAGGGGCAGTGTAATCCTTTCTCAAAGGGATAACATCTTATTTCTTGAGCCCTGCTCAAGGATCAAGCCTCACCGCATCTCCTTCCGATTCCAGCACTTGCCCCTTGCAAACCCTTGTCAATAAGGTAGCCAACCTCACCATACATACTCCAGTATACGTTGTCCCTTCGTAGGCAGATGAACCCACTTGACATAAAAAAAAGTTGGGGATTCACCCCCTACCTCTCTGTAGTATACAATAGCTGTCTCCCTCAAAGGCCATGATTTGACAAGGTTCAAACACTTTCCCCCTATTCAATTGTAGTGGAGTCATTTTATCACAAAGATTAGATGACAACACCCCACTATTCACCAGGAACAAGTTCCGGCGTGGGTCTCACTACCACCTTCAACACTAGATTATAGTTTCTTCAAAGCCATTTTTAAGGGAAATAATAACATAGGGTTGCAACTTTCGTGGGGTAGACTTCACACATTGATCATTTTCTCGTGAAATTTACTTTCCCAAGAAACTGGTCGCTCCATTCACCTCCGAATCCGCATCGAACGTGGATTCTGTGTTACATCTCTAACCCCTTTTAAACGGTCAACCCATGCATATAGAAAAAACAAAATGGATATGAATAAATAATTCAGATAAAACAGCTCCAATGGGTTATACATAGCCAGAATGAAATCAGATAGATAGCTCATATAGCTAATTATAAATGAATAAGACTCAGATAAATAACATAAAGCACATAGTCTTACACGAGTCGACATTTAACCATGCTTACTTAAAAGAAAAATTTTGATGCAGATGGATGAATAAACTCAAAAAACGTTTAATACCAAATTGATAAACTCAAATGCTTAAATAGATAGAATGTTTATAATTTTTCCTCACGAGAGTCCTTAGGTAAGAGGAAAATACATTTTCCTTACCCAAGTCACTTCCTACCGCTAGTTCACTGTGATACTGCCATGATAATTTTAGGCAACTCAACGACTATGTTAAAGTACCAAAGATCTTTGCTTGGGTAACTGAATATGCAGAGTCGCATCAAAAACGAACGATGATCAGTCTATAACATTAGATACGCATATCATCGTTTGTATTACTTTACGGTACCTTAATCCGCAAACTTCTAACTGCAGTTAGCATTACTAGGTGTCACAGTACACAAACGTCTTTATCTAACACCGCCTTTCAATAACGTAATCCCACCAGAATCATCAACACGTTACTAGTCACCCACTTACCTAACGCCATTAACAAAATTTGTCGTTTTGCCTGGATCATCAGCCTGCACTTAACCTGGGTTCATTCTCTTACGACCCCGGAAGGCAGCCGAGATCCCCGGTTACAGCGCCACCTGTCGAGCGCATCGGTCCCGCACGGGGACCCTCCCGGCCGCGTCGCGCAGGATTTGGCAGGACTTGTCGCAGAGAGCGTTTGCCGCTCCGGCCGAGTGCGCCAGCCGTACCTCTCGCAAGCCCCTACGACAAGACAGAGTCACGCGAGGCACCGCTTACCTCCACTTGCGAGAGTTGTCACCATCCCTCAGGTGGGCGTATCCCCGCCGAGCTACTGAACCACGTGCGAAGGCTTTTCATATGCAATTGCAGAGGTGGCCCAGCCGAGGGCGTTTTCTCGCTCGCTGTAGCATAGGGGGTACGCGCGATCGAACGCCCAAAATCGAACCTGTACGCGAATCGCCGTACTGGGGGGCTGAAGTCCCAAACGAGACTCTGCGCCGGTCGACTAGAACGCACTACACACACCACGAGTTACGCCACAACTCTCACACTTACCCCGCATAACAACACGAAAACACACAAAACAACCACCATGAACAACACCACAGTACAACAACACTCCTAGTCCCTTCAGTATCCGACCCATAACTCTATGCAGCAAGATCAGATAGGTATCGCACGCTGGACTTCCGTATAGGGGTCGAACGAGCGCATGGTCTTCTCATGTCAACCAGCCATGCAAGCATACGCAAGCATTCGCGCTGATGGGGTACTTTGTGGTACTCGTAGCCTCAAGACCCTCGAGGGCAGCCCTCTATAGCCTTCTACCCACCCCGGCTGCGCTCTCGGCTCGCCTCGGTTGCCGGTCACTATAGCCTATGGGCCGAGGGCAGCCCTCTACAGCCTTCCCTTCCCCGCTCCACTTCGACAGTACCCTGCCACCACCTCGGGTTCACAACAGTTGAGCTCTCGAGGGGACGGCCTCGATGCGGGATTGAGGGCACGACTTGCTGTGGAGCAGGCGCGAGGGCCCAGACGGCCTGGGCCTAATGCCGGACTTGGTGATAATAGTAGGCGTCCATATGGGGATTTCTGAAGACCGTCATAGCCATTGCCCGGGCGTACTTCAGCTCCTTATGGGGCCCAACGCGAATACGCACACTCGAACCTCTCACGAAAGATTATGGGTGGCGGACGGTGCACCCGCAGAGGCACATGCCTTAGTTACGTCCACCTTGTGGGCTAATCACCCACCGCCTCGCATGCACGTTAAACCCTTCGGCCTGTGCTTTCAAGAACGGCGGGATAGGTGAATTTCCGCCGGCACCCCAAACTCACGGGAACTCGAGCTCAGGACCGTTTCCCGTTAGTCTACCGGTGTATGAACCGAACCAGTCCCGTCGGTCTTAGAGCCGATTACCAACAAGGATAAAATTTAATAATAAAATTAACCAAAAAATAAAAATTTAAAACACGGAACTGAATAAAAACCGGGTCGTCGCCCCGCCAACCTTCGATGCTGCTACCTCGTTTATCATGTAGAAGTCCTACCGTTGTCGAAGCCGCCCTCCGCTCATACGCATAGGTCGTAAGCACGTGCACCAATCAGGAGACAAAAATCTTTTGAATCCTAATTTTAAATCATACATAAATAAATAAGTAAAAATTTGACCGGCGATCACGCCGGCTCTTCAATCATCAATAGATAAAAATCACGCGCGCCTCAAGTCAGCGCGATCACTCACCCTCTATTCTAGTCAACCATCCAGTCAAAGTAAGCGGCGAACACTGTCGCAACTTGTGTGGTACACTCAAACTTTAAATTAAACTTAATTCTTGTCACTTGCAAAAACCAGGGCGGATACCCTTGTAAGGGTATTCCCACCGACAACGTGCGTGCACGTCTCTCAAGAGCCAAGACGAGCACGAAACACCCCTCTCTTTCTTCGCAGATTGCGCGCGCGTTCTTGCGCGCGCGAGAGACAGAGAAAGAGAGAGGACACGAAGAAAACTGCTAGAGACGGAAGCAATATTTCCCCAGAATAGGGCAACCCCCTACTCCGCCCCTACCCTTTTGAGACATTCACCCCCCACCTTGTGATGCCCCTGCAAGATAGAGCTCCCCCCACCCCCTTCTTACCGTTCAGCCCTTCGGGAACAATCCGATCCAGCCGACTACAGTTATTGATGACACACTTATTAAAATGTCAATCGCAATTCGGAAAAGCAGGGCCTCTTCAAAAATATGCAATAACCTCCGAAAACACCCTACATCTTTAAGAACAACCCACTGAAAAAAGCGCATGGTGGCTGTAAGACTATTACAATTATTCCCCTGCCCCTTGCGCCAATCAACGTTGGCACCTCCCACCATGTGCACATATCACCAATTTAAAAGAAGCAAAAACTAATTATTGGAGATATTCCGAAGTTTTTGGGTTCCAAGATTAAAAAATCATGATCAAAACTTCTTCGAATAATCTTTGGTGCGGCACGACGGGGAGCGCCGCACCGGTCCGCTATTGACATGGGCCAGTTCATGAGTTGGTAGCGCCTTGTCGGCATGGCTCCCTGCGAGGAATATCGAGGAGTTGATGTGGGCACTGGGGATTATGGTGGCAAGCGATGGAGCGAGGTTCCCTTGGTTTTGTTTGGCGCGGCCATTGACGTGATGCTTCGGATGAGGGTTCTTCCAGCCTTGATAACGTAGGCTGAAGAGGTCTTTTGCTTCGTGCTTCGTTTATGTGGTGTCACAGGTTGACACACTTAAGGAAGGGTAGATTGTCGGGGTGATTAGGATAGTCTTCATGAGATCTTGGGCATGGTAGTGGCCCTGCTCCTATGCTCCTGCGCGAATCTAGTGGAGGTTGGTTGGGCAGTGCAGGCAAAAAGTGAGGAGCATCTTCTAATGCGGAGTGGGAGAAGGGAGGCTTGTTACAAGTTGGAGCGTCAAAAAAAGCTGGCGGTTTCAAGCGTTCATTTGAGCTGGTTCAACGGTCAACGACACGGAAGCAGGTAACGGTGCAATAATGACAGCGGCGATGGAGCACGAGAATTTTGTGCGAACATGTGTGGTGCTCTTCGCGTTGGCTGCCTTTTCAAATTGATTTTGCTGATTTTTTTTTTTTTTTTTTTTTTTTAATAAACTCCCTTCCAGTGTTAGTGGTGCTGGTAAGAGCAGACACCACTAGCACCTGAGGAGAGGCTCTATCTATTGGTGGGGAGCATCACCTGTTGAAAAACTCTTTTCTGGGACGTTGTATCTTCTAATTTCCTATATTCTTGCTCTAATCTAGTGCTTACACAGTTATAAATTCAACTTCTGAAATTTGGGAAAATAAACTCACAATCTTATCCTTTGTTTTCTGGTCAGCCAAATTCTCATCTACATATACACACATATACAAATATCCTTGAATTTCAACTATAATTTTTAAAAGTCCCAAGCAAAGTATTCTCATCTACATGTACACACATACACACAAACATATATTATCCATTCTGAACTGCCAACACAATTCGTAGGGATCTGTTCTATAATTACGTATCATTGAATTTTGACTATAATTTCTGAGAGTCCCAAGTGAAGTTTCTATCATGATTTTCTAATCTTGGAATCCGAAAACTTCGGAATCTCTCCGATAATTAGTTTTTGCTTCTTTTAAATTGGTGATACGTGCACATAGTGGGAGCTACCAACGAAAGGGGCAGGGGAATAATTGTAATAGTCTTACTGCCGCCATGCGTTTTTTTCAGTGGGTTGTTCTTAAAGATGTAGGGTGTTTTGGGGGCTTATTGCATATTTTTGAATTTTGAAGAGGCCCTGCTTTTCCAAATTGCGATCGACATTTGGTAAGTGTGTCATCAATAACTATAGTCGGCTGGATCGGATCGTTCCCGGAGGGCTGAACGGTAAGAAGGGGGTGGGGGGAGCTCTATCTTGCAGGGGCATCACAAGGTGGGGGGTGAAAGTCTCAAAGAGGGTAGGGGCGGAGTAGGGGGTTGCCCTTTTCTGGGGCAGGGGCTGGTGAGTGGGTCAACATCAGTCCCAGCGGCAGCAGAAATGGGCAGGGGGCGGGGGGGCATACTTCAGCTGGGAACTGCGTGCTCCTGGGGAAAGGGGGTTAGAGGGTTGGTCCTATATTGGGGCCGAGGAAGAGTGGGTGACTCGCCTCGGCGGAGGCAGTGTAGGGCTGAGGGGGGAGGGAGGGGCGATCTCTCTTGAAGAAGTTTAACATCCAGTTTAGTATTTCTTTCCATTTGGTTTGCCTCTCGAGGAGGTTGTAGGAATAGGTGCTATCTGGCAAGTCATCTGTGATCTTGCGAAGGGTGGCCAAAAATTCGGTGGCCCTCGAAGACCGATGGTGGAGCAACGCTGGTCGGAGCCGGAGCCAGATGGCGCAACTTTGTGACCTAGCTTCGTGGGGGCATATGAGGCCTGGTAGAGAGATCTGGGGGCCTGTTTGCAGGGGCAGTCTCAGTGGTAATCGGGGGTCATAACTGGAGCAATGTTCGTCGGTGCTGGAGCAAGGTGGTGCAGCTTTGTAACCTAACCTGATGGGAGCATGAGGCCTGGAAGAGCTTCGGTTCGTGCTGAAAACAGTCGTGTTGGTGGTGGTCGTAGGTGGATTGAATAGGTTTCACCTATCTAATTCGTGGTTGGGAGGTTTTTTGACACACATATTCTAGTGACTTGGTAGAGTCTGAATAGTAAACGAAAAGTCGGCTGTTCTTAAAAATGTCTTAGGACTCTAGGGACTTTTAGCAACCAATCATAGGCGGTTTCGATGCTGTTATACTCAGTGATCTGCGGCTGTTCGATGCCAGAACGACGTTGGCCGGTGCTGGGGTGTTGCACTGTAACCTGCTGATGCAGGAGCGTGAGGCCTGGTAGAGAGATCCGGGGATGCTTTGGGGTGGGCATCCCAAGGGACAACCAAGGGTTGCTGCTGGGACGACACTGGTCGGAGCTGGGGCGAGTCGTGTTGCCTTGTAACGAAGCACGGTGGGGGCTTGAGGCCTGGAAGAGCTCAGCAGGGAGTAAGGCCTGGAAGAGCTCAGTAGGGAGTAAGACTGTGTTGGAAAGTTTTAAAAGGGTTTGTTAGGGATCCTGAGGGTTGTGAGCATTCGTAGGACCTCTGTGGCAGCTTATTGCATGAGTAGTTCCTTAATAGGTCATTACATATTCATGATCCTTCCCATGCTTTCTGAATCACATTGTGTTCGCAGACTGTTCTCAGATTGTTCTCAGCCGAAGACGGGTAATGGCCCCGGTATCTCAAATGATCTCAAATGTTCTCAATGATTTGTACAATTCAATATGGGACACTGGGCCCAGTTCCCAGCACGTGTTGTTCCCCACGAATAGAAAAAAAAAATCCCCTTCACTCTCCACCTACCACTACTCCTAAGCCTATACAGGGGACACCTGCAAGCATAGCTTTCTACCTCACACAATTAAGGGGATGCATGTTCCCCCCTTTCCCTAATAGGCAGTGGTCAGGGAGTAGGGTGGGGCCGCTGGTGGGGGGGGGACCAGCTAACACAAAGACCGAGCGTTTTGCTAGTAGCTCTACGCCTCCCATCTACTTCCCCCATTCCCCATCGTAGCAGCACAGTGGCTATGGCCAACACTCTGCGACACACCACGCAGAACCCAATCACATGCACACCCATGTTGGTCATGGCCCTTATTGATACCAATCACGTGTATCAAGCGGACTTTCACAGTCGGTTGGCACTGAGTGTGTCACAGGCGATCATGGGGCTTGAACCCACAACCTCCTGAATGCCATTTGTGTGCCTAACCGCCCTTCCCTGATAGGCGGTGGTCAGGGAGTAGGGTGGGGCCGCTGGTTGGGGGGGGACCAACTAACACGAAGACCGAGCGTTTTGAATGCCACTGGTGTGGCCGCTGGTTGGGGGGGGACCAGCTAACACGAAGACCGAGCGTTTTGTCAGTAGTTGCGCCTCCCATCTACTTCCCCCATTCCCCATCGTAGCAGCACAATGGCTATGGCCAACACTCTGTGACACACCACACAGAACCCGATCACACGCACACCCGTGTTGGTCATGGCCCATATTGATACCAATCAGGTGTATCAAGCGGACTATCACAACTGGTTGGCACAGAGTGTGCCACAGGCGATCACGGGGCTTGAACCCACAACCTCTTGAATGCCACTTGTGTGCCTAACCAACTGCCGCTGGATTATGCCCAAGCCCGTGTGACATCAGCGTGATATGTTTGACGGTTCATCACAGTTTTTTGGGCAAAGAAAATAGGAGAAAGGCACGAAAAAAGAATTGAGACCTCATTCCCAGACATAACGGAGCTGTGCTTCCCAGCCATCAGACCACAAATGACCGAATGGCTGCCCTGTGTACACTCTGAGATTGAAGGAGTGCTTCTGCCAATGAGGTTATTGAGCAAAATTTTGACAGAAGTGGTGGACCCCCGGCCGAGTTCCAAGGGTGCCAGGGGTGGGACCCCCAACCCTGGGGGGGCGAGGGTGAAATTGAAGGGGAGGGGGGGGGGGGGGGGGCGAAACATGGTGGGGTACGCCGCAGCACCGTCCTTCTTAGGGGCCGATTTACGTTTTTGGCATTTTGGGGGTGCCTGGAGATGTGCCTGGGCCAATCTGGGGCGGGGGAGGGTTTGCTTCAAGGTTGGGGGCTGCCAGTGCTGGAGGTCGGTGTTGTGTGGGGGTGGCGGTGCAGGGGTGGGGGCACCGGAGTCCGAGGGCGGGTGTCGGTGGTGGGGTGGCAGTTGACCGGGGGTGGGGGTCGGTGGTGGGGTGTTGGGGTCCGACGGCGGGGGTCAGTATTCTCTCTCTCTCTCTCCTGTCTCTTATACACATCT
>BFEA01000218.1:1261210-1273976 GCA_003427395.1 Chara braunii
TAAAAAATTGAAAAATCACCGAAGATGGCGATGTCAAAAATGTGCTCACCAACTCACTTTCCCCCCCCCCCCCTCCCCCCCTTTTCCCTTTCTCTTTTCTTTTTCCGAAAACCTTTTTAATGTGTGTATATCTGTGTGGTAGTGTGTGTGTGTGTGTTTGAGAGAGAGAGAGAGAGAGAGAGAGAGGGGGGGGGGGGGGAGAGAGGGGGAGACTTTGAGAGAGAGAGAGAGAGAGAGAGAGAGAGAGAGAGAGAGAGAGAGAGAGAGAGAGAGGGAGGAAGTTTCACACACACAACATGCGGAGTCCCCTTTTTTTTTTTCCCTATCCAATAATCAATCAATGATCAATCAATGATCAATCAATCAGTCAATCAATTAAGTAGCTGGTGATCCAAAGTAAAAAAAATAAGAAAAATAAAATAAAAGTAAATTGATTTTTAATTTATTTTTTATTTTAAATCTGGTAAAGAATTTTGATGTGGCCCTGAGGCAAATGTTGTTCGGTTATTTTCTGCATAACATTTTTTTTTTCGGATTTTTTTAGTTTTTTTTTCTTTTTTTCCTTTTCTATCTTTTTTTTTTTTTTTGGTGTTCGGGCTCAGCCGAATGCATCTCCAAGGGGGCCGACCATTCGGCCGTTCGGGTTTGGTAGTTCGGACAAACCCGAGCGCCGGTAAAAAAAATAAATTTACAGGATGAATTAAATTTTGATTCTAATTATTTTACTTTGTTTTATGACTACTGTACGTTTTTGCATTGTATATGAAAATCTCAGGAAAGTTGAAGTTAAATTATTTGCTTTTTTGCATAACAAAAAGTTACCCAAGCAATAGTCCATCATCAATTTCTTTATATTTATTTTTTGATGCAATTGCGACGCCACAGCCTCGATGAGCCCCTTTCCTGCCCTGTCAAGCAGCACGTCGGCCGCCCTAAGTGAAGGCAGGCTCGACGAGGACTTGAGGGCCCCTATTTCGGCCACCACGCAACTAAGGAAATTCAGCCAGTTGCGCAGCGCCAGTTGGTTGAAAGAACCCAGGCCCTGGGCCGCCTGTTTGCATGTATTGAAGGCAGGCCCTGGGCTGGATACGGGATGTGGGCCAAACACAGGCCGAAGGCAGTTGAGCGCAAGCAACCACCTCAGGCCCTGGGCCTGATTTGTTTCGGACTGGGCCTCAGCCTACCGGGGCCTACCAGAAGCTTCTTGGGAAAGGCCCAGCGCAGCCTGGGACAGAACGCAGGCAGGCCACTGCCATATAGTAAAGGGCCTGCCTCCGCATTTGGCATTCGGGTGCTGGCTGCATGCTGCACAAGCGCTGCTGCGCTAAAGCTGGCTAGCGCTTACGCGCTCACGGGCGAGCTGGAAGGAGCAGGCAGCCATAGCCAAGCGGCGATACTGTGAGCTGGGTGTGGCGCAGGGTGGTCCTTGGGTGTATGTGGCATCTGTGTGTTGAGGAACGCGGTTGTAGTGATGCGAGAGACATTGGTTCTTCGTTGATGATGATGATGAGACTATTTCAGCATTGTCAATTATGAGCTTTTGGTGTACTCTTATTTGGTGAAACTCGTGATGCGATTCTGCTATTGGTTCGAGGTCACGACTATCTGGTCTTATGTGTGTGATGCTGTTTGATTGCTGAAGTTCGCTATTGCTCGTCTTCCTTGCAATTTGGTATCGGAGCTGTGGTACGTTGCGCTCATCTGGCGCTTGTCTTCTGCCTATGCGGTACATACATGCGGTCTGCTTGGTGAGTCTGGCCGTAGGTGGTGTGTTGTGAGGAGGGCGGAGGCAAGTGTGGCGACCCAGGAGGAGAGGGGAATCGCCAGGGAGGCTACGGTGTGGATATTGGGTGTTCGCAGTGTGATGAGAACTATCTGGTGGTTGATTGATGCTGAGGTGGAATGGCAAGATAATGCTGGTTGTGCCAATGCAGTGATTGGTCATCGCAATCGCCATCAGGTCATCTGGTGAGAATATCTGTGGTTGGGGGCAGCTATATCGAGGTACGTTGCTCTTAACCTTACCTACCCTCTTCATCACTTCTTAACGTGAGCTTGCGAGTTCCTTCTTGAGTGTCCTCTCATGTGAGGTGTTGAGTGCGCTCAACCTTGGGAGTCGACAATGTTCACGTGGAGCATCTGGGGGAAGATGGGCGGAGCTTTCTGAAGGGCCCTGGACGAAGCACCGGGTCACGGTCACCATGCCAACCCACCGGGAGTAGAGCACGCATGCTTTGCTGCTTGTCCTTTGTTCGGCTCGCTGCGCTGTTAGATGGGTTCTGAGGGGCAGGGCAGGCCTATGTGGGAGACGAGAACCGGGCGTCTATAAATAAACACCGGCAGGAGAAACCATTGGCTGTGATCGTCGTCCTGCTGCGACGTAAAATAATTCCTGATGACACTTGGGGGCGGTCGTTAAATTGCCTTTGGATCAGCCAATTGGTGTAAGGCTCGCTGCACGCGAGGATAAACACAGTGCAGGGCTGGCCAGCTCAGCAGCTACTCGGGGCACAGGGGTGGACTGTGTGCACACCTTTAGTCACACACGCCAAAGCGGATTGCTCAGGGACGCTGACGTCAAGTGACAATCAAGGGGAATTGGGGAAGGGGTAGATTCCAGGTGATAAGTTTGAGTAAGATCCCGTGCTGCAAACAGACCCAACAAATGATGTTATTTTTATTTTGATTAGTTATATGTACTGCCATTGACATCTGACAGACAGCATAGTTTAGAACTGTCCTCTGTTCATTGTGCTTTCTGTTTGCGAACTAGTCAAAGTAGAATAGTATCATATTTTGGAATCTGAACTTACCTGTTGATCCCAAATGTATCTACTCCGAAAAAGTCACCAATTAATTATTTATTTATTTTAGATTGGTCTGTGCACTACACTGCGGTAGGCATCTAGAGTGTACTAGTGCAGATTGTGTACAGTGCTGTAGCCTATGAGCGACAGGGAGGACACTAGAGAGGACGACCGGATCTTGCGATCGGCTAGACGCCTGATAGCCCATTTGGCTTTAGGACTAGAGGGCGACAGATATCTGTTCCGCCAGCTTAGGGAGAGGCAGCAGCAGCAGAGGAGAGAGGATGATGTGAGGACCATACGGTCGGTCTTGTTAAGTGTAGTAGAGATGCAAGATCACCAGATGGAGATCTTACAGGACATCCAACAGAGTCTGGTTGTGTTAGTCGGGCGGATGCAGGCGGCACCATCACCGTCCGGACCCGGTGCCTGGCCCGTTGTACATCCTCCTTTTGTCCCCCCGGTGACTGGGGTATCCCCATATACAGCTCCAGCATCGTTCCAGACCGTTTCCCTGGGCATGCCGTTAGCAGGAGGGCTCTCAGTAGGTCCTAGTTTCCGGGTTCCTGTACAGATAGTGTTCACCCAACCTCCGTCGCAGGTTGCCGTAAGTGTGCAGCCTGCTGTCTCGCAGCCTGTACAGTCGCAGGCCACACAACCCCAGTTGTCGGTGCAGCAGCTTGTATCACAGGGTCCACAGCCCGGTGTGAAGCAGGGACCGGGACAAAGTCAGTGGGTACCAAAGACGGCCATCGCCGCTCCTAAACCCTTCACAGGGGATAAGAGAGGCAAGGACCTCGACAGTTGGTTGAGGGAAGTGCCGGTCTATATCAAGTGCAAACTTGCCACACGAGGAAGTGCTTGTGGCTGCCTTCTATTTAGAGGGGAGTGCAACACGATGGTTGAGTGGTTTAATGCAGTTACAGGGGTACGGTCACGACTTTCGCGCTTGGGCGGTCACCCAGAAATTGGATGACTTCCTCAAGTTGGTGGAAGACAGGTGGCATGATCCGCAGGAGGCCCAAAAGGCTACTGACGCGATCCTGACACTGCACACGAGGCAGTTTAAGTCAGTAAGGGAGGCCACTGACGTTGTAGAGTGTTTGATCTGTGTCCCTGGGGTGCGCTATGACCCCCAGGTATTACTCACCTCCTACCTGAGGTGCTTTCCCATGCCTCTCAGGAATCAGTTGGCAGGTGAGGCCAACATCAACATGCACAACTTCCCTTCGTTTAGCAAGAAGGCCCTAAACCTTGAAGCAAAGATAGGGCATGGACATAATCCCTCGACGGATGGTAGGAAGAAGACACTGCTTCCCAACTGGAAGGCGAAGGGCCGCATTATGTTCGTTGACAACGATGGTTCTACCATCGAGTTGGACGACGAGTTCCAGGTGGGAGTAGGTTCAGAGGCTGGCAGCGTAGAGGCTTCAGGGGGTGGAGTAGTCGCTGTCGTAGCACAAAAAGGAAAGGCGACCGGTAGACGCCGTGGAGGATCCTGGTCAAGGAGTCAAGTTGACCCCAATGCTCCTCCATGGGAGAAAGCGGGTCTCACAGAGGACGTGTGAAGAGACAGGTACACCCGGCAAACCTGTATTCATTGTGGTCAATATGGCCACAACCAATTTCAAGTGCCGCAATAAGAAGGTGACAGAGAAGATCCCGCCTACGATGGGGCAGGCGTTGGGATCCTCCACTCCCGTTGGTAGCAATGTGGCCAGCAGTTCTGGCACCACTCTGGGAAACACGTCGGGCCAGTAGGAATCGTAGCTGTTCCTGCTAGGGTCAAGGTGGTGGACACACCCTTACCATCTCGAGAGATGGCCCAAGCTACTGACTCCATCGTCATCCCGCAAACACGTTCAGACCCATCGACCCTCTGTTCGATGAATGTGTTTGAGTCCTTAGAGGAGCTAGAGGAAGAGTGGTCTAAGTCAGACCCACTAGCTTCTTGGACGGCATTGGTCAAAGCCCCTAAGGGTGAGATGTTCGTCAACAAGGTGGTCATTTGCGGCCACAAGGCCGGGGCCTATTATGACACTTGCTCGACACGGAACTTCATCAGTCGTGTGTGCGTTGAGAGGCTGCGCTTACAGGGGCAAGTGCAGCGCGTGAGTCAACCTGTGGAGTCGACCTGTGCCAACAAACAGCGCTGGGTAGTCGACGACTACCTCCAGGATGTTGAGTGTTGTTTCCTGTACGCGGGAGGGGAATTGAGGCATCGTGTCTCATTCCTAGTGAGTGATGAACTCCCCATGGATATCTTGTTAGGTATGTACTACCTCTCTTTGGCACAACCCCAGTTTGACTGGGACCGAAAAGTGGTCAAACACACTTTGCCAGGTGGAGGGACCGCCAGATTATGTAAGTTCAAAGCTAGTAGTTTGATCGAGTCCTATGGATGCATGTGTGCGGCCGCGTTCTATAATTATTATAAGCAAAATCAGGAGGAGGGTATGTATCTAGTTTGTCTCTGCTGCAGGCGAGCCGATGAAAATGCCGCCGGAGATAGAGGGAGTAGTAGCTAAGTACCTTGATCTATTTGAAGAGCCGACAGGGGTTGTTGAGAGGGAGGTCGTCCACCGATAGAGATTATCCCACGATCCAGTATTCCAAAGGGAAGGATCTATCGGATGTCTCCAGGCGAGCTTGATGAGCTTCATCGGCAACTCAAGGAACTCATAGAAAAGGGTTGGATCCGACCGAGTGTTTCTCCTTATGGGTCCCCAGTCCTATTTGTACCCAAGAGGAAGGAAGGAACACTTAGGATGTGCATTAACTAAAGGGGCCTCAATGCCATCACTGTCAAGAACAGAGAGCCCCTACCGCGCATCGATGACTTGCTAGATAGAGTGCAAGGGTGTCGGTACTTCAATAAGATAGATCTGAAGTCCGAGTACCATCAGATTGCAATCCGGTCCGAGGATCAACACAAAACCGCTTTTCAGACCAGGTACGATCTGTACGAGTTTGTGGTGATGCCTTTTGGCCTTTGCAACGCTCCTGGCACCTTTCAGTACGCTATGAATGAGATATTTCATGATTACTTAGATAAGTTTGTCATCGTGTACCTCGATGACATACTTATTTTTAGTAAGACTGTCGAGGAGCACGTTGCGCACTTGGACAAAGTCCTTAGTCTTCTGCGACAACACAAGTTTAAGATCAGCGGTGAAACGTGCGAGTTTGGCCGCACCCGTGTCTTGTACTTGGGTCATGAGATTTCCGTGGAGGGATTAAAGCCTGATGACGCGAAGGTAGCCAGCATTCGTGACTGACCGCATCCTCAGTCTGTGACTGAGATGAGATCTTACTTAGGGATGATCGACTACTATCACAATTTTGTGAAGAACTATAGAATAGTTGCCGCCCCTTTGATTGACCTAACTCGCCTTGACACCCCATGGGAGTGGACAGACAGATGCGAGGTTGCTTTCAGACATCTGAAGCATGCGTTGACGCATCATGAGGTCTTGGAACTTCCTGATCCTGACATGCCATTTATAGTAACTACGGATGCTAGTCAATATGGCATAGGCGCCGTACTTGCACAACAGGAGGGGAAAAAGTTAAGGCCTGTCGAGTACATGTCCAAGAAGATACCGTCTCAGAAGTTGACGAAGTCCACCTATGAGAAGGAACTCTATGCGGTTTACAAGGCTCTGACCCATTGGAGGCACTCTCTCCTTGGGAGGTTCTTCATCCTTAGGACTGATCATCAGACCTTGAGATGGATGAGGACTCAGTCGATGCTTTCTAACGTTGTCGGGCGCATCGGTCCGGCATCACACCAGGGCAGCGCGGGATCCTCCCGTCCGCGTCACGCAAGAGTTGAATTTAAATCCTTCTCCTGCGTGACGCGGCCGAGAGGGTCCCGCGCTGCCTTGGTGCGGTGCCGGACCGATGCGCCCGACAGGTGGCGCCGTTGGCGGAGAGCAGGTTAACCGAGCACCCATTTTTCAGGCCCATTTATAAGAAAACCAGACAGTCATTTTAACAACACTTCACACCAATCTATAGAGTGCACTTCTTACAACCCCATCACAGAAAAAAACCCTAAAAAAAGCAATTAAAAACATATAAAACAGCAAGCCAAAGGTGCATTTCCATGAAATTTGGCCCAAAAAAAACTCGACCAATTTCAAAAATTTCAAAAATCTTAATAGCGCAAATTCTAAAACTCCAAATAACTCCAAATTTCATATACGGCAACCCTATCAAAATGCATATATAGCAAAAACTTGAAATTCCAAAAAAACATGAAATTTGAGCCCAAAACCCTAATTTCAGAAATTTCAGGCCTGAAAAGCAGATGCCCCGTTAACCTCTTGTGCGTTGGCGGGGATAAGGGTTGCCTACCGTTGTCCCTGGTGGAACGACATCCGGGTATTGAAAGTGAGAAAATAGGCAAATGAGAAGTTTTTGTTAGACTGTATGAGTGATTTGTTAATATTATGATTATCTTTGGAGATGTTGCAAGATTGAGAAGTCTTTAAAGATCGAGCCTAGGTTTGAGTCAGGTTGATGACTCAGACGGAATGACCGTTTCTGCTTTATTGATTGACTTAGATGGAATGGTTGGTTGCAAACGGCATTGGATAAGGCATGAAGTGAGAGTAGATTGTGTGACTTGGTTTTGATCGAGATGACTGGGTTTTGATTAACGCTGTATGAGAGGTTCAAGAGTGATAAGTGGTTTGATTATGTGTTTACGAGCCCTGACTGGCATAATGATAGCTGAAATTGGTAACCCTTCTGATCAGATGGCCGACAAATTTGGACAATGCTTTGCGTGCTTGACATGGCTAAGGTTAAGCATGACCATTGTGAGAGCTAACACTATGATGTACCCTTTTTGACTGCCATGAGAGTCATCTGAGTGATTGGGAAAGCATTGTAATACGGTTGCATCGGAATGGAGTTAAGGATGAGTGAAATAACGTTCCTCTGTCAAGAGTTGAAAGTATAGATCCTCTCCTAAGTGTCAGGTTAGGAGTCGTCTCGGCACTTTGAGGAGAGGTGGGTTAAGGAAAGCTGAAAGATATTATGAGTATGGACTTAGATGTTTGAGTCTGGTTCCTAAGTGGTGGATCAATCTATATAATCATGGAAGATAGTAGATCTGCATGACGTTCTCTCTACAAAAGTGGTATCTGACCCTAGAGGCAGTAAGAATGACAGAAACGGGGCAAACAATTAGGTCATCCCGTTTACTTTCGCTAGGACGATGGGATGTAGGTAATGTTAGACCTCTACTTGTACCTTTTCAGGTTTGGACCATCCACTTGTACCTGTATGGAATTTGAACCAAGGACTTGAGGCTATTTTTCTTATGGGCTTTCTTTTGAGTTATGTGTTAAATTTATTCATATATGTCAGATTTTATTGTGAATAAGTCTGTTTTGTGTCTATCTATGTGAGGCTATATGCTTGATGTCGTTTTGTTTGACGAGTATTCCTTTTTGATATCCACATAGGTTATTTATTTGAAGTATTGGTTTGAACTTATCAATCTGCAGGGATTTATATGAGTGTCTCAAGTCCAAATGTCGATTTATGACTGGCTGATGAGGTAATATGTTTGGGTTGTTCTTCAAAGAGGGTTAGAGACATTGCACAAAATCCACGTCTGATGCGGATTCAGGGGTGAATGGAGTGACCGCTTCCTTGGGATGAGATATTGTCTCATGAAGTGGTCGATGTGTAAGGTCTGCTCTAAGGAAGGTTGCAATCCTATGTTATTATTCCCATGAAAGATTGCTTTGAAGAAGTTATAGATTGTCTTGTAAGTAGTAGTGAGACCCACGCCGGAACTATGTTCCTGGTCCATAGTGGGGTGTTGTTGTTGTATCTCTTGTGATAAAATAATTACACTACTACTGAAAAGGAGGAGAGTGTTTGGTCCTTGCTAAACTTCGGTCTATGAGGGAAGCAGCTACTACGTGCCGCAGGAAAGTAGGGGGTGAATCCCTGACTTTCTTTGTGACAAGTGGGTTTACCAGCACAGGACGGGACGGTACATCCCGAAGCGTGTATGGTGAGGTTGTTTACTTTGTCAGCAGAGGTTTGCAAGGACTGAATGTTAGAATCGGACGGAGCAGCAGTGAGGCTTAATCCTTGAGCGGGGCTCAGGGGTTTGAGATGCTATCCATTCTAAAAAGGATTACACTGCCCCTCGCCACAGTATACTTCTATCAAAGCTGGGAAGTAAAAGTGTGATATTCTTGTTATTATTATGTATAAAAATGCTATTGGTTGGCAATTCCATCTTTAATCATGACATATCTATCGTATGATACGCCTACTGATATAGACAATCATTATGAGGAAGTTGTATATGGTTCTAGTGATTGACTAGCCCGAGCATGATGCATTTGATTTTTACGAATATTATTTTTGTCAATTACTAAAAGGTGATACATCATTTTTCATGAGTTATTATTATTATAAAATATTTTTGATATCTGTGAATGAATAGTTATTATGATATATTACCACTATAAGTTTTTCTAAGTTGGATGGTCATAAATACTGGAAAGGATGAACTTAGTAAAACATTAGTTGAGGTTAAGGCTTTAGTAGCTGAGAACGTAGGGGTCGATGTCAGCATGGTAACGGAAGGCGTATGCTGGACGTTTGTCTATGATGGGCAGAACCCAGACAAAGCAAAGGCAACTCAGGATGCCTTACGCCCGGGAAGACCCGCGTATGCTCGGACCAGTTGAGAAGGAAGGAGGGCTCGAGGTGTCTTTACCTAGGCGGGTCAGAGTACGGGAATACTTCTCCTCATGGTGGGGCATGTTGAATAGCACGAACATCTTTGTCTGGATCGAGTCTGAGTTCGATGACGAGTAAGAATGCGCGATTGTGAGGGTGACCCTGTATGCCTTAGCCACCTTTCGGGTCGAGCATGGGATAGAATTGACGCTTGGGCATGGGAGCCTGCTTGCTAAGCCTTTGAGGGTAGCCGAGGTCGCTGCAATGAAGTGGGCGAGAGAAGTGTCCCATGACGGAGAAGAGCGAGTACTAACCCATGTAGAGGTCAAGTGCTCTGGGGAGTTCGCGCTTTCGACAGCTCCACTGTGAGCCACCGTACCTAAGTTCCTCATAGAGAAGAGCTTTGGTGGGCCAGCAAGGGTAGTAGCGGCGGCTGAAGCCGCTCGGAGGGCGCGAGACTGTGAGTATGGGCGTTATACATGTGAACTAGTAGTTTGTGGCTCAGGCACACGGCCAATATAGTTGATGTATACACAATTTCTCATGACCCAAATTAGGAGATTGAAGATTGGGATGAGTTTCGAGCAGCAGTGGTCCATTAGGAGGGGTCTTCACCGTCTCACTAAGTACATTTGTTCTTGGCTTGGCTATGGTCGTCCTCGTGCTTAATGTAATAGTGGTTGCAACTGTCTGCCTACAGTCAGCCGTAAGGGACCCTGCCTATATAAGTGTACATTGCGTACAAATATTGCAAGAGTGAGTGTAGGTGTAAGCTTGGCGTGATAGGCTAGGTTTTAGATGCGTAGTTCTTCTCGAATCTCGATCCTAATCAATTGTTGTTTGTCCAACAGGAGATGAGATCGAAGGAATCCGTGATGGAAGGCCTGCGAGAGAGGGGTGGGGTCAAGGAGCCCGCTTATTTGCCCAATATGCGGAATTGGGAGCGAGCGAACGCACCCAAAGTGGAGATTGGCCTCTTCAATGGTTGTCATGTCTCTGACTTCCTCGATAAAGTCAAACAGTTGGCGTCTCAACACGAATGGAATGAGGAGCAGATGTTAAAGGAGGTCATAAAGTTTATCCATGTAGACCTGAAGGAGGAAGTCAGTAAATTGATCGAAAAGGCTGAGTCATCGTGGAGGAGGTTCCATAATGACATGAGGAATAAGTACCGACTGGGTGAGGAGCAGTTAACCAGGGATGATCTGGAGAAGATGGAACGATATGATTATGCGTCGATATGTTTCGACATATTCCGAGGTACTCGTATGTTCGAGACGTGGGTTACTCAGCAGAGTGGGACGTGAGGGCGGAGTACCTATGTCGTTTTTGAGAGAGACGTTTATTGTGGTGTATATATTGAGTTGAGACTCTATGAGGCTTGGTTTTTGTGACGATCACTATCACTCTCACACGTGTGGCTTTATCCGGATGAATGTTGGCTTTGTGTGAAGGATGTGTGAATATGTAACATGTGAAGTTGTCTACTCCTCGGTATACTCGTGCGACCTGCTCACGAGCAGCTGATGGGGCAGAGTATAAATGAAGGAAGTGGAGTCCGTTTTTGAAAGGTTGTGAGGGATCTTGGAAGATTTACGAGTCTTTGAGACTCGAGTGCTTCACCATGCCGATTGTTAATTGCTTAAGTTGTGATGAGGACCCAAAAGATGGTCTCTCAGTGATGTTTATTCCTTAATGAGACCTCCTCATATTTTTGGAAAAAGGGGGATGTTTGGTGTTATGATGAGACCCCTCGTGATTTTTGGAAGAGGGGGTGTGTTGTTCTGTGGTGAGACCCCTCGTGATTTTTGGGAGAGGGGGTGTTTTGTTTTATGAAAGGAGCCCCTTGGATTCTTGGAAAAGTGGATGTTTTTATTGTTGGAAGACTCACCTTCAAAAGGTGAGTAAACTGATTTATGGCATGGTAAGTTGTCTGATGAGTGATAAAGTCTGACGAAAATAGTCATTTTTGCTTGGAATGTTTGAGAAAGTCGCAATGAGTGCAGGGCGAGGTGATGTCTCAGGATGGGTGGCTACTGGCTCTGATCAAGTCAGGGGTCACAACCTTGTGGACCTAGCGGTGATTTTGTTTGTGAGCATGTGAAGGATGGCATGCCGTTTTGTGGGAGGGCTAGTAAATGTCTTCAGACCCCTACGTAATCGCGCAGTGGGCCCGTGATTTTGTTTTGCGACGCTCCGTCTAACCACTTGTGCTAGTTCCGGGACATATTGAGAAACACCAAGCTAAACGGTAAAGGTTGGTACCTCTAGGGCATAACCCCAGTGGATGGCTGCTAGCCGGCGCAACCTGGCTGCGGGACCGCGGGGTAAGAGTTTAAAGGGAGTTGCCCGCCCCAGAGAAATTACTCCATGGGATAGTGATGATTGAGTTTTTTGGGGAATCCTGATTGAATGCTTATCAGGAGAAGACCTATCGTTGCGTAACCAATGAGGGGTACTGTCGTTAAATAACAATGCGGTAGGCCGTAGTCTTGGCCTGATCAGCCGGGCTATGGTGGGCCAAGATGGAGACCTAGCCTTTCTGTACTAGACTGCAGAAAGAGCTGAGCGGATACTAAGTACACGTATATGCTTATGGGTATTTGATTGCGAGAGATTTTTTTTTAGAAGGAAGACGCGAGTGCCTTCATAGGTCTCAGTTAAGGCCCGCATCCTTAGTTTTGGCCAGGGCTAGGGACACCCAACGAGAAGCCGAAGGTTGTCTAGGACCAGGGAGAGGACGATTGGGAAGGTCTTTGGAGCTTATGCTGTCAGTGTCCTAATGTCTGGACAGTGAGAGGACCATGTTAGAAACCTGGCAGCATATAGTTGTGGAGGCATGGTTTTATGGAGGCCTCTACCCTGTGTTTGTCGGCTAATCGGATTGGCTCATTTTTCGTCAGCATTTGGAGTGTGGATGGATTTATAGCTTTCTGATCTGGCGAAGCGACGGAGATGTCGCTTAATATGGTTCGGTAAGCTGTCGGTGCGAATACCCTTACAAGGGTATCCGCCCTGGTTCTTGTAAGTGGCAGAAAATAAGTTTAGATTAAACCACCAGTTCACCCATACCTGTTTTGAATATCCCAAAAATCAATTTGCCGAGCCTGAAAGTGCGCGGGTACTGGCCTCTTTGTGCTGGACCTGCTGCAAGCTGATGGACTGAAAAGCAGGCCGTGGGTCGTTTTTTGTTTTCAATTTTGTATCTCGTTTTTTATTTTTACTCCGTTTTCACTCATGTG